>JALAZF010000582.1:0-490000 GCA_022829125.1 Lathyrus tuberosus | reverse complement strand
TAATAACAAAATAATTAAATTCACAAAAAATGCTACTACTCATATTATTTCATTTAATAATTAAAACAATATTATTTTAATTATTCTACCGCTTCTACACTATCACCATACTACTCTATTCTTCTTAACCATCTCACTACACTCCACACACATAAAGCAAATATTTAATTTAAATTAATATATAAAATCACATAACCATGCTAAATCACTCAAATACACAAATTAACTTAATTAAATAATTAAACGAAAAAATCAGGGTGTTATAATTGTCCCCGACTTAAAGAATTTTCGCCCGAAAAAATTACCTTAAGCAAACAAAGTCGGATAGGACTCCCTCATCTGGCTCTCTAGCTCCAAAGTCACATTTCCACTAGAAGGTCCTCCCCAAGCTACCTTCACCAAGGTAATCTCTTTACCACACAACTTCTTCACTTCCCGATCCTCTATCTGCATGGGTGATACCTCAACAGCCAGGTTATCTTTCACCTGCATATCATCCACTTGGTCCACGTGAGATGGATCCGAAATGTATCTCCTCAAAAGAGACACATGAAACACATCATGAAGGTTAGAGGTAAAGCAATCTGATAGACCACCTCTACTATCCTCTACAAAATCTGGTATGGACCAATGAAACGTTGAGTGAGCTTTTGAGACTTCAAATCTCGACCAACACCAGTTATCGGAGTAACTCTAAGAAACACATGATCGCCATATCGAAACTCAAGTGCTTTCCTACTCTTGTCATGGTAACTCTTCTGGAGACTTTACGAAGCTCTCATCTTCTCTTGAATCATTTTAATATTCTTTATCATCTGTTGTATAATCTCACACCCAATTACAACACTCTCAACTGATTCATACTAACACAAAGGTGTCATGCACCTTTACCATATAGTACCTCAAACGGCGCCATTTCGATACTCGAATGGAAATTGTTGTTGTATGTAAACTCTATTAATGGTAGAAATCCATCCCAAGCACCATTTTTCTCGAGCACACAAGCTCTCAACAATTATTCTAAAGATTGGATAGTCGTCTCCATATGACCATTTGTCTATGGATGATAAGCGAAACTCAACTGCAACTTCGTACCCAACACTTTCTACAAGCTTTCTACAACATTAACATGATGGTAACTTAAACCAAAGTCATAATCCTTCAGAAACTCAAGCCATCTTCTCTGTCTCATATTCAACTCTTTATGGTCGAAAAGATACTTCAGACTTTTGTGATCACTGTACACCTCGAATCTCAAACCAAAAAAAAATAGTGTCTCCAAATCTTCAACACGAACACAATTACAGCCAACTCTAAGTCATGTGTCAGATAATTCCTTTCATGCACTTTGAGTTGCCTTAGAGCATAAGCTATAACTAGCCGATTTTGCATTAACATGAATCCAATTCCCATCAAAGAAGCATCACAATACATCACAAAAGACCCAGTCGGACTCAGCAAAATCAGAACAGGTGCCAACATCAACTTCTTCTTAAGATCTTGAAAATTTTCTTCGCAGAATGCATCCCAAACAAAAGGTTGGCCTTTTCTCGTTAACTGAGTTAACAGTAAAGCTAACTTAGAAAAACCTTCAATAAACCTGTGATAATAACCAGCCAATCCAAGAAAACTTCAAATCTCAGTAACAGACTTTAGAGCCTCCCACTGTAACACAACATCACTAACTTCCTTCAACCAAAAATCGCATTTATACCATTTAGCATATAACTTCTTCTCTTGCAAATTCTCCAATACCAACCTCAAATGATCTGCATGCTCTTCATCTGTCTTCGAATAAAATTAGGATGTCGTTGATGAACACAACCACAAACTTGTTTAAATACTGATGAAATATCCTATTCATATACTCCATGAACATACCAGGAGCATTAGAAACACTAAAAAACATCACTGAATACTCGTAATGACTATATCTCGTCCTAAAAGTAATCTTTGGAATATCTTTATCCTTTACACGAATTTGATGATAACGCGAACGCAAATCTATCTTGCTAAAAACACAAACCCTACTAACTGGTACATCAAGTCATCAATCCTCAGAAGTGGATACTTATTATTAATAGTTACTTTATTCAACTGTTGATAGTCGACACACAACCTCATATTATCATCCTTCTTCTAACTAACAACATTGGTGCACCCCATGGCAAAACACTCGGACGAATAAACTTCTTTTCAAGTAACTACTCCAATTGCTTCTTCATCTCACCCAGCTCTGAAGCAGGCATCTTATAAGGAGCCATTGACACCATACTAGTACTTGGTACTAAGTCTATGGCAAACTCGACCTCGCGCTCTGGCGGCAAATCACTGATGTCTTCAAGAAACACTTCTGGGAAATCACAAACAACTGGAAGATCATAAACTACTCCCTTGCTTTTGGCTTCTAACGAGGCTAACATCACCAACACTTGCGTACCATCATTTATAGGTTCTCTTACTTGCCTAGCATATACAAACATATCTTCATCTTCAACAAACTCAAGAAACAACACTGACTTATCCAACAACTTGCACTCTTTCAAATAGTGACACGACGAACCAAATCTCCACACCTGAAACACCCTACAGAAGCAGAAGTTTCTCCCCCACTTGTTTCAATCCTGGTCCTACCAACAAGTGGTTAGAAAAACAAACGAGTATCGATAGTGTTTCACACACGTGTTGCATACCAGGGAACAATCAACATTACAAAAACTTGCCCGAATGGACCGACTTGCTCTGATACCAACTATGTAACACCCTATTGAAAGTTATTCTTCCCCCTTACCTTGTTCTCCTAGCAGCAATGGTTGGTTATATTTTTTATTCTCATCTCGTTCTATGCTAGCTCTCCTTTTGCTCTTCTTTTTACCCCTAACTTTCTTTTTATAATAACAAAACTCCTAAATTTTGGATTTACCTTTCTATCCCCACTTACTCACAAAAATCCAACAATGTTTTTCCTCTTTTATTTCCTATATTTAATTACTTTATTCTTATTATTTTATCTCTAATAACAAAATAATTAAATTCACTAAAAATGCTACTACTTATATTATTTCCTTTAATAATTAAACATTATTATTTTAATCATTATACCACTTCTACACTATCATCATACTACTCTATTCTTCCCAACCATCTCACTACACCCCACACACATAAAGCAAATATTCAATTTAAATAAATATACAAAATCATATAACCATGCTAAATCACTCAAATACACAAATTAACTTAATTAAATAATTAAACGGAAAAATTGGGGTGTTACAGTTGGCCAATAGAATAACAAACTAGGAGTTAGTTATGAGGTAGTTAGCAATGAGTGTGATTACATAATATATAAATAATTGACCGTACATGTAAACCAGCTGTTATGCCATGCAATCTATGAAATGATATTTTCCCATACTAGGAGCACTGATTCTTGATCCCAGTGTTTTTTCTTCAATCTAGAAATGTAGTTTTTCTGATTCAAGACAGGAAAAAGAAATCAGTTTTTTTGTTCGCTTGTGTATTATCTCTTGTGTTTTTTCCATGGGTGATTCCTCAAATTTCTTGACCCCAACAATTCCTAAATTCTATAGATTCTATGAGCATTGGGCCATGCTCAAGGAGAATCTTCTTTGATCCAAAAAGTATTGGGAATCGCTTGAGAAATGTGTGATGGTTGCACCTCTAAATGCGACACCAGAACAAAGAAAGCTCGCAGAAGAAAGAAAGCTCAAAGATCTCAAAGCCAAGAATTACTTATTTCAAGCAATCATTCGAGCAATTCTTGAAACAATCCTGATTCGTGACACGAGAAATGATATTTGGGATTCCATGCGTAGGAAGTATCAAGGTTCTACAAAGTGAAGAGGGCACAATTGTAGACATTGCATTGTGAATTTGAAGTACTTTTCATGAATGATAATGAATCAGTGGATGAATATGTCACAAAAACCATGGCAATTGCAAACAAGATAACTGCTCAAGGTGAAAGAATGAAGCAAACTACCATTGTTTAGAAGCTGTTGAGGTCTATGACCATGAAATTCAACTATGTAGTGTGCTCCATAGAAGAATCGAATGATGTCACAACACTATCTATTGATGAGTTACAAAGTATTCTTCTTGTGCATGAGCAAGAAATGAAGATTAACCAAGAAAAGGAAGAAAAATAAGTGTTAAAGATTACAAGCTATGGTAATAGTGGTAACAATAATTGAGGTAGAGGACGTGGTAGCTTTCGTGGTCGTGGTAGAGGAAGACTCAGTAGAGATCAAATTTAATGCTACAACTGTCACAATATAGAGCACTATAAAAGTGAATGTCCAACTTGGCAGGAGAATGATGCCAAATTTTCTGAATTTGATGAGTGAGGAGTTGCTACTCATGGCTCAAAGGGAAGTCGCAAAAACCAATAATCAAGTGTAGTTTCTTGGCTCAGGGTGCAACAATCACGTGGTGGGAATGAAATAATGGCTCTTCAATTTTGATAAAAGCTTTCGAGAATTTGTTAAACTAGGAGATGATTCTAAGATGCAAGTGATGGGATAAGGAAATTTGAAGCATCGCATTAATAGCATCACTCATGTAATTACTGATATGTATTACTTGTCAGGCTTGAAGAATAATCTTCTAAGTGTTGGTCAACTAATGCAAAAGGATCTAGAAATAATGTTCAAAGATGGAGGTTGCAATGTACTTCATGGTGATAAATGGTTGATTATGTACACAAAGATCTCATCCAACCGGATGTTTGTTGTGTCTGCACCTGTAGTTCTTCCCATCTGCATGAACATTTCTACAGATAATGCCACACACTTGTGGCATTGCAGATATGACCATTTGAGTTTCAAAGGCATTTATTTTCTGAGTTGCAATAGTTAAAATATCTTCACTCTGATCTCTGTATTGACCATCCTCAACCGATCACAATTTATTTTGACAGTCAAGTTGCCATTCACATTGCCAAAAATCTAGTTTTTCACGAACGTATCAAACATATTGAAATTGATTCTCATTTTGTTCGTGAGAAAATTAAACTGGGTTTTATCACTCCTTCATATCTTCGATCTTTTGACCAACTAGCTCGTCTTTTTACTAAACCACTTAGAGGTGATGATTATAAGTGAATACTCTGCAAGTTAGGTGTTCTTGAGATTACGATTAGGGGTTTAAGCAGATAAGAAAAAACCAATTAAATCGACAATTTAAACTAAACCAAACCAAAAAAAAAAATCGATTGTTTTTGGTTCACTTCATAAACCAAACCAAACTAATAAAAACCGAGGTGGTTTGGTTCGGTTCTCGATTTTAATTTTTAAGAACCGCCAAACCGATGATTATAAATACCTACTTAATATTTTATTTAGCTCATTATTAAGCCTAAATTTTATATCGGCCCAACACTTCTCCATCTTTTTTTATACTTCCTTTCTGTGAACAAAATATGTGGCAAAAACCAAACTCCAAACATAAAATATTGAAACCATAAGTAATGAAAACTTGCTCTCACCAAACTGCTACTCTGGCTACCCGCCACCATTGTTTCTCTTGCCATCGTCATTCTTATAGATGTTGATTGCAGAATAGGGCAAGCAGCAAAAACATTTATTTTCGGAAGAATTCCCTCCGGGATTTATGTCGTGTCCACAGAGATCGGTTCGAGGGAAAGAATGCCGTTCGACAGTCTCTCGCGTTTATGAGTTTGGATTAAAATGGTTTTAAACAAGAAAACAGAAAAGTAAACATTAAAACATAAAACAAAACTCATTCTTCAGAGAGAAAAACTTGTCCGGCAATGTACATAATCAACTCCTCACAAACTTAAACTTACCGACCAGTTATACTCAACCTACAATACTCCTCAATATCACCCAGCATCGCTCACAACACAGGTTATGTCTAACGCAAAGTTGAGATAACAACCGTGTCACTTTCTTCGTCACTCTCGCGAGCGAAGCCTCGAAACACGGAAGGCATTAAGATTCGACGCCTATTGAAGATTGTTAGCTCCTAAATCTATCTCTAGAGTCCAGAAACTAACAGATAACCATCCCTAATCGAAGTTCGTGAGGGTTATGTCTAACGCAACCCAAACCCCGCGCATAAAGCAAAAATCAGAGACAATCACCAATAAAGATTTGTAAAGCAAGTTTTATACAACGCCATGGGCGACAAATATACATGAGTTCAGAATAAATACATATACACAACCCAACATAGAAGAAAAACACAAAGAAGAAAAGAAATAAACCAAACATCTCGCGGTTTGTCAACGCCGATCGACGATCAATCCACCCCGGTTCATCCGTATGCATGCTTCCATGTTGTTTTCTAACCTAATCTATCAAAGAATGAGGTTGATGAAGTTTGGAGACAAAAATCACCCCCAAAACAACATCCCCTAACAAAAATGAAGTTAAATGAATTAAATACAAAATTTTGGTTCAGACAAATTCGCCTGGCGGATTGAAAATTCGCCTGGCGGATTGCCCAAAATTCGCCCGGCGAACATGACGCGAGCTAGACGCGAGCACAAGACAGTAGCCACTGTAATTTCCAATTTTTCACTCGCCAGGGCCTCGCCTGGCGAATTTCTCAAATTCGCCCGGCGGATTGAAATTTGCCAGGCGAATTTGACAGAACAACATTTTTCCAGCACTGTTTTATTCATAACTTTTGAACCGCAACTCCGTTTTACGCACGGTTTGAAGCGCTGGAAAGCTTATTCAATGCTCTATACAACAATGGCAAGACATCCTTGATTGGATGCCTGCAAGAATGAGATAAAATCAATTAAAATCAATGATATTTACAATATACGCAATATATACACTAAAACGTAAACTAAACGTATTTACAAACAAAGCGGGGTTTATTCAAACGATATCAACAAAAAGTATCGATAAGTGCAACAAAACATAAATACAAAAATAGGTACAATTTGCACTTATCAAACTCTCCCCAACTTACCTAATTGTTTGTCCACAAACAAGAATCAAACAAACTTGAAAACACAAAAGCGATATCCAAAGAATGCCGAATCAACAGGTTTTGAAAAATGGACGAATGAATGGTTCAAATGAAAACGGTACACACAAAAAGTAAATACTTACCACTAAACTACAACGACAACATAGTCATGAAACAAATGCAAAATACAAAAATCATGCCAAAAATTCTAAAACAACACAAGTTCCAAAGTGAATCACACCTAGCAAAAATAATCATCGGTAGATGAAAAACACACAATAAGGTACTTTACACTCACACAACACTCATGCAAACAAAAGACTAAATTATGCATACATCCACAAATTCATATTGAACATACAAAGGCACGAATCACAAGGACTTTCAAGGTTGTAATGTGGTCGGGTCAACAAACAAGGGGCAATTTCTCAAGGTAATTGAAACAAAAACTTGCCTAAACCTAAGGGAGTGAAAACTCACAAAGATTCACACACAAAATTTCAACCAACTTCTTCCACAATCCCAAGTGTTACACAACACACAATACTTATTTAGCACAATTATTTAAACTCTTTTTGTTTCCTTTTTCAAGGATTTTTCTTTTTTCTTCCTTTTTTCTTTCTTTTTCTTTTTCACAAATTTTTCTCTTTTTTCTTTTCTTTTTCAATCCGCATAGAATCCAACCAATGAGTACACAATCATTCTCTCCCCAACTTGAATTCAACCGCACCATTATGTGAATACTCCCTACTTTCTAAGGCAAGGAAAAAATCCATACAACAACACAAAGTTGAGGTCCAAGAAAAAACAAAATCCATTCAAAAATAAGTGAACTAAATACTCATAGACAAACATTAAGTTCAAATAGAAACATGGATCAAAAAGCTCAAAGGGGTTACGAATTCTCACACACTCACAAGGTGAATTGACTATTTGGCTAAGGTGGTTGTGCTCAAAATGAAACAATTGCCTTGATCCTTTTCATGCATTCATATAAACAACACAAACAACAGATTCAACATAATAAAATCCAGTTAAACAAGAATGTCGGTTCTCCGCGCATATATGAACAATGGAAAGCCACCTCACAAAAAGGTTGGGAACTAAAGTGATTCACAATAGAACAAGTATACAAAAGAATGAATGACATGGAAGTTTGTAAAATGCCTAAGTATCATGAATATGCTAAAGTATAGAAAGCGATAATTACATACCTCGGACGTGTACAAAACTTAACAAGATCATTACCAAACATCCGCAAGTTGAAACGAACCAACTTGGAAAATCACAAAAGCATCCTCAAATAAGTCAATCAAAATCTGTGAGCAAACAACAACCAAAAACATTCGAAAATAAAAACTATAAAACATGCTTGTTTTATGTCGTAAGCTCGACGCCTTTACGATGCTTAGCTAGAAACTTCCTTCATTCATGCCATGGTGATGCCTCACCGCGCAAACCAAAAGCAAGCGTCCTAACCAAACACTTGAACAAACGTTAAAAGAAACAAAAATGTATAAGTATCAGTATAGACAAGTGAAAATATACAAAATATACGATATCTACAAAACTCAAAAACAAAGAAACTATCGCAATGCGATTCAATATCAAAACCAATCCCCGGCAACGGCGCCATTTTGTTGATTGCAGATTAGGGCAAGCAGCAAAAACATTTATTTTCGGAAGAATTCCCTCCGGGATTTATGTCGTGTCCACAGAGATCGGTTCGAGGGAAAGAATGTCGTTCGACAGTCTCTCGCGTTTATGAGTTTGGATTAAAATGGTTTTAAACAAGAAAACAGAAAAGTAAACATTAAAACATAAAACAAAACTCATTCTTCAGAGAGAAAAACTTGTCCGGCAATGTACATAATCAACTCCTCACAAACTTAAACTTACCGACCAGTTATACTCAACCTACAATACTCCTCAATATCACCCAGCATCGCTCACAACACAGGTTATGTCTAACGCAAAGTTGAGATAACAACCGTGTCACTTTCTTCGTCACTCTCGCGAGCGAAGCCTCGAAACACGGAAGGCATTAAGATTCGACGCCTATTGAAGATTGTTAGCTCCTAAATCTATCTCTAGAGTCCAGAAACTAACAGATAACCATCCCTAATCGAAGTTCGTGAGGGTTATGTCTAACGCAACCCAAACCCCGCGCATAAAGCAAAAATCAGAGACAATCACCAATAAAGATTTGTAAAGCAAGTTTTATACAACGCCATGGGCGACAAATATACATGAGTTCAGAATAAATACATATACACAACCCAACATAGAAGAAAAACACAAAGAAGAAAAGAAATAAACCAAACATCTCGCGGTTTGTCAACGTCGATCGACGATCAATCCACCCCGGTTCATCCGTATGCATGCTTCCATGTTGTTTTCTAACCTAATCTATCAAAGAATGAGGTTGATGAAGTTTGGAGACAAAAATCACCCCCAAAACAACATCCCCTAACAAAAATGAAGTTAAATGAATTAAATACAAAATTTTGGTTCAGAAAAATTCGCCTGGCGGATTGAAAATTCGCCTGGCGGATTGCCCAAAATTCGCCCGGCGAACATGACGCGAGCTAGACGCGAGCACAAGACAGTAGCCACTGTAATTTCCAATTTTTCACTCGCCAGGGCCTCGCCTGGCGAATTTCTCAAATTCGCCCGGCGGATTGAAATTTGCCAGGCGAATTTGACAGAACAGCATTTTTCCAGCACTGTTTTATTCATAACTTTTGAACCGCAACTCCGTTTTACGCACGGTTTGAAGCGCTGGAAAGCTTATTCAATGCTCTATACAACAATGGCAAGACATCCTTGATTGGATACCTGCAAGAATGAGATAAAATCAATTAAAATCAATGATATTTACAATATACGCAATATATACACTAAAACGTAAACTAAACGTATTTACAAACAAAGCGGGGTTTATTCAAACGATATCAACAAAAAGTATCGATAAGTGCAACAAAACATAAATACAAAAATAGGTACAATTTGCACTTATCAATAGATTATGGTTGTCTTATTCGAGTTCAAGTTTTCTTAGTTAGTTTTCATTTTTTTTAATCTTTTATGTTTCTTCTTCGACAAATTTCCTTCTAGTCTTGTTACAAAATAATTTAGATGTGTGTTTGAGGTGTGAAACATGTTAACTTATGTGTATTGAAACCTTTTGTTTTTGTTGTTGTGTTTTATTTGTTAAGCTTTCAAATCCCTTCTCAACCTTCTCATGTCAAGTGCCAACTTTTGTATTCGATTATGTACTTATTTCATGACGTATGGATTAAGAACAACTTGTAAGTTGTTTGAAAAATAGAACATGAAATATATTATATGAAATATTAAAAAAAAATATAAAAAAAAAAATAATAGCATAAAATACATCGAAAAACATTATAGCACATAGTAAAAATGTTTAAAAAAAAGTGTTATAAACGAATCAATCAAACCAAATCAAACCGGTTAGTTTGATTTGGATCCATTTAAAAAAAACATTAAATACCGAACCACAAAAGCTGATTGCGATATCATTAGTTCAGACAAATTTTGACCAAAAATCGGTACAAATTAAACCGATTACACCCTTAATTACAATCCCAACTCCAACTTGAGGGGGTGTTACTTAGGAGTATATTATATAATTAATAAAGATATGATTGTATTTAAATAGGTTTATTTGTACTTAAGTATATTAGTTATATTTAATTATATTTGAGCATATCAATTATATCTAAATAGTTTTAATTGTATTTAAATAAACTATTCATTTTAAACAAATTATATCGACTAGGCTTTTAATACACAATTTTTCTTATATATTTATATAAAACAAACTACATAGATTGATAGATTGATAGATTGATCAATTCCTTTATTTTATAAAGTTCGTGTTTAGAAAATATAAACTCTAGTTAAAAATAACTTAAGAATCAAAGCAAAACTGAACAACTCATCATAAGAAATATATATTTTTTTAAAAGCAACTTGAATTAATAATGAATACAAAGTGTAGTCAACCCTTACAAATAACTGATAGAAAAAAAATCTCAATCAACCTCAATCTTAAAAAAAACAACATCCAAGAAGGTTCAAACTAAAATCGTAAAAACATCAACTAGGGATGGCAATGGACAGGGTATAGCTAGGGTACTATAGTACCCGTCTCCATACTCGCAGTTGAAAAAAATCCCCGTATCCAAGCCTATATCCGCTTGGGTATTAAAATTGACATCTGTCTCCGTACCCTATGGATATATAAGTGCCTGTACCCGTACCCGTTACCCGTATTTCTAATAAAAATAAATATATTAAGTATAAAATATCATAATATTTTAAGTTTTTAAAAATATTAAAAAGTTTGTAAAAAATTTTATTGTTGAATTATGAAATAAATGATCACGTATATTAAATATGTAGTAGTTTAAAATTGATGTTTTTTATAAAATTTTATAAATATTTATTATTATATAATAATATAAATTAAAATATATAAATATATATTGTGCGGGTATGGGGCGGGCTGGGTACTAAAGTGTCCATCCCCGCACCCATCCCTGCTTATTTAAGTGGGTAATTATCTGAACACGTATCCGTACCCATTTTTACGGATTTTTACCTTACCCGTTGTGGGTAATTTTTTGAGTATCCATTAAGAATTGGCCAAATTGCCATCCCTAACATCAACGTAAGAAATATGCTATCATTAGAAAAAAGACACACACAATAGTACGAATGATAGAAAAAAAAAATTTAACAAATAATACTATTAATAGCAAAAAAGATGTATAGAGAATTGAATTAAATCATGTATGGCCGGCCGTTCATTATTTTTTGGGCGACATAGTATGGGCCAAGAATAGCAATTGGAGTATATTCAACTAATGTGTTTTGTTTTTGTCGATAAATGATAAATATTATTAAAACTTATCTGACTCATCATCAATTTTTATGAAAGTTCTTTTCATTGTCATAATGACAATAAAAAACAAAAAGCAAATCAAACTTTAATGAAAGAAAATCAAGTGTGTCTGTGATGGATTAATTGCACAGAAAAATGTATGGGCTGATCCTTTGATTGAGGTTACTTTGTCATTTAGTGATAAAATATTCTTCACTAAATATTTGGTGAATCCAATATGTGGTCTCATCAAATATTATGGGATAGTCATGTTTCACACCACAACAAAATATCAGAGACAAACATGTCAATACAACATTTATAAAATGTGTTGAAGATTGTGAAGTAATATAAAAGATTCGATCCGAGATAAACTATTTTGCACACATGAAACTAGTGTTTTAAAACTAGTTACGGCCTGTCAGACCAATTAGACGATTAGATCGTAAATTAAAGAGTAGAGTGGTTTAGTAAGATTATTGAATTATAGTTATAATTATTCTGGTGAAAATCGATGTGATTTGCACGGTTTATTGGTCAGATCAGTTCATCGGTGAGTTATTTATCTGACGGATTAATTTTTTATTTATTTTTTAAATTTAATTTTCTTAAGTTTTGATGTTCCGATTTTAAAATCCAATTTTATTATTATTTATAATAATTAAATAATATTAAAATTATAAAAATGATTTAATACTTATAAAATTTATATCTAAATTTTATTTTATATATTTTTTAATTTATATAAAATACATTAAAAATTATGTGATTCGACCAAGTGATCTAATGATCTCAGTAATCCAATAATTTGACAAATCGGATTTTAAAACTATGCATCAAATTGCTAGCTGTTATGATGTTTTTGTCTGTAAATAAATAAATAAAGATATTGTAATAAGGTTTCTTAATACATTTAAAAATCATATCTAATTATAAAATTGTTGTCATTTTTAAAAATTGATTACGTAAGACATTACTTTTCTTATTAAATTTATTTTTTCTTTTGATGCATTTATACCTTTCTTGCTATTTACTTGCTTGGGTCTTACTATAGTGTTGCTGTTATAACTTTTTCCCATGTGTTTTTATCATTTAAAATTAGTATCTTTTGTTTTTCTATCTTTATCTTATTTTAGATGTTTTAAAGATACGAGGGCAAAATATAGTGCATAGAAATAAAATTAAGAAGGATCACATGAAGATTGCACAAAAGGAGCAAGTTCATACAAAAATCAAAGTTTTATTTTTAGTGCTACTAGCAATAGTGGTCCTAGAACTTGCCCCTTCCCTTTTTAGTGCCCTATACAAATAACAGAGCGTACACTACCGTCAGTCCGTAATGGCTGCTACGACCGTAGATTACTTAGAATTATTTACATTAGCTTTATTTTTGTGCCGCACTTAAAGTTTGTAAAAGTCTTTTCATAGAGCACTTGGTCTTTTGTACACTACAATCCATGTTTTAATTGTGATTTTTTTACTGTTCTACCATCTTTTGAAAATATAAATATCATAATACTCTTTTTTTAAAAAAAATATACCAGCATACTCTATTTCTTTAGGGTACTCGTCATATAGATTCACGAGCATGTGAACAAAATTTCGTCAAGAAGGTGCTCGCCAACTGAGATGGCGAGCACGTGAAGGCCCTGTTTTTTTTTTATTTTAAATTTTTTAATAATTTGTATATTTTAATTAATTAATTTAACTATTTAAAATAACATATATTAATTAAATAATAATATAATAATAAAAAATTATTTTGTTTTCATAAAATTATTTTTTTTAAAAATGTTTTAAAAATGAGTGATACTCGTCGAATGAGTTGGCGAGCAGAAACGTAAAATTTTTCTATAAATAAACGCCCTCGTGTATCAACACAAATCATTACAGCCAGGTATTTGCATATTCAGAAATGTCGGTCCAAGCTATTGTGTTTTATGGGCAAGAAAAAAATCAGTGTTTACCTAGATCCAATGTGGAACTTCAGAACCGTGGTTGCAGCAATTAACACAGGATTTCGACAGCTGGGTGGCCGTCGTATGAAGGTGAGAAAAATGGAGTATCGTTGTCCGTATATAACGCTAACTGATGCAAGCCCGGAGGGTACGTACATGTATTACATGGATCGTATAGAAAATGATGAAGATGTACAATGTATGTTTTCAGCACATAGTGGTGAAGTTAACAGAGGAGTCGAAGATCCACTTGTGTTGTTTGTTGTTGTGGATTAGCTTGTATGTTAGGTTGTTGAGTTTGTAATCTCCTAATGTTGTTGTTGATTAGTTGAATCATTTAAATGTTCATTGTGTAGTTGTTTTATGAACGAGTCTTTGTGTCGTAGTTGTTTGAAAACGTTGTCTTGAAATATAAATTTGTGTTGGATTATAGAGAAAGCAACTTCAAGCTACATACTTTACTAATTGATTAACTTGGATAAGAAATAATATTATCTAGATGGGCCGACAACATTAGGACATTTTCGACGCATATGGCTTATTTCTCTGCAAATCCCACACCTTCTCTTTTTCTTTTCGATGCTGTCTATTTCGGTTCTAATCCTACTACTGGTTGGACGTCCCTTCTTATTTCTTCTCATGGAATCGTCGTGGCAAAGAGTAAATCCTTCATATTTTGTCCAGTTGTCTTCTTGGGGTAGTCCCAAGAAGCTTTCCTTGTAGACTTTGAATACGTTGAGAACTGTGAAAACCTCTAGGATGTGAATGGAGTAGTCCTGATGTATACTAGAACATGCTGCGATAACGTGGGAGCAAGAATGCAAGCTTCCTTGTTTTCAAACTCCATCCCAATCTCTAATTCGTCAGCAATATGGTTTGGTATGACACGTCCAAACACAGAGATTGGTTCAACGTCTTCCATACATATATTCTGCATATGTGCAGGTGGATTGTACAAGCTTATTGGTTCGGCGCAAATTGCCTGGGTAGGCGCGACTATCATATCCTCATCGTCCTCGTCGTCGCTGTTACAAAAAAGATCTTGCATCCTGACCTCCTGAAGATCATCGTCACTTGCTTCCCCAACCTCTTCATTTGGTAAGAAAGGTTCGTTGTTTTGTGTTGGTTCGTCGTCAGATGTTTGGCTCATTCCATAGTCGTGTGAATGTGTCTCTTGCGTCGAAAATGTTTCGACATTGTCAAGCAGACGAACATATAACTCAATTGTGGGCAATTGACCAAACACCAAGTGGCACTGAAACATTGCTTTCACGTCTTCATCTTTCGTGATCGGCTTCATTACGTAAAAAATCATACCATCATCTCCATTAATTAATGGATGACAATAAATAATCTCCTCGACAAAACGTGCTAGTTTTTTTTCCATCCTATCTTTGAAGTGAATAAAATCAGAATTCACATGAATTTTGAATGCGTAAGTGTCTGTGTTGCTAAAGGAGAATCCAACAATTCTATCTGTCGAAACAGTACCTTTAAAGTGACAGGTAACAATTATATTGCTCTGAGCCATTATCTATGAAATTGTTAAGTGTTTGTGATGATAGAAATGTAACAAACCAGTATTATATAATCTACTAGTGTAATATTAAAAAGCTAGAAAAAATACGTTGCATGTGCTCGTCATCTCATGTTGCGAACATTTAAGGATGCTGCATATGCTCGTGAACTCATGTGGCGAGCACACACGTCACCTTCATATGCTCGTGAACTCATGTGGCGAGCACATGAAGTCTGATTTTTGCTCAGCATGCATCGTACAAGGAATCATGCTATGATGTAGCCTAGCATGCATGCAAGGAAAGCAATGCAAGTTCCAATGCCATGAAGAGTCAAGTCATTTCATGCATTGTGTTTTCTTATCAACATTATTTACTATTATTTTTTACTACACATATATTTTCCTATAAATTCGTATCAGTAAAAAAATCCATCACCAATTCACACTAACATTTTCTTCCTCTTGCACAAAACATTCATCAGTACGTCACATTATTCAGTCTCACATTAAAAAATGTCTTTGTTGTGGATGGGCGAAGAACACCGTGGTACACAAGAAAATGTTTAAGCTAGTGTAAGTTTCTCTAGAAAATTCTACGTAACAATGTTTAGAATTTTAATGTTGACTCCTGTTTCTTTCTTTTCCAGGGTAATGTAAAGTTTAGAGTACATTCTCATGCTCACGTTCAAGCAAGTGATACAATAATGCCTTATTTAGAAATAGCAGGTTTTGCTAATTTCGCACAAATAAATCCTTTCCAAATTGACACTAGCCTAGTTCTGACTCTGTAAGAGAAATGGAGACCAGAAACACACACATTCCATTTACCAACCGGTGAATGTACAATCACTTTAGAAGATGTTAACATGTTACTCGGTCTCAGAGTGGATGGAAAAGCTGTTAATGGTCCAACAGAAGTAGGTAACGATGTCTATATGGAGAATTTAGGGGTAGAACCGACAACATCTGATAAAAATAGAGGGTCCCTAAAAATTACTTAGCTAGAGAACTTATATGAAGATCTAAACCGTAACCCTACCCTAACCCCAGAACATACTCGTTTACAAGCCAAAGTTTATATTTTACTTGTGATTGCAACTATTCTGTTTCCCGACAAGAGCCAAAATCTATTGCATTCTTCGTGGATTCCTTTCTTAGGGGATCTAGAAAAATGCAACCAATTTAGTTGGGGTTTTGCTTGTCTTGCAAAACTGTACAGAGAAATGTGCAAGGCAACAGTCAAGGATGTAAGGAGCATGAGTGGTTATGTTCTACTACTCATTACTTGGGCATTCACGCGTATACCCTTGTTTGCTCCTGTTAGTGCTATGCAGCCGTCATTTCCATACGCGCAAAGGTATTACTAATATTAAGATGCACTTTATTATCATCTTAGTCAACTCTAACTAATACTTATATTATTTTTTTGCAAGATGGTCCCAGAGACGTATGAGTTACGAGAACAATCCACGTTTCCATCTACAGGGGTATCGAAACGCACTTGATCACATGCAAGAAAGAGACGTGAGTCTGAAAACATAAAACCTACATGTTGCATATACCTTCTAACTGTATTCTAATTGTTTTTTTTTTTCAGTTTATATGGAGGTCGTACATTCACTTTCAGGTGCCAAATCAAAGAGAAACCCGAATCTGGAGTTCTACGACTTATCTTATCTGTTTCTATACAGTTGAAATGCATCAAACGGATAGAGTCAAACTCCAGTTTGGTTTTGAACAAGAAATCCCTTCCACGCTTAGGTGTCTAAGGGAACACCACAGAATGACAATGGAAAAGGCCCAAAAGGTTCATTGGCGCGATTTAAACAAAGAAGAGGTGAACGAATGGAAAAATAGAAGATATATGGTTTTGCAGGGGGGTCACAGTAGATGGTGAATGCAAGCCAAGCCCGGAGTATTTAAATTGGTTTCGTGCAATTCCTTATGTGCATATCGCGCCAGACCAATTTCTGACAGACCCTCGTATACGTGGTTCGTCTTCAACACAACCAACTTCAGCACCAATGCATCAGGATGTGCCATCAATGTACACATCCCAGTTTGGGGGACATGCATCTTCCTCCGCTCAGCATACATACCAACGTACACAGACCACCGAACAACACACCTTCTACGCAGGACCATCCCAACACCAAACTCCATACACTCCACTCCCTCAACAAAACTACCACTACAACTATAACCAACAATATCAACACCTAACCACCCATCGACCACCCATACAATTCACACCCGTTCCACCACCAAACTTTGACCAATCATACCCCCATTATCAACAACAAACATACACCACTTCATACTCTCAACCCACATCCACCTTCACACCTGACGATGTCTACATCCCAACCCTCCAACCCCCACTACCACCACATTCATTCCAACACTTTTTGCTGACGGAAGAACAATTAATGCAAATACCTGATTTAAACATTGATGACCTTCTTGCAGAGCAAACACCAACACAAGCGGACACCCCTTCAATGCGACCAAACCCCCCAACAACATATCACTGTGAAGACATATCTTCTCATTCATCTCAGTCACCTACAAGAACTGCAAATGAACCGATGGGTAGGGATGTCGACTTAAAAAGAGCACTAGGTGTGGAACGGGCGACCATTTTTGATGTTATGTATTTCACTTGTGAATTATCAATACAAATATTAATGTTTAAATAAATATTTCTGACTATATATTTTTATTTCTTCTTATTTAATTTTCTGAATTTTTTTATTATTATTATATTATTATTTAATTAATATATGTTATTTTAAATAATTAAATTAATTAATTAAAACATTTAAATTATTAATATAATATAAAACAAAAAAAATAGGGCCTTCACGTGCTCGCCATCTCAGTTGGCGAGCACCTTCTTGGTGAAATTTTGTTCACATGTTCGTGAACCCATATGGCGAGCACCCTAAAGAAATAGGGTATGCTGGTATTTTTTTTTCAAAAGGGGGTATTATGGTATTTATATTTTCAAAAGAGGGTAGAACAGTAAAAAAGTCTTTAATTGTTATTTACTTTATAATTTTTTATTATTTACACTAGTGCAAAGTGACGAATATAATTTTAAAATTTACACCCATTATATTGAAAACGGATGTAAATAATAAACGCTGTGGCAAATTTGTAAATAAAATGTCATTTATAGTAGCAATACGTGACAATAGACACCCTATTTTAAAAAAAAGGTATAAATTAAAAATATTATTATAATAAATTAAAATTATTATTATAATAATATCTCTATTACTCCCGTTAAAGGAAAAATAGATGTAAATTAATTTTTTATTACTCTTGTTATATTAAAAAAAGGTGTAAATATAAGAAATCTGATATTTATATAAATAAAATATGATTTTAAGTTTTAGCATCTTACACTAAACGCCCTCTTTTTTCAAAAAAATGGATGTAAAACTAAATGAGTATTTATAGTAAAAATTTTATTTCTTTCAATATATTAAAAGAGAACGTAAATCTTGAAATAAAAAAAAAATAACACTATTTTTTAATTTACTTACCGTAAGATTACTCCAAAAAAGAATCAATTTTTTCACCTAAACAAAAACCCTATTTTTCTAAAAAAAAAAGGGTAATGCTAACTTGTGCCCTTGGGGTACAAGTTAAGAGATAAATATAGTAAAATTTTATTGAAAATTGTGTATTTGAATTTAATACAACTTTATAATTAATGATTTTATTGTTTTATTCAATACAAATTTTTTATTTTTGAATTTTTTAACATGTGCCCCAAGAGCACAAGTTAGCATTATCCAAAAAAAAAAATCCTAAACTTAAATCTCAATCATCCCCGAATCTCTCTTCTCTTCAAGGAGCCTCAACAGTCAAAACTATCTTCTTCGACCACAAACTACTCGTACTACTACCATCTTCGTCTGCGAGCACCACCGACCACCCTCCGCATGCCACCGTCTGCGAGCAACACTATGAACAAACACGTGAGCACCACCCACATCTCGCATAGATTCAAGGTTCTTCGCTACTTGAAATCAAATGTAAGGACTCTAAATTAGCTTTTCCTATCATTGGCACTCGTTATTATTTTGTTTGAATCTGCTTCTTCAAATTTACGAGATCTAAATCGCAAACCCTAACACAAATCTGAAAGCCATATCCATTATGCTCCGTTCTCTCCAAGATTAGAAAAATTGACCGGTTATAGGATTCATGTGAGAAAGAACCAGTTGAGTATTTCACTTTGAGTGATATGTGGTAATATATGGAAATCGTTTGATTTTTGTTTTAGTGTTTCACCATCTTCCCACTTAAATCATTTGGTTTGTTTAATTATATCTTATAAATAATATCTAGCAAGATTTTTTATTGTTGTTCAGTTATAAAGATTTGCACAATTGATGCAACCTTGATTTAAGATGGTTTGTTATTATTAAGACATTAAAAACCACAATGTTGTGTTCATTATTACATTGGCACATGTTTTTTAAACCTTAGTGATCATAAGTCATAACTCAAGCATTTTTACTTAATGTTTAAGTAGGCTTGATCATGTGTTGCAGGGAAGAAATTGAGTTTAGTGATAGTGAGACAAGTTATTCTTTTAGTAACTCTGACATCAATGATAACGAGTTTGATAAGCTATGGAATTAATTAGAAGAGGGAACATTTGAGAAAAAGAGTCTCTGGAATCTGGATGGCTGATTGGGTCATCTCAATTTCCAGTATTTTGAAAAATCAACTCCATATAAAATAGTTCCTCTTATGGATTATGTGAGTTTTTTCTGTTTTGTTATTGTTTATATTAGGCCTAGAAATTCGAATATTATATGTTTAAATACAAGATTTAAGATATACCTAGTGACTTTTTCAGATAAACATAATGACTAAGACTTGTTTAAGGATAAATTAATTAACCTCAGGTAACTTGATCGGCGCTTCAATCATGGCTCCCCAAATCATGTACAAACATTTCAACAGGTAATTTTCTTCATTTTGTTGGAAATTTTTCTTGGATGGAGGTTTGGAATTTGGGGATGTCTTGTTAGTTGATGCGCAGGGGAAAATATACTAAATTATTTGTTATAGATATTGAAATTTTCTTGTGGTTTTAATTTTGATGTTTAATGATTTACTTAGTATAATAGTATTCATCTTATGCTTATGATTGATTGCGTGTTTTATTTAGTTGAAAGGAAATGATACAGTTTATGATTAGATCTTTAGTATTGAGGAAACTGTATAATTCACTACACATATATGCTTGTATGTCAACATTCTCTAGTGTATATCATTCATTTGGTTTGAAAATGATTTAATAAATAATGGCTCAAACTGTGACTTGTAGAATAAACAATAACTTGAGCCAAAGGAGTCTTACTATCATTTTCCAAAGTAGTCATAATATTATTTTCTTTTCTAATTTAAATTAAAACTTCTATACAAATATTGTAACCAAGTAAAGGCCTACATATAATCTAAGACATGATAGTGCCACATCATATAACATAACATTTTTACTAACTTTAAAAAGTATGAGAAATTCAAAATTAGATTTCAATATAGTGTGTGTGATATACTGATACTACCTAATGGAAGCAGTCTTGCAGACAGTTTATGTGTCATGTTTTTAGTCCTCAATTCATTTTCTTTAATGAAATTATTTTTCCTGTAACTTCTAATTTATATGCATTTTATACATATGTCTAGATTCATAATGTAAATCCTCTTTCTGCCCTTCGGTTGACATCAGTTTTGTTGGCCCCGTCACTTTAAAGACTAGAATAGAAGCATATAATTACTTCTGATCCACGAATCGTCCACCCAGGTTCTATTCGGGTCTAAGGAATTCTTCTCTGACTTCACGCCACTTTTCCTTGCTCCTCATGCCGGAAATGCTTCCCTAGTCAACAAGTCCTGGTAATGTTAGTGTTATTCTCGTTTTCTCACCATTGCTTTTTGTTGATATTGTGAGTTTTTGTTTGTTACTGTTTTAGAATTTGATCAAATGATTTTGAACTGTTGAATATATTTTCCAAGTAGCAGATCAAATGATTTTTCACCTTGCGTGTACTTTTTGTATTGGATTGATAAGACATCCTTTATACTTAATTCAACTCGGATTGCATTTGTTGAGTTCTCAGTGGTATTACTCACGAGCTTTACAATCATCTTATCTTTGTTTGAACAACTCTAGTTTGCTTAGCTATTTTAATTTAAACATCCTCTGTTGCTTTCTGAAGTTATAGCCCTTAAAGTGAGTGCTACTGCTTGGTTTGTACTTTCGAGTTATCATTTGCATTAATGTTGTCACCCTTCCCTCCCGAAAACAACTTCATTTTGTTTGTTCTTCTGTCAGTAATCGTGTTTCTTCGTAATTGTATCTCCACATTGCCTGCTAGAATAGCCCTGAAAAATAATCAAGAGGAAAGAGAAATTTATGATGTTAGCTTTATGAGGCCATATAATCCAGTTTCAACGAATTTTTGTAAGCTTCTTGGAATAGCTTATATAAACAACTTATTTCGAGCTTATGTAAAGTTTTCCATTTCTCACTCTTTGATTGTAGAAACTTCTAAAATAGAAGCAATTTTTTATCCCGAATATGCTCATAGTCATTACTCATCCATGGTTGGGCTTCCCTAGTTTGAATTCGTGGAGTTATTAATTTAAACCCATTTGAGTTTTGTTTTTAGCATGCAAATTTCAATTTAGTGGAGTTATATATTGTGGCCATATCATATATGTTAGCACGAGCAGTTGTCTCAAATATTTCTTTTCACTACTGTTTGTTTTCTAGCGCATCGTTCGTTGTTTGCTAGCTGTCTGAAGATTTTCTTTGCTTCATTCTTTCAGGCTGATAGTGCGATTGCCGCCATAAGCTGCAGTGGTGTGATTTTGGGTGCTCTGCCTATAAGGTTAGCTTGATTTATCTTTGATTTCAACTGCTCTTAAAACTTCAGGTAACTCATATAATGTCATCTCAACCACTCTTGTGTCTGGTGTGCAGGGTGAGTCCGTTAAAGACACCAATATGCGCTCGTTCTCCTCGTAGTCCATGAACTGAACCACTCGTCATTGCTGGTGGAGTTTAACTGCTGCTACATATATATACATACAAAGAAACATATATGTTTCAAAAGAACCTGTGGCGTTAGTTGATAGTTTTGTCCTTGTGTTTTGCACTATGGTATCTTTATTTCCCGTTGCAGTAATTGGTTCTTCGTTTTAGCTTGTAGAATCAATGGTACTTTGAGGATCTTGTTTAATTTATGTTTCACAATGTGACATGTTGATCTAGCATTTCCAGAATTTTATGGTTGAATGTTGTTAACTGCAGTTTTATTTTGAAGAAACATGTTTCCAACTCCTCTTTTAGTCATGATCTGTAATATACCATATGAAATAGGGTGTAAATGGAATTGAATATAATATAATAATCATATTTTACACCTATGATAGCTAAAATCGGGTGTAATATACCAAATGAAATAAGGTGTAAATGGAAGTAAATAGAATTTAACAATCATATATTACACCCGTGATGACTAAAAGAGGGTGTAATATATCATATTTTCCACCCTATTTAAAGAAAATAGGGAATAAATTTGTTGATATTCATAGTAAGTATTATTTAACTTACACCCGATTTTTATCAAACGGGGTGTAAATTTGTTTGATTTAAATGTATATATGTAATAATTTACACTTGTTTTTTTTTAAAAGGGTGTAACTTAGCATGTATTTACACCCGTTTTTAAACGGGTGTAAATTCGTTAGACATTTCACACCCGTTGAATTCACATCCTCTAATAATGGATGTAAATTGTATAAAAATCGGGTGTAAATTTATCTTTTTGTACTAGTGTTATTTATATGTTTTTAATCATTATTATGCAGCTTTAAATTTAACCATGTTTGAGTAGTTATTCAGGATTTATGGACTAAAATATTAATAATGAGAAATTCTTGCTTGTTTTAGTTTTATAATTTAAACACGTATTTTCTATATGAAAGTAGAAATGTTCATATACACCAATCATATGCTAAAAGAGTATGATTGATGTTTGAACTAGAATACATGTACATCTAAACTTGAGGCTACGAAAGTGTCTCGGACTTAACTGAGAAAAGTCTCATTTTTGAATAGGCAAACTTAAAGGATCTTAAGCGAACCAACCACGTTGATGAAAATAGGAAGTTCATTTGTTCGAGACAAGATAATGCGCTGACAAAAGCAAGTGTTATCAATATTTTCTGTTTTTTTTACAAAGAAAAAATTTCTCGTAATTAACAGATACTAAGAACCTGCGTGAGTAAATCTAAGATCAAATTTATAGTCCTAAATTTCCTTTTTTGTAATATGTTTAAAGCCAATCATAATCATTCCAAAAATAAAAGTAATAATCATTTTAGCTAAATATCGTAGTAAAATAATTTGGTAATCCGAACGATCCTCTATGAAATGATCATTTTTATTACTTCGATAAAAATCGTGAGCTTGTGGCCTGATAAGTTTTTGGGGGACTGTTTTTCATATTGAATTCTCTTATTCCACCATCTAGACTAAAACACTTTTTTTCTTTACTTTTCTTGTTATCGGTTGAATGCGAAGAACTCAGAGTCTTGGGAACCTCAGCGAACAGAGAAAGAAAATTGAATGCTATTTCCACAAATGGCGTCGACGACAACATCTAGAGATGGCATCACCCAATCATGCCGTAAAAGATTATGCTACCACCAATAATGAGAAGACTCACTCGAGCATTGTCCGTCTAACCATTGGAGCAAACAATTTCGAGTTAAAACCCTATTTGTTATCTATGGTACATCAGAACCAGTTCTCTAGTTCACCCACAGATGACCCAAGTTTACATTTTTCTATTTTTAATGAATTTTGTGACATCATAAAAATGAATAGTGTGGAACATGACTTCAATCCTTACTTTTAAATTCCATTAAGACATGGAATGAGCGGAGAATCCAATTTCTAAGTTGTTACTTCCCTCCAAGCAAAATAACTTAGCTCATAAACCAAATAATAAGTGATCTTACCTGATCAGAAAGAATCTAGTGGCCAGCAACGTTGTGAGATCAGCAACTCCGGTGATGGTGAAAAGACGTGGGGAGGGGGGGTGTACCTGCAAGGTACTCCGATGCCAAAGTCAAGAAAAGGGAGTAAGCAAGTACAGAAAAGCAAAGGGTGAGTTATAGAATATTGCGTAACCTGGCCCTCTCAAGTGAGAGGGTATTTATAGGCTGCCCCCAGCGCGGGGCCAACGGTCACTTACACTGGGCTGGATTTCAAGGCCCAATACAGGTGACTGCCAGGGCTTACGTGGCGTAGGGAAGACCAGCACGTGGTCTTCGCCCTGGGGTAACGGTCCCAAGATCTCCGGAAGGTGGGGAGACCGACTCTTTCGGAGGTGGGAGGTTACAAGATGACGTGTCCTCGCGGGGAGGAGCATGTGGAGGTCGAGGAGAGACGTGTTCCCCAACACTCGAAACCTCTGCTCGACAATGCATGTCCAACACGTGCTCGACGAGGTGGAGGTCTGGACGTGCTCGACACTGGGTAAGTGTGGGCCTTATTGGGCCACCTCAGATCATTGGGTTGGGCCTGCCCGTCTAATGGGCAGGCATTGGCCTAGTCCAGAATAGGAGCCCCCCAAGTCGTTGTTCCGAAGTGTCAGAGTAATGACTTAAAGGTCAGCCCCCATGTCGAGGACACAGTGAGCGTGTTCGAATAACCGAGTTAAAGGTAGTCGTCTGATACCTGCAGATAATCCTTTGTCGAGGAGCCCCGTTAAACAGGGCAGTGTCCCCGCGGTAACGAGCTTATGGCAACGGAAAAGGCCACGAGCAAAGGATGCTAGACGGGCAAGAATTTTGAAATCTGCTCGAACTTTGTATGTCGCTGTGGGACGACGTTGCAGGGAGACGAAAAGTTGTGGACTCGAGCACCAAAGCAAACGAAGGGATATACGCGGGAATCTGTGTGCCACACATCACTCGTCATTATTACCTAGGGCGGCTAGGCTAGGGCTAGGGTACTCGAGTGCCTAAGGGCGCCTCGATTCCCGTGAGGGCTTTATAAATAGGAGCCAGCCCGTGCCATTTGTAAGTTTCGCTCTCTCTTGCTCAGAGTTTCCCTCCCTTTCTCTCTAGGTTTCTCTCACCTTCTCTTAGCTTCTGTCTCCGTCTCACCACCACGCGCCGCCGCACCGGACTCTTCCAACCACCGTTTTCAAGTAAGTTTCTGATCTTTTTCTTTCCGTTTGTGTTTTTTACGGTGGTCCTCCGGTGAACTGATGAAGTTCTCGGGGAGGTCACAGAGTTTCCGGCGAAACGATGAAACTTCTTTATGTTTTTGATGAATCTCGAGGGGGAAATGAGATGAATGTCCCGGGGACCCCGGGGACATAGGACGAAGGAACCAGGGACCTGAGGACGGTCCCGAGGACGTTGGGTAAACGGGATAGATGCGCGTCCTCGACGCTCCTGGGCGAAGGGCGTCGCCCGCGCAGTTCCCCGTTTCCTTTCTTCGCCCCTTTCACTTGATCAGCGGTGGCAGGGTGAATTTGATCTGGATTATCGAATTCACCAGTTCCTTCTGCTTTTTAGGTAAATAGAGGTCGTGGCCGTGGGATCGATAGATATTGACGACCAGCCTGACTCCACGATGGCACCGATCACAAGTGTCGAGGGACGCCGCCCGAGGATTGGGCTAGCGAGGATCCTCTGAGCATCGAATCCCAGTTTGTCGCAGGTGACCAGGATGATATCTTCGCCACTGTCGAGCATCACCTTGAGGGCTCCTCAAAGACCTGGATGGTGTATAGACCTCTGCAGCACCACCGCATCTGCTCGACGTTCAGAGGGATGAGGTTTCCCTTGTAAGAGTTCATGTTCGACGAGGCGGGGTGGCGCCTGCCCTTCAGCGATTTTCAGTGAGAGGTGTTCATTTGGCTGCGCCTGGTACCGTCGTAACTCCACCCCAACGCCCTCGCCTTTATTTGCGCCTTAGAGCTCGTCCGTCAGCATCTCCGCATCGAGGCGACCATGCCTCTGTTCTTTCGTATATTCCACTTGCAGAGGCAGACAATTGATGGAAAACATGGCTGGGTGTCTTTCAAGTAGGTGAGCAGGCTGTTTTAGACTTACATGGACTCTGTTCGCCACTTCAAGTCCCGGTACTACATCGTGAAGCCTGTCTCATTCGAGGCCGCGGAGTCGGTGTACAAACGGGTGCACTGAGAGATAGACGGCCAGCAGGAAGAGGTCCTCGAGGTGAAGTTTCCCCGATTCTAGACGGAGGAGCACTTCACGAAGAGCACAGACAGTTATATATTCAGTCCTGGTAGGCTGTACGAAGGGTATCGCCTGGCTCACGAGGAGATAGTCAAATTTGTCACCGGTTTCTCCCCTGCACAGCTCGTGACACCGGATGGGAAGCCTATCCAGGGCGACGACGGAAGGCCCTTGGAGCAATCCCAATTGATTAATACGAGGTCCCTCCTTGAGACGTTTTCCGACGAGGATGCCCTCAAGTTGTTAGGTGGTGAATGCCTTTTTGATTAGATCCTCCCGTGCATTTTGCTCTTTGACTTACTGACGTATTTCCATTTTCTTTTGCAGGCACCATGTCAAGCGCGGAGGAGCGTATCAAGAAGCTGACAGCTACTCGAGTTTTGAAGAAGAGTGGAAAAGGGCGGGTCGAGCAGATCCGGTCACAGCGCTCAGGCCCCGCCCCGACAACTGGGGACTCTTCCAGCTCTCCCCAGGGTAGCCAATCTCCTGTCACACAAGGGTCTCCAAAAAGACAGCGACTCAGCGAGCATGTAGACGTCGATCTTACCGAGACTAAGAGCCTTCCCGATGTGAAGTTCGCACGGTCGCCCTGTCACTCGAGGCCGAATTTCTTTTCGGGGACCAATTCCCTGTGTGTTGGTGCACTTGAGGCTCAGACCATCTTAGGCGTTGACCGAGCTTCTCGGAGAAAGGCTTTGGTGGAATATGTGTCCGCGGTGATGGGGGTTTGTGCTGCCGCCCTGGTCCTGAATGACGAGACCTGCCTGGCAGTTGAGCTAGCCAAGCTGCAGGAGAGCTTCACGTCGGTCGCAGCCGAGATGGAGAATGTGGGCAAGGACCTGTCAGAGTGCAAAAAACAGAACGAAACCCAGGTCGAGCTTCAGAGGCAATTGCAGGAGAAGTTGAAGAAGGCCGATGCTGAAAGCAAAGATCTCTTGGCGAGGATCGCCGAGTTAGAGCATGTTGTCCTTCCTGCTGAAGAGGAAACTGAGGATGACAGGCTATTGACCTCTCGGGCAGAACTGATCGGGAAGCTCAGACAGACCGAGCAAGATGTCCTCGTGGCTGCCGAGGTGGGCTTTAATAATGCCGTGAAGCAGCTCAGGATTGTGAACCCCAACCTCGTCACTGAAGGGACTGATCCTTACTATGAGGTGGTCGAAGGTCAGATTGTTCGGCCGTCGTCCGAGGAGGATGATGACGGCCAGGCCACGGGGGACGAGCAGCCTGAGGAAAACGCGGCCGTCTAGTTTTCCATTTGTTTACTTTGTTTGGGCCTGTGAGCCATTTTTTTGTAGTGACTTTGCCCGACCTGCGTGCCAGGGGCTTTTTGACATCTTTGTACTATTCGCACAATGGGCTTCTGCCCGATTAATGCTTTGTTTTTGCTTATCTGTGTGTGTGATATTTGCATGTTTTATATATTTATTGTTTTTTGACTAAGTAATTTGTCTAAGTAATTTGGGGGGTTTTGCTCGACTTTGTTAGTCCTCGACTGTGTGGGGAACTGATCGAGTGGCCGGAGATGTATTCTGACCTTTAACGAGGCTAGGAATTCGGTCGAGGTCCTAGTCTCGTGGCGTGAACTTCCCATCGCGATCTGGGTGTTCTGCCTGATTGGTACGATGACGACGGAGCTCGGTCGAGGTATCCTCGTCGGATCTAGGGTCTTCGCGCACACACGACCCGACCCTTGATCTTCTTGTCTCATGGAGGGGAGTCACGCTTGTACCTTAGTGCACCCCCGTAATCGCGACGTGGCCATGTCATGGGCAGTGCTTAACTGTAGTATTGTTTAAGCTTCTCAGCGTTCCATGGTCGAGCAAGTTCCTCCCCGTGTAGTTTTTGAGGTAGTAGGCTCCTGTCCCCGTTTTCGCGCGGACGCGGAATAGCCCTCCCAGTTCGCGGCGAGCTTGCCTTCTCGCGAATCTTTCTGGTTCCTTCGTAGGACGTGGGTGCCTACTTGAAAATCACGTTTAATAACTTTGTTGTTATAACGTAGAGTTATTTTCTATTTAAGTGAAGCTTCTTGGAGGGATGCACCAGACCTTATCTCCTCGACAAAGTCGAGCTCCTCCCTTAGGGCCTCATCGTTTGTCTCCCCATCGAGGGGAGATTCCGTTCTCCTCGAGGGTTCCCTTATTTCCAAGGGGATCACCGCTTATGTTCCGTAAGTTAAGCGGAAGGGGGTTTCCCCGGTCGTGGAATGTGGGGTTGTCCGGTAGGCCCAGAGGACGCTGTGCAGCTCCTCGTCCCACCTTTGCTTGGCGTCGCCTAGTCGGCGTTCCAGTCCTCGCAGGATCACTCTATTTGCCGCTTCAGCTTGCTCGTTCGTTTGAGGGTGCTCGACCGACGTGAAGTGCTGCTTCGTGTCCAGCTTGGTGACAAAGTCTTGGAAGTTCTTGTCGGTGAATTGTGTCCCGTTGTCAGTGACAATCGCCTGGGGCACGCCGAACCGGGCGAGGATGTTCCTCTTGTAGTAACGTAGTATGTTGTGAGCCGTGATTTTGGCCAGGGCTTCTACCTCGATCCACTTCGTGAAATAATCCACGCCGACGATCAGGTACTTGTTTTGGTATGACCCCACGACGAAGGGCCTTAGGATATCCATTCCCCACCATGCAAATGGCCACGGGGACGATAGTGTTTTGAGCTTACTGGGCGGGGCCAGGTGCATGTCCCCGTGTCGTTGGCATCTGTCACATTTCTTGACGTGCTCCTTGGCGTCCTGTTGCATGGTGGGCCAGTAGTATCCGGCTCGTAACGCCTTGCGGGCTAAGGACCGTCCGCCGAGGTGTTGTGCATTGATTCCCTCATGGATTTCCTGGAGTATATGGGGGACCTTGGTCTCTTCGACGCACCTGAGGAGGGGGATCGAGAAGCCACGTCGGTACAGTTTGTCTTCAACAATTGTATAGGAGCACGCCCGTCGCTTAACCACTCCAGCCTCTTTGGGATCGTCGGGCAGCTTTCCAGTGGTGAGGTACTCGTATACCGGCGTCATCCAGCAGCTGCCGTTTCCGATGGCGTTCACGTCCATCGCGGGGACGGGTTTGTCAATGCTCGGGCGTGAGAGTACTTCTTGTATGACGGATTTGTTCCCACCTTTCTTCTTTGTGCTCGCCAGTTTGGACAAGACATCTGCTTGGGTGTTGTGCTCGTGCGGGATGTGGGTGACTTCTGCTGTGGCGAAGTTTTTCATCTTTTCCTTCACCAGGGCCAGGTATTCGATGAGATTGTCGTTTTTGGCTTGGTACTCTCGTAGAACCTGGGAGGCCACTAGCTGGGACGGAGGTTTGAAATCTTCAAGAACAGGGGGCCCCATATTTCGTTCGAGAGAGGTTGGGGATCTAGAAGTTTCGTCTCTTCTGAGGAATTGACCTCCTTTTGGTATTGTCCGATGTTCTGGATGTCATCCTCCAACGACCGATTATGGCATCGTAATTCGTCCATGTCGGCTTGCATCTCCGCCATTGCCTTAGCCTCCCCTCTTCCGCTCGTACCTTTAAAAGTAAGGGATGAAGCTATTTCTATTCACCATGATTGGTAATAGCTAGGTGCTTGAGATGAGGGTACGATAGAGAAGGCGATGTTTGTTAAAAGGAGGTGTCACCCAGGTTAGTTTTATCGAGCGTCAATGTACTGTCCAAAAAAGTAAATGGTGTGTGTGTGTTCCCCCAGCAAGAGTAAGGAGACTCAGAGGGCATAATAGGTATACTACACGAGTGGGGTGAGGGCTAGAACACCGTGGTGAATAGTCCTGTATGGTAATTTTTGAGACTGTTTAAGAGACCAACTCAAGCAATGTGAGAGACCATGTTGGTGGCCGACATTGCTAGGTTGTAGGCAAACGGTTAAATTATCAGTGTTAGGACTGCTGGGAGCGATGTGCTCTCTGAGCAGTATTAGGTGGTATTGAGTGATAACCGTTCAATACATAATCTATTTATAGGGATTCTCCAAGGCTATGGTTATGACCCCCTCTAGACGTGGTCTTAACCGTTCCTTTTTATTATGGAGATTATTGATCGACTTTATTACCCGAGTCAACGAGAACTTTCTCTCATTTCACTTTCATGTTTGACTGATCGCAAGGATGACCCCATTAAATTCCGCCCGAAAGACCCAATAGTTAGGCAAGGGACACCCTAATCTAAGACCTTGCCAAATAGAACATGCACTATTAAAGATGTTTGCATATTTATTATTATTATTATTATTTTGGCTTAAACATTTGATTTGATAGCCGAATACAAGATGGAACTGTGTAAGAATTTAATTATTTTCAGGTGTTGGTTTTATGTCTCTGTTTTTCTACCCAAAGGTGAACAAAATCATTCAATACAAGCTACCCGAAACATGACTCCAAAATTCACATCTCGAATCCTTTTTCTTCATCTACTACTAGTCACGGTATCTTAACTTTTCTCTCTCTTTCTTTCTTGAAACTCTATTTACATATTCTAATTCTGATATTTTCTGCAGAGTTTTTATGGAAACAGAGCAAGAGATTTGGTTGAAACAGAGAACAAACTCTTGGATATATCTGAAAATGGCACTAATGAACCCCAAAAAGAACACAAACATCATGAACATAATCACAATCACAATCATATGGATCCTTCTGTTATGGTGTTCTTCACTTTACAAGATTTAAAAGTTGGAAAAAGAATGCAAATTTATTTTCCCAAAAGAAACCCTTCAACTTCCCCCAAGTTTTGGCCAAAAGACAAAGCTGATTCACTTCCCTTTTCATTGAACAAACTCCAAACCCTTCTCAAAATCTTCTCTTTCTCTCATGATTCTCCTCAAGCCAAAGCAATGGTAGACACACTTAAAGAATGCGAGAGTAAACCGATCGAAGGAGAACTCAAATTCTGCGCGACTTCGTTGGAATCTATGCTAGATTTTACTCAAAGAACTCTTGGTTTTTCCAATGATCTTCAAGTTTATGCAACTTCGCATTTAACAAAATCAAGTGTGACTTTCCAGAACTACACTATATTGGAAAATATTGTTCGGATTTCAGCTCCGAAGATGGTGGCATGTCACACTATGCCTTACCCTTATGCTGTTTTCTACTGTCATAGTCAAGAAAGTGAGAACAGGTTATATAAAGTCGCGCTTGTTGGTGACAATGGCGATAAGGTTGAAGCTATGATTGTTTGTCATATGGATACTTCTCATTGGGGACATGGTCATGTTTCATTTCAGGTTCTTGGTGTTGCGCCGGGAAGTTCGAATGTGTGCCACTTTTTTCCTGCTGATAATTTCATTTGGGTTCCAAAACCGCAAGTTCGTGGTGTTTTCAGCATGTGATTATAGTTTTAGTGAAAGTGTTTGATGTTTGAGTCTCACTGTGATTGTTGTAATAAGTACTCTCTTATGAGTATATGTAATGATTTAAGAGTGTTTGCTTTTTATTTTCAGTATGTATTATGAAATGAAAACTGATTATGCAGCAGCAAATTAGAGACTTTCTATAAAGTACAATTAGATTTCTTTCAATGATTTTGAAAACATTCACCAATTGATTATGCTATCAAAATAGCATCAAGCTTTAACTTATTTAGCCTACCCTTCCAAATCAATTCGTCTAATCTATGCTTTCAAAACACTTTGTTAAACATGTATCTGAGCCTAGTAATGAAGTGTAACTCACAATAAAGTTACATTTACGAAAACAAGAATAATGAGTTTGATAATTAGATGTTTGATGGTTTTGGTCAGAATGAGTAGTTAGTGGAAACCCTTTAAATATAAAAGATTGAACTAGCTAGCTATCAAATCCCATTTTTATGTTTTTCGACCTTTTCAATTGTCATTATAACTCGGTCTCTTGGATGATCACTTTACTTTGCAAGAAAAAAATGTGTAAAAAATATATCTTCCTCTTATAATGAAAATTGTTACGTGTCGGGGTCAAAGACTTAGGAACCTATTGTTCTTTATCAGTCAAAGAATGATATCTATGTTACCAAACTTTCATGGTTTAAAGGAGAATATTTAGAATATTGGAAATATATGATTCAAACATTTTGTATGTTATACGACTCGTTCGTGGATGACAAAGATACTAGCATATATAAAAATAAGGGTTAAATACATTTTATCATCTGTAATATGAGCAAGTTTCGATTTATTTTTGTAAATTATTTATTCTAGATTCCGTTTATTTGTCCCTTTAAGTGATCTTGCATGTTTAGGTGGAGTTTTTTTTAACTTATTTTTTAAAATCTATGTGGATTTTAAAAAAAATATATAAATATATAAATTTTTTAATTCTTTTTAATTATGGAAGGGTAAATCAAAACTCGTTCAAATTGTAGGGGGTAAACCAATATAAAACAATTACCCTTCATTTTTATTTGTTTTATGCAGATTCAAATCACCTCTAGTGGTGTTATCAATGTTGTATTCATATTTTGTCCAATATTGTATTCATGTGTATCTAATTTACGACCCACGTTGTATAATCTTTTCATGGCCAAAATCTCTCTCAAGTCAATTAGGGCTTAAGATAACCAACAACATTTTATTATACTAATCAAGCGTACAACATTTTATTATACTAATCAAAAAATAGTTTATTCTTAGTACACCAAGTGTTACAGATGTTTAAGAACTTACATTCAACAATATCCATCATTAGATAAGTAGAGTTCCACACATTCTTTGATGACTAGAGTTCCATACATTCAAAAATATTCAACACTTTGCACATCACTGTTTATTAGATAACATCTTTGCACTTCCATAGATGCATGATGAACATAACTTAACATATGACAAACGGTAACATACCTTAGACAGGCGATTACATAACTTAACAAAATAATAATACACAAGAAACTCGATCTTACTTACCTTTTTGTTCTCGGTGTCGAACAACATATCATTCAACTTATATCTCGAGACGGCAAGACATGCGGTGCTCTCTGAGAGCCAAATATCTACGGGAGGTTTCACCCCCGTTGAAATTCACTTCTGCCTTAAACAAAATACGAGGCATTGTAAGATGTTTTTCTTAACAAAACATGACCCCAATTTATACAACTTTGGATTAATTCTAGATCACACAAAAACGGTCGGTGCAATCACGATCATACAAAATTGTAGACGAAATCTCAACCTTTGAAAAAACTGAAGAAGTTAGCCTAATGGTAAGGCACTCTTGCAGGAGGAAAACTATGGTCCTAGGTTCAAAACCCATTGGCCTAGGGGTAAGGCATTATTACCACCTACACTGCCAACTCAACAAATATCAAGATTTCATAGTTGACTAGTCATAAAAGGGGGAAATAAACGGAATATAAACATTACAAAGGGAAATCCAAAATAAATAATTTACAGGGTGTAAACCGAAACTCGCTCACATTGTAGGGGTTAAAGTGTATTTAATCCTAAAAATAAACTTAATATTGAATAAAAAGAGTTCAAGTTACATCAAAGTCGAGAAATTTCATGATGAATGTTATCATTTAAAAAAAGTGCAAAAAATGGAAAGAGTTCCATAACAATGAAAATCTTTGACGCTCTATACATAAATTATGAGGGCAACAATACGGTCAAAATTTAACGTTAATTGTGGGTAAGATAACACAAACTCTTTAAGATGAAAAAATGTATAGTTTTCAAGATTTTAGCTCTTAGTTTCTAGTATGAAAATTTTAAGCAATAGATATATTGTTGCATATCATGTTTCTCATATAGTGGTGGTAGCAATGGTGTTTTTTCATATTTTTGATGATGATGAATAAAAAATTTTCAACAAATTTGATGCTTTGTAAATTAAACTAAAAGAGAAAGAATTGTTGATTGAAAAAATAGAAGTGTTGAACCAATTTCTAACTGTTTAAGAGCAAGAGATGGATAACGAGTTGCTGGAAGCTCAAAAAGTTTTGTGTGTGTGGGTGTGTGCACGCGCGTTCGTGTGTGTGTGTGTGTGTGTTTGTGTGTGTGTGTGTATGTGTGCGTATGCATGTGCATGTGTGTGCACGTGCGCGCGCTTGTGTGTATGTGTGTGTGTGTGTGTATGTGTGCGCGCGTGTGTGTGAACCAAAGTTTATAATGGTCCAATATTTTCATCCTTGATGGGCATCTAATCGAGTCTCTAATGAATAACCAACATAAATTGTCATCCACTATTTCATTTTATATATATATATATATATATATATATATATATATATATATATATATATATATATATATATATATAGTTTCTTGGTTACAATAATAATATCACACAAATTACTCAGAAAAAGATCATCACCTAAGCAATGTAGTCTTCTTTATTGATCTTCTTCAATCTACAACTCAGCTAACTATTCTTTTAGTCATGATTATCTTCTTGATCCTAACTTCAACACCTTCAAACCTTCAAGATCTTAGTTGTTCACTTCAGTAAAAATTTCTTCAAATTTCTACTAGAAATCTTGGACCAGATCCTTAAATGGGAGATGAAGGCAAGAAACTCCCACACTTTAGAGAAGAAACTTCTTTTTCTCTTATGTAATTCACTTCTAGAATTCAACAATAGATGTTCAACTAGAACATTCAATCACATATTAGCAATCTAACGAATTTCTCATAAACAAGACTACAATGTCTATGTGAATAAACCATTATTCACATGATAAAGCTTATTGTGTTTTAGAGAGAAGATGGAATCCTCACACACATTAGGGAGAAGATGAATTTTCATAAAATCACTCACTTGATTTATAGTCTTATTTTGAAAAAATGAGGAGTAAAATCTATTATATGTGCTTGAGAAAAGAAACAAAATTAGTGTAAAACATCATTAATGATTCGAGCCAATGATATGTAATGAATCAAATCAAGCATAAAAAACAACTGAGTTTTTCAAGATGTGAATCGAGTCATGAATCAACTCATGTGACTTAATTCATAAAATCTCATATGACTCGAGTTACGTTTACATAACTAAAAATAGAATTGAAAGTTACATTCATGAATCAATTCATTGCTAACCTTGAATCGAGGCATATTTCCAAAATTGAAATGTGATTTTGGGCACAATATAATGGAAATGTGAAGAAGTTGCATAGTGACAATGGGACAAAACTTACCAAACATTTTTTTTAAAATTCTTCACCAAGAAGAAATCCTATATGAAACATCATGCTTAAGAACGTCTCAAGAAAATGCAAGGGCTGAGAGGAAGCATAGACACAAATTTTGCACGAGTTTAGAGGTTCCAAGCAAACTTTCTCATCTCATTTGAGGTGCTTATGTTATGTTAAGAGTTTAAGTAAACTGTGAGTTAGTTTGATTCTAGAGCATAAAGGTGTGTCTTTATGAGATACCCTATAAATAAAAAAAGGTTGGACATTGTAGAATCTAAGGGCTTGATAGATTTATGTATCAAGAGATGGGGTATTCTATAAGAATGTTTTTCCTTATGCGTCACATGAAAAAGGCGGTAATGGAGATTCTTACACCAATTTTTGCTCCTAATTCTTGCTTTGTTGAAGAGAAAACTGCACCCAGTGAACATAGGCAACAAAACCAAATGGACCTCCTCATTCAACCAGTAAAATATCAAGGAGTTGTGGAAGCGAATTTTGACATGGTTGAGAGTGTTTAAGAGTCACATAATGAGGAGGAGAGTTAGCTTACGACAAACACAGACTTGCGGCCATCGATCATAAACCCACCCAAACATATGAATGACTATCATTGTTATTCAGTAGTGAAAACTCATACATATACATCACCAAACTCACCAACTTCTTTTGTTATGTTATATCCTATATCATATTATGTAAATTATGACAATTTTTTTAGAAAAACATCAAGTTTATCTCGCAGCAAGCATCGAGGAGCAACAATAATACAATAAAGCAACACAAAGAAAATAATGGAAAGATGTCATGCACAAGAACTCAATACCTTAGAAGAAAATAAAATACGGGAGTTGGCCAAGCTTGTAAAGGGAAAGAAGGCGTGTGGGTTGGATATGGTTATACAAAGTTAAGTGCAACAGATATGATGAAGTTGAAAAGTATAAATTTCAACTCGTAGTAAAAGGATACACAGAAATTGAAGGAGACGACTTCAATGAGATGTTTTCACCGATTGCCAAAATGACAACCGCGAGGTGTTTACTCACTGTTGTAGTGGCCAAAAGATGAGATCTTCTCCATATGGATGTAAGCAATGCATCCCTACACAGAGAATTATATGAGGAGATATATATATATATATATATATATATATATATATATATATATATATATATATGGAAGTACCACCAGTTTACAATTTTCCCAATGATAGCATGATATGTCTCTTGAGAAAGTCATTATAGGGTCTCAGGAAGGCCTCATGTAATTAGTACTCAAAGTTGTCTCAAGCATTAGTAAGGTATTGTTTATAGGAATGTGAAGTCAACCATAGTATATGTACATACACACATGAATTAGTCTTCATAGATGTACTAATTTATGTTTATGATCTTATTGTGATTAGGAACGATGTCAAATCATGTGTAAAGTTCAAACAATATCTCAGTGAGTGTTTTCACATGAAAGACTTATGAGGGATGAAATACATCCTCAATCTAGAACTGGTTTGTGGTCCCTCAATATTGTTCATGTGTCAAAGAAAGTATACCTTATAAGTCATAAATGAATGTGGATCCTAGCTTTCCAAACTTCATTTTTGCGACTTGCACCAAATCATAAATTAGCATTGGATTCGAGTCCTTTATATGATAACCCTTCATAATACCAATGGTTGGTGGGCCGACTCATTTACCTCATGATCTCTAGCCATAGTTGGCATACTCGGTTCATGTTCTCAAACAGCTCATGCAGGAACCTCACCTAGGCCAATGGGACACAAGAATGCTTGTTTTAAGATACTTAAGGTCATCACCATGGCAGGGCATTATCATTCCCAAAGACAATTACCTCAAGATAGTTGCATAATGTGATTCATGTTATGCATCATGTCCATTGACTATGAGGTCAATATCAGGCTACCTAATGAAGTTGTAGACGACTCTGATATCATGGAAAACCAAGAAACGGGCTACCTTATCAAGATCCTCAACTGAAATTATATGGATGTGAATACTGCTCATATGTTTACAAGTAGAGTGTGATTCTCCTACAATTCTACGTTGCGACAATCAAGTTACTATTCATATAACTTCCAACCCGATCTTTCACAAAATGACGAAACATATTGAAGTGGATTGCCATTTTATCAGAGAATTTATCACAAAAGAAGTTGTATCTACTATACACATATCGACCATATCACCACAAGCAAACATATTCATAAATATTTATTCTATAGATTCAACAAATTAACACAAGGAATAAATATTCAATAAAATATTTTAAAAATTAATCTAAAAAATAGTATAATAATTTGACTAATTGAATGCATGTGTAAAATAATTTTATGGTGTATACAAATTAAATTCTTTCTTTTTACCGATAAAGAGTAATCCCTTGAGTCCGAGAAGACAAAAATAAATAGTAAAACTCTTTTTAAAAAAAAATTAATATTGTTACATGCTCATTACTGAGTACGAATCCAAAACTTCTAGTTAAATTGAAAGAAATCATTATTATCTCACTGTTCTTAGCTAATTAAATTCTTATTTGTTGTCGAATGAAACGAAACACATATTAAATAGAATCTAAAAGTTGCGCATAAGGCTTTGTTTGGGAGTTTGGAGGGGAAGGGAAGGGAGCGCTTTGAAAAATAGGAAAGATTGAATGAAAATAATAGAAAGGTTTTGGTTGGGCAGATTTTGGAGGGTTTGTTTTTCTTTATACCACCAAAAGCCCCCTAATTTGGGGAACTCGAAATTTTTATTAGAGTAGTGTTTTGGAGGGATTAGACATATTGTTCAAATATACTTTTTGTTGTTATAGTATTTCAAAAATTAAAATTATATTGATAAGCACTACTTTATCATTCTAAACAAAATCATTTTTTAAAAATATTAAAGATTTCTCTATATTTAAAAAAAAAAATCATTTTTCAAAGCCCTCTCTTCTCTTCCCATCCAAACCCCCAAAAAAATTCTCAACAATATCTTTACTTCTCTTTGCTAAATTTAATTTCCTTTAATCAAGAGTACTTATATATACGTGAAATTGTATAGTCCTCCATATTTAGCTTCAATCTACATATTTTAGCAGTCAAAATGTTTGAGGTTTTAATTTGTCACCCCTACACTTATACCTGGCACCCCCATATCCTATTAATAGACAAAACTAACCTTGCAACATTTTTCACTTTTTTTTCGAAATTCACCGACCACACGCGCAAATTACGAATTCTCTAGGGCGATACTGGAAATCTCATTTGGTATATCGAAAATTTCAAAGAAAGAATGTTTTTTACCATAAATTACGAAATTTGCGTGAATTTGTACAGTAAATTTCAAAATTTTTGGTAGTTGTGCAAATATTTCCCCCGGTAATTTTAGAATTTCCGGTAGTTATAAAAACTTTGTTTTTACCAAGAAATTTCAGAATTTCCGGTAAAATTAGGGAAATTTTAAAATTTCCAAAATTAATATCTTTTTTCTTTTTTTCCTCTTTTTTGCAGTGAAATACAGGGGCAGGGACGGACCTATTGCAGACAGAGCGACAGATAGAGCGGCAGACTAGGCTAGGGCTGTTGAGGTTGAGTCTTCCCAGATATGGGTTAGAAGAGTGGTTCCAACCGGTGTTGGTGTAAGCCCTAAAGGCCAATACTTTTGGTACTTGTATTGAATTATTTATTAATAATAAAAGTCATTTCTTTATTATGTTTGTTTTTCAAAAGTGATAAAGTCACTAGAATAGCTAGCTCGTTTAATGAAATATTAAGTGTGACTTAATCATGAAATTCCATTAAACATAAGGACACTATTCTTAAAGTATCTGTAGTCGAGCTTTAATGTGAAATGGGATAACCTTAAAGCATTAAGACTATTATGTAGATAGACTGATGATCACATCTCATGGATCATGGATAAGGAGTTATCAAGTCTTAACATAGGTATGAATATTAGGAGTAATATTTATATTGGATTGATCCACTATGAGAGTATTACATAGAATGTTATACAAAGTGTCATAAGTTACTCTCATGGTGATATTTGTGTATACCACCCTTCGACCTGAAACCACTATGGACCCTAGATGTAGAGTCAAGTACTTTATTATTGATCAAACATTGTCTGTAATTGGATGACTATAAAGACAATTGATGGGTACTTCATAAAGCATTCTTAGGGACATGAGTGACCTAGATGGAATTTGCCCATCCTGCATAACAGGATAAATATCTAAGGGCCCAATATTGAACTGAACAAGGATGACACAGTATATGGCTTGTGTTCAATATAGACATAAGGGCAAAAGGGTAAATTGTACACACAAGCACTATCACAAAAGGTTTTGTTAGATCACATGACAATTTCGTGACTTGGGTAGTAGTGATGTGTTGCTAGATACCGCTCACTGTTTATTATGTTAAATGCATGATTTAATATAATTACCAACTTCGCGAAATCTTACAGGGTCACACACATAAGGACAGTTTGATAAGAGGTAGAGTTAATAAGGCACACCGTAAGGTACATTCTACTTAAGTAAATATGTAACACCGTAAGGTACAGTGTACTTAAGTGGAATACGAATTGTGGTAAGGTACCGCGTGCTTATGTGATATATGGTACATCATAAGATATGGTGTGCGTGCACTTAAGTGGGTTTTTTAGCTTGTAGCCCACACAAGTGGTTCTATAAATATAACCCTTGTGCAGAAGCATAAACACTTGATGAAAATTCATTTGTGAAACCCTAGCCGTATTTTCCTTCTCTCTATCTCTCACTCAAAGCCTTCAATCTTAGCAGCTAGCACTGAGACTGAAGGAAGTTGTTCGTGTGGACTGAGTAGAGGCGTTGTTCATTGTACATCGCTTGTGATCATTCATTCGATTCAGAATCAAAAGTTTCAACGCCACAAGAGGTAACCATTCTATCACTGATCATGATCTTTCGTAAGGATCGCTAAAGGAAAGTTTTAATTTTCGCTGAGTTTTGATTTGCGATTTCCCTTCAGTGGTATCAGAGCCACTTACGAAACCATGCATCAGATAAGTGTTTATTTTCTTTTTTTTTTGTTTTAATTCAATTAGAACACATAAAAAATTAAATTAAATCGAGAAATTGAATTTTGGCATGAGGCTGTGTACGATTTGGATGATTGATATTGAATATGCTTCGGAATCCGACAATAGTATGGTGAAGCGGCGATATATCAATCGTCCTTAAGTTACACAAATATGATCGATCAAATTTTATATGTGATATAATTAACTCTGATGCAAAGATGGTATATTGGATATACTGTTTCTATTTCGTTCATTTAAATCACGTAATGATCATTATTCCTTTGAGCGATCCGTGTTCATTTGCTTCGAAATCCGACTTTAGTATGGTGAAGTAGTGGCATATGGACCAATCATATTGAACTATTGATCATGGTGTTTTGACGATATGAAATTGTTGCATTAGGGTTCATAACGGCACAAGGGTTGTGCTATCTAAAAGGTCTGGGATTAGGGTTGTGATGGCACAAAAGTTGTGCTTTAATTTTATGGTAAGTATCAAGTGTTGATGCGAAAAACGACGCCGATTTCAAATGAATTGTTCATTAAAACTAGTATCGACTTGCATCCGCGTAGTGTGATCATTCGCCAAAATTTAATTTGATTCATTTAATTAACAGGATTTAAATTAATAATAATAAAAGTGTGTTTATTATTTTTCTCTTGTGGTGATCAGTTATGGCCTTAGTTTTCCTTTATTTTGTTTTGGGATTTTAAAATACGACCTGCATGTCGTGCCTCTCTTTTAATCTATTGATGTAACTTCTTTTCTCATCTCACTCCCTCGTATGTAAAAAACGAGTATTCTTTAATGTAATGTAATGTTATGAAGAAAAAGAAAGACTACAAGATCAAAGGAGGACAACCTTGGAGATCTTGCTTGGAGAAGTGTAGATCTTTATTAGGTTTAGCTTAGGTTCTCTCATTGGCTTGGGAGAGCAATTGCGCTAGGGGCCATAACTATTTCATTTTGTATGTATGTTGATGCATGTGTATGTATGTTGATGCATGTGAGAGACGATTTATATGATAAATAAGCCGATGAGATCAAACTAACGAAAATTCCCTCAAATTTAATATTACGTTTATGCTTTCCAAGTTTTAGAACTCATCAAGACTAGTATCAAATAATGTAGGTTTCGCCTAACGCGAGGTGCATGTTTTATATTAGTAAGATGCGATGGGATAAATGTAATATCCAATTTCTAAAATAATGGGTCAAACTTAACTAAACAAAATATAATAAGATTATACACCTTTAGAAGCAAGAGTTGGGAATAATCCATATGATGGATTAGAATAAGGAGTTATTCACCCAACTGAAATATTCGAGAATTGTATTGGATACAATTGGAAAGAGTTCTTACCTAAATAGCTGAGTTTTGTGTAATCAGCCTAACACTGACTTAAAACAAATTGAAATATGGATCTCGATCCACTAGAAAATCTTCCAACGGGATTTTCCGAATCAAATGGTGAGGGTCATTTGGTTTAAGTAAAATAGTGGGAGCATATTTAATTAAAGGCCTAATTGAATATGTTGTTTTAATGATACTTATATTTTTCCATTCTATTTTGTAGATTACCATGACAACAAACACATCTAACAACATTTTGCGATCAATCTTTGATAAGGAAAAATTGTCTGGGACAAATTTTCTGGATTGGCACCGAAATCTGAGGATTGTCCTCAAACATGACAAAAAGCTGTATGTCTTAGAGACACCTGTTCCTGAGGAGAAGCCTCATATTTCTGCTCCTAAGGCTGAAAGAGACACTTATAAGAAGCATGTCGATGATGCCAATGAAATTGCTTGCCTCATGCTGGCTACCATGAATTCTGAATTGCAAAAGCAACATGAGAACATGGCAGCGTTCGATATGATCGAACACCTGAAGATGCTCTATCAAGAGCAGGCAAGGCATGAGAGGTTTGAAGTTTCAAAAGCCCTTTTTCAAGCCAAGCTATCTAAGGGACCCCCTGTAGGTCCCCATGTACTCAAGATGATTGGGTATGTGGAGAACCTTGAAAGATTGGGATTTCCCCTCAAAAAGGAGCTTGCGACTGATTTGATCCTACAATCATTTCCGGAAAGCTTCGGTCAATTTGTTCTTAATTTCAACATGAATGATATAGACAAAACTCATCCTGAATTGCTAGGCATGTTAAGAACTGCTGAGCAAAATCTGAAGTCAAAAGGGAAATCCATTCTAATGGTCAGTAATGGAAAGAAACAGAACAAAAGGCCAACCAAGCAGGGTGGTAAATGGAAAGGCAAGGAAGTTGCCAAACCCAAACATACTGCCCCTGCTTTGAAGCCTAGTGGAGGTATAACAAAGGAGGGCATTTGCTTCTATTACGGTAAGACCGGACACTGGAAGAGAAACTGCCCAAAGCACCTGGAAGATAAGAAGAATGGAGTGGAGACTTCGACTTCAGGTATTTTTGTTATAGAAATAAATTTATCTACTTCTGCATCATAGGTATTAGATATTGGATGTGGTTCTCTCATTTGTACCAATGTGCAGGGGCTAAAAAGGAGTATAGTTTTGGCAAAAGGTGAAGTTGACCTACGAGTTGGCAATTGAGCAAAGGTTGCTGCTTTAGCCGTAGGAACTTATGTATTAACTTTACCTAGTGGTTTAATAATTCAATTAGAGAACTGTTACTATGTACCTGTAATTAGCAGGAATATTATTTATGTTTCTTGTTTGGACAAGTTTGGCTGCTCTATTTATTTGAATGATATATTCTATGCTACTGCATAAATGAATAATGGATTGTATGTCTTTGATCTTGAAATGTCAATTTATAACATTAATACTAAAAGGATGAAACCTAACAAGTTAAATCCAAGTTACCTTTGGCATTATCGCTTAGGCCATATAAATGAGAGACACATCTCCAAACTCCATAAAGATGGACTATTGGACTCTTTTGATTACGAATCATATGATACATGCAGATCTTGTTTAATTGGAAAGATGACAAAGTCCCCATTCACAAGAAAAGGTGAAAGGGCTAATGATCTTTTGGCCCTCATACATACTGATGTATGTGGACCACTAAACATTCCAGCCAGAGGTGGTTTTCAATACTTCATCACATTTACCGATGATTTTAGTAGATATGGTTATGTCTATTTAATGAAACACAAATCTGAATCCTTTGAAAAGTTCAAGGAGTTCAAGAATGAAGTACAAAACCAACTAGGTAAGAATACTAAAACTCTTCGATCAGATTGAGGAGGTGAATATTTAAGCCTAGAGTTTGATGACCATCTAAAAGAGTGTGGGATTCTATCCCAACTCACTCCTCCTAGAACACCACAATGGAATGGTGTATCTGAGAGAAGAAATCAAACCTTGTTAGACATGGTCCGATCCATGATGATTCATGTTTATCTTCCAAACTCCTTTTGGGGACATGCACTACTGACAGCAGCTTACACACTTAACCGTGTTCCATCCAAAAAGGTTGAAAAGACACCATATGAAATATGGAGTGGTAAGAAACCACATATGTCTTACATGAAGATTTGGGGTTGTGAAGTTTTTGTGAAACAACACATTTCAACTAAGCTTGAGCCCAAATCTGACAAATGCTTATTTGTGGGGTATCCTAAAGAAACAAGAGGGTATTACTTCTACAATCCTTCTGAGGGCAAAGTGTTTGACACTCGAACTGGAGTTTTCTTGGAAAGGGACTTTATTTCTAAAGGAATCAGTGGGAGGAAAGTAGAGCTTGAAGAAATTCAAGAATCACAAAGCATTGATATACCTATGGAGGAATTAGAGCAGGAACCACAAGTAGTTGTGGAAGAGCAACCTGCTTAAGTAGAACAAAACCAGCGTAGATCGAGCAGGATACATCACCAACCAGAGAGATATAGATATCTCATAAATGATCAAGGTGATGTATTACTCATGGATCAAGATGAGCCTGTAACCTATCAAGAGGCCATAACTGGTCCTGAGTCTGAGAAGTGGATAGAAGCCATGAAATCTGAGATGGATTCCATGTACACAAACCAGATTTGGACCTTGGTAGAGGCTCCTATAGGAGTTAATCCTATAGGATACAAATGGGTCTTCAAAAAGAAGACTGGCATGGATGGTAAGGTACATACCTATAAGGAAAGACTGGTTGCTAAAGGTTATAAACAAATTCATGTGTAGACTATGATGGAACCTTTTCACCAATTGCAATGCTTAATTGTTCAGATTTTACTTGTTATCGCTGCATATCATGATTATGAAATATGGCAGATGGATGTCAAGACTGCTTTCCTTAATGGGAATCTTCTTGAGGATGTGTACATGACACAACCTGAAGGATTTGACATACCAGAAGAAGCCCAAAAGATATGCAAGTTACAACGATCAATCTATGGATTGAAACAAGCTTCCAGAAGCTGGAATTTTCGTTTTGATGAAATTGTAAAATAATATGGATTCATAAAGAATGAATATGAGCCTTGTGTCTATAAGAAGGTTAGTGGGAGCATGATCGTATTCCTGGTATTATATGTAGATGACATATTAATCATTGGAAACAATATCCCTACCTTGCAACAAGTAAAAACTTGGTTAGGGAAATTCTTTTTTATGAAGGACCTTGGTGAAGCAGCCTATATATTAGGAATCAGGATCTATAGAGATAGATCACAAAAACTGCTTGGCCTAAGTCAGAGTACATACATAGACAAAGTGCTGAGACGCTTTAATATGCATGATGCCAAGAAAGGATTCATACCTATGTAACATGGCATGTGTCTATCAAAAACACAATCTCCTTCAACTAAGCAAGAAAGGGATTGCATGGATAAGATTCTATATGCATCTGCAATAGGATCTATCATGCATGCCATGTTATGTACTCGACCAAATGTCTTGTATGCTTTAAGTGCAACGAGTAGGTACCAATCTGATCCCGGTGATACTCATTGGGTAGCTGTCAAGAATATCCTTAAGTACTTGAGAAGGACTAAGGATTCATTCTTGATATATGGAGGTCAGGAAGAGCTCATGGTAATTAGATACACCGATGCTAGCTTCCAGACAGATAAGGATGACTTCAAATTGCAATCTGGTTATGTGTTCTGCCTAAATGGTGGCGTTGTGAGCTGGAAAAATTCTAAGCAAGAAACAATTGCTGATTCTACAAACGAGGACGAGTACTTGCTGCCTCAAATGCAGCAAAGGAATTTGTTTGGATAAAAAAGTTCATTAGTGAACTTGGCATAGTCCCTAGCATTGTGGATCTCATTAATCTCTATTGTGATAACAATGGTGCCATCGCACAAGTTAAGGAGCCTAGATCTCACCAACGATCCAAACATATACTTAGGCGTTATCATCTCATTTTAGAGATAATAGATCGGGGAGATGTGAAGATATGCAAAGTACCTACACTTGACAACATTGCTGACCCACTAACAAAGCCTCTTGCGCAGCAGAAGCATGATGGACATACTAGATCTATGGGTATTAGGGGTATGCCTGATTGGCTCTAGTGCTAGTGGGAGATTGTTGGTGAAAGCCCTAGAGGCCAATACTTTTGGTACTTGTATCGAATTATTTATTAATAATAAAAGGCATTTCTTTATTATGTTTGTTCTTCCAAAGTGATAAAGTCCCTAGAATAGCTAGTTCGTTTAATGAAATATTAAGTGTGACTTAATCATGAGATTCCATTAAACATAAGGACACTATTCTTAAAGTATCTGTAGTCGAGCTTTAATGTGAAATGGGATAACCTTAAAGCATTAAGACTATTATGTAGATAGACTGATGATCACATCTCATGGATCATGGATAAGGAGTTATCATGTCTTAACATAGGTATGAATTTTATGAGTAATATTTATATTCGATTGACCCACTATGAGAGTACTACATAGAATGTTATGCAAAGTGTCATAAGTTACTCTCATGGTGATAGTGGTGTATACCACCCTTCGACCTGAAACCTCTATGGACCCTAGATGTAGAGTCAAGTACTTTATTGCTGATCAAACATTGTCCGTAACTGGTGATGACTCAATTTTGTATCATTTATTTCGATTCAATTTGTACATGTTTTATTGTATTTTTATCGAGTCGTTATCGTTTTATGCATCATTTACTTATGTTTTCTTTCATTTTCCATTTACAGGTCCCATATCAGCATCATAGCTGAAAAGAATGAGAATCGAGCTTAAAAGAGAAGAAAAGTGAAGAAAATTGCAAGTTTCTGCCCCATCCAGCTGAATGGTGCTCGCCATCTCCCCAGTGCAAGATGAATGGCGCTCGCCATTGTAAAAAGGAGGGAAATTCAAGCTTTAAGCAAATGGCGTCCGCCATTAGGCCTACGGCGACCGCCATTGGTTCGCGGAAGCAGTTTCCAGACAACAGTTTGGCAGTTTTACAAGTTCTTTTCAAAATTCAAAATTATGCAATTGGAGCCAGTCTTTTTCTATAAATAGACCATTAGAGGTCTGCATTGGAGGGATCCAAGAACCCCGCGGAAGTGCTGCAGAATTTTCGTTAGCCTACCTACTTACATTACTTTCCAAAGTATCGATCACTCCGAGGGATTGATACAACTGCTGTATTTTCTTTTCTGTGTTGCTGATATATACTTGGATCGATTGCAATTAATAGAAGATTTATTTTTCGTTTATTTTCCTCGCATTTCAGGTTATTTACATTCTGTTTATTTTCACTGCATTATTTAATTGTACTTGTATGCAATACAACTTGTTTTACGAAAAAATCATAAGTCTGAACTTTATCCAAATTAATCAACATGTTTGCCCTAAAATTCAGCAATGTTACTATGTTAGCATTAGGTTTAAATATGTCTAGGTAAATTTGCATGAGTCCGTAGGTTGAGGACTGTCGTTCCGACGAGACTCTGTAGAGCAATCTGTGTTTGACTTAATGTTTTCAAAATTCTAGTTTTGGTGTCTAATCTGAATTTAGGCAGCCTTGTCGTGAGAGCGAGGGGATGTTTAATAGTGTTTCGTAACGAGAGTGAGAAACAAACCAAGGCGTGTCCAATAGAGCGAGAGTTTGAGGTAATCGCCGGATAGTAGGCATCGGACATTGAGCCTAAATGCAGCGAGAGCGCTTTAGGGCCTCATTTAGGTTATGTTAGTTTTCAAAACGCGCCTTTTAATTACCGAGCGAGCGAGAGCAAAATCTTGGGGTCATTAGGCGTGGCTTGTTGAATACCGCGAGAGCGTGAGAACGAGCATTTAAACTGGTATATCCTTCAGATCCATTTCGAGACCTTTGTTAACACCCGAATTTTACGGAGTCCCCAAGGAGCACGAAAATCATTCTCCCGTCTCGTCTTTATTGCTATTTTTCAAATCCAGTTAAAAACCAAGTTTTCTTTTACCGCCAAATCTAGCCTTAGCTTTACACCGCAATAATCGATCACTCTAGGTTGATTATTAGTCCCTGTGGGTTCGACAATCTTTTAAAACTACGCGATAAGTTGTATACTTGCAGCAGTAATCCGACCAATACGCAAAGTCGCGATCAAGTTTTTGGCACTGTTGTCGGGGACTATTTAGTCAATATTGTGATACTTTCGTTGCACAGTATAGACTAAGGCAACTTTTTATTTTTCCTTTTCGATTTGTCAATTGTATGCCAAACACTCGCTCACAAGGCGAAGAGTTGGAGCAACAATCAACAAAATCGAACGTTACATCCTTCTGAGACGTCGAATTAACGAATTCCTTCTCAGATATAACATCCCAGATCCTCTTATTCCCTACTCAGATTCGGAAACCGAATCAGAACCAGAACAAAACATGGCCGAAGGACCGAGAAACCGTCCTCTAAAGTATTATGTTGTTCCATCACAAGAAGAACCACATAACAACATTGCTGCCCCAGCTATTAACCGTAATGATTTTGAGCTGAAACCTTCGCTAATATCTGCAGTTCAAGAAAACCAATTCTCAAGTAATGCTACGGATGACCCGAACCTTCATTTATCAATATTCGTGCAATATGCAGACACCGTAAAAGCCAATGGAGTTAGTCAAGAAGCAATTAGACTAAGACTTTTTCCGTTCTCATTGAGAGATAGAGCTAGAGCTTAGCTCCAGTCTCTACCATCCCACTCAGTGACGACATGGGACGAGTTGAAGAAAGTCTTCTTAGTCAGATATTTCCCACCAAGCAAGACAGCTATGCTGAGAGCCCAAATTATGGATTTAAACAAAAAAACAACGAACCTTTATTCGATGCCTGGGAGAGATACAAGGACATGTTGAGGTTATGCCCGCACCATGAACTTGAAGAATGGATGATAATACATACCTTTTATGGCGGACTGTTGTACAATACCAAAATGAATCTGTGCGCTGCTGCAGGCGGCGCTCTAATGGATAAACCATATGCAGAAGCTTATGAACTCATAGAGACTATGGCTCAAAACCATTTCCAATGGGGAGGTGAACGCGCTGGAGTAGAGAAACCAACTCCGAAAGGAGGAATGCACGAAGTTAACGGTATAGACCGAGTCAATGCTAAAGTGGACGCGCTTACTCAAAAGATCGAAAGTCTAGCGATAGCACCACCAGTAGCTACCGTAGCTGCGGTAACACCAAATTGCAAAATATGCGGAAACCCTGGGCATACAAATGATGAATGTCAAGTGTTGGCTAGTACTTCTACCGACCAAGTAAATTACGCTCAAGGGAACCCATATTCAAACACTTACAATCCTGGCTGGAGAAATCACCCGAACTTTTCATATATGAATAACAATGCCTTACATCCACCTAACCCAACACCTGCTATTCCACCTAGATTTCAGAAAGGAGCGCAACCCGCTCCACCACTACAAAAAAAAAATCAAATCTGGAAATCATGATGGAAAACTTTATGAATGCTCAAGCTCAGTAAAACAGGGATTTCGCAAATCAAAACGCTCACACGAGTGAATTGATGAAACAATTGTCAAGCAAGCTTGATGCTATGGCTACTCATAATAAAATGTTAGAAACCCAAATCACTCAAGTAGCCCAACAACAATCAACTAACGCAGCCCCCGCTGGAACATTTCCTGGCCAACCACAACCAAACCCAAAAGGTCATGCTAACGCTATTACTTTGCAAAGCGGAACAGAATACGATGGACCCGTTGACCCGAGACTCCAAAATTCAGCCATGCACCAAAATTTACCGAAGGGAACCGAGAAAATAAGAGAACCTAACACATAGAAGGAAGATGAAATCGGAAAGGGCGCAGAGAAAGAGACACCCTATGTGCCTCCGGCACCATACAAACCACCTATGCCTTATCCCCAAAGACTAGCTAAATCCAAAAACAAAGGACAGTTTAAGAAATTCGAAGAGCTTCTAAAACAACTGAATATAACGATACCTTTCACAGAAGCTATTACGCAAATGCCCTCATATGCCAAATTCCTTAAAGAGATCCTATCAAATAAGAAAAAGTTAGAGGACAACGAAACCGTTATGCTCATTGCTGAGTGTAGTGCCATACCTCAAAATAACATGCCTCCTAAACTAAAAGATCCAGATAGCTTTTCCATACCTTGTGTAATCGGAAAGACTGTCATAGACAAAGCGTTATGCGACTTAGGATCCAGTGTTAGCCTAATGCCCCTATCCACATGTAAGAAACTTGACTTAGGAGACCCGAGGCCAACGAAGATGTCTCTACAACTAGCAGACCGTTCTGTGAAGTATCCAGTAGGTATGCTAGAAAACATGCCAGTTCGCATAGGTCAGTTTTATATCCCGATAGATTTCGTGATAATGGACATTAAGGAAGACTCTAATATACCAATCATCTTAGGTAGACCGTTTTTAGCAACAGCTGGAGCTATAATAGATGTGAAGAAGGGAAAGTTAACCTTCGAAGTTGGGGAAGAAAAAGTCGAATTCATCTTAGCCCAATTTCTAAAAGCCCCTGTTTTAGACGATTCATGCTGTTTTCTAGACGTTATCGACGAATGCGTCAGAGAAATGGAGAAGGAACCGACAAGGTACAGGAAGTACTAAAGATTCCAGCCCCTCCAATATTAAAGGACGATAACTGGCGTGAGCCATATAAAGATGACAGTCTAAGAGAATGCCTAGCACTTACACCCGATCCTATGCCTTGCCCAAAAAAAACCATCTGTAGAACTCAAAACATTACCCAAAGATTTAAGGTACAAATTTCTAGACATTGAACTCGAAAAACCCGTAATAGTTAATGCTGATTTAGGAAAAATAGAAACCGAGAAACTATTAGAAGTCTTGAGGAAATATCCCACAGCTCTTGGATATAGCATCTCCGATCTAAAAGGGATACGTCCCTCTATATGTATGCATTGCATCATGATGAAGGAAGACTGTAAGACATCTAGAGAACATCAAAGATGATTTAACCCTGTCCTAAGCGATGTAGTCAAGACAGAAGTGCAAAAACTATTGGAAGCAGGAATCATATATCCGATATCTGACAGCAAATGGGTCAGCCCAGTGCATGTCGTACCAAAGAAGGGTGGTGTTACTATTGTAACTAACGAGAAAGGCGAGTCCGTAGCCAAACGAACTCAAACTGGATGCAGGATATGCATAGACTATAGAAAGCTGAATAAGGCTACTAGAAAATATCATTTTCCTTTACCCTTCATAAACCAAATGCTTGAACGGTTAGCCAAACATTCATATTTCTGTTACTTAGTCAGATACTCAGGATTTTTCCAAATACCTATTCATCCTGATGACCAAGAAAAGACCATATTTACCTGCCCCTATGGCACATTTGCCTATCGTCGAATGCCATTTGGAATGTGTAATGCCCTTGCAACATTTCAGAGATACATGATGTCGATCTTTGCAGATTTCATAGACGACATAATGGAAGTCTTTATTGACGATTTCTCTGTATGTGGGGGAAGTTTCGAACACTATCTGTCAAACCTTGAGATGATACTTAAACGATGCGTCAAAGTGAACCTTGTGCTAAATTGGGAGAAGTGTCATTTCATGGTGCGACAAGGTATAGTTCTTGGACATGTAGTATCTGATAGAGGTATTGAAGTAGACAAAGCAAAGATAGAAATAATAGAAAACCTTTAACCACCAAAAACAGTTAGAGAAGTACGAAGCTTTTTAGGACATGCCGGTTTTTACCGACGATTCATTAAAGACTTCTCTAAGATTACAAAACCTTTGACTGGACTACTAATGAAAGAAGCTGAATTCATATTCGATGAAGAATGCTTGAAAGCATTTGAACATCTAAAGAATGCTCTTATTACCGCACCAATTATGCAACCACCTGATTGGAGTTTACCATTTGAAATAATGTGCGACGCTAGCGACTATGCTGTAGGCACTGTCTTAGGACAAAGAAAGGATAAAAGGCTTCATGCTATTTACTACGCAAGTAGAACCTTGGACAACGCACAGATGAACTATGCGACCACAGAAAAGGAACTCCTAGTTGTTGTGTTCGCCTTAGATAAATTTCGTTCCTATCTGGTAGGAGCAAAAATTATTATCTATACCGATCACGCCGCTATTAGGTACCTGTTGACTAAGAAGGATGCCAAACCAAGACTCTTGAGATGGATCTTGCTTTTGCAAGAATTCGATTTAGAGATTAAAGATAAGAAAGGTACCGAAAACGTGGTAGCAGATCACCTCTCTAGGATTGAGGATCTAAAGCCCGAAAGAGTGCCTATAAACGATGATTTTCCTTATGACATACTAGTAGCCCAGTTGGAAAGGGAAAGCAAAACTATAAAATGTTCCTTGTTATTTAACGATGCAGAGACAAATGAAGTAGAAGCAATCTATACAAAAACCACATTGCCATGGTATGCTGACTTTGTCAACTACCTAGCAGCCAAGGTGCTTCCACCAGATCTAACATACCAACAGAAGAAGAAGTTCTCCCATGATCTTAAACAATATTACTGGGATGAACCCCTATTATTTAAGAGAGGCGCCGATGGAATATTTCGTCGATGTGTCCCTGAATCGGAAGTAGAGGATATCATATCCCAATGCCATGCTGCACCATATGGAGGACATGCCAGTACATCAAATACATGTGCAAAGATATTACAATCTGGCCTCTTTTGGCCAAACCTTTGGAAGGACGTTCACATTGCCATTATGAACTGTGACCGGTGCCAACGCACTGGAAATGTTTCTAGACTCGATGAGATGCCACAAAAGGGAATTTTGGAAGTTGAAGTCTTTGATGTATGGGGCATTGATTTCAAGGGACCTTTTCCATCTTCTTTTGGAAACAAATACATACTCGTCGCAGTTGATTATGTGTCAAAATGGATTGAGGCGATATCTTCACCTACAAATGATGCACGAGTGGTGGTAAAACTTTTCAAGAACATAATCTTTCCCAGATTCGGTGTACCAAGAATTGTCATTAGTGATGGCGGTTCCCATTTCATTTCGAATGTTTTTGGGAAACTATTGCTTAAATACGGAGTACGACACCGAGTAGCAATACCCTATCACCCTCAAACTAGTGGACAAGTAGAGGTGTCGAATAGGGAGATCAAGAAAATTTTAGAGAAAACCATTGCAACCTCTAGGAAGGATTGGTCTACTAAACTTCATGAAACTCTGTGGGCTTACAGAACAGCCTACAAGACCCCCATAGGAACCACACCGTACAAACTAGTTTATGGAAAGTCATGCCATCTTCCTGTGGAACTTGAGCATAAAGCTTATTGGGCCATTGAGACCCTGAATATGAATTATAAGGAAGCATGCGAGAAAAGGATTCTAGATATCCATGAACTAGAGGAACTAAGGCTTGATGCCTATGAAAATGCCAAAATATACAAAGAAAGAACTAAGAAGTGGCATGATAAAAGGATAACAAAGAAGGAGTTTAACGAAGGAGATATAGTTCTTCTCTTTAACTCTAGGCTTAAACTCTTTCCCGAAAAATTACGTTCTAGATGGTCTGGTCCTTTCGAAGTTACAAAAGTCCTACCAAGTGGAGCAGTTGAAATTAGAGGAAAGTCGAATGAGACGTTCTTTGTGAACGGCCAGAAACGCAAGCACTACCACTTAGTAGAAAACAGGGAATTCATCACTAGTTACAAGTTGGAAGAGCTTCCCGCTCTTCCCGATAAATGATGCCCTTTTCTATTCTAATGTCGAGCTTCCGACATTAAACATAGTGCTCAGTGGGAGCTAAACCACGATCTTTTGCTTTTATTTTTGTTAGTTTTAGGATACTGCATGCATGTTTAGTATAAAGTCTTTGCAATATGCATCATTGTTTGTTGCATTTCATTATTGTTGCTATCATTATCAGTATTATGATTTTTACTAACGCGTAGCTAATAGTATTATTTCCCTAATAATGTATTATTTTTAAATTTTTCAGGATACCCTTCTCTAAGAAACCTTTGGCCAGAAACCATACAGACATTTGAGAACCGTGTCGTTGTTTTCAGGAACGATGTCTAGAGACGTCGATTTAAGGCTTTGTCTCAAAGAGAGTTTGGTTTGTCCATCTACCCTGACGACTCGGCTATGCGAACCCTTAGCATCCGAGACAGTGTTGTTTTCCTTTTGAGTCAGATATGCTAGTCTCACTTTGCTTTAGAGAAGAGATTTAGCACTTACCGTAGCCTGACCTTGGAGTTCATAAGCTCCCTCTACTATGATGCCACCCGTGGTTTCGGATATGGCCGTGGATTGGCTACCTTCAGGTTATTTAGAAACAAGTACAGATTCACCCACCATGAACTTGCTAAATTATTGGGTTTTCCTAATGAACCTGATGCTGTGACCAGAATCCCTGCTAATGCCTTCACTAGCTATGATCTTCAACATTTCTGGGCTACCATAGTAGGAAACGGTACTGCCGAACCTGAAGTCTTGTTTTATGCAAACATCCACAACCCTGGATGGAGATATTTCCATAAGGTTCTTACTCACACCTTCTTTGGCAAATAAGAGAATATTACATCTGTGTCAAGGGATGAGCTATATATCATGCTCTGCGCATCCCAAGGAGAGCCTGTCAATGCAGCCTCATATTTGCTTGCTAATTTCAGTCGTATTGCCCGTGATTCCTTTGAGCCAATCTTAATAGGCGGGCTGGTGACTATGATTGCTGATGCAATTGGAATAAGGTACCATTTGAACCGTTCCTTTGTATTCGGTGGTTTTCGGCCGATGGACATTAGCTTTTATTTCAATAGTGGCATTATAGCTAACCTTGGCCCAGTTGAATTTGAGTTACTTATCGATAATGCTGTAGTCCGTACTTTCACCTTACCCAACCATGAAAAGACCAGTGTGCACAATAAGGACAATTAGCTTTATGACTTGGAGGTCGTTAATGAGTTTCAGACTCCACCCGACTCTCCTCAGGCTTACCAAAACCGAGATACCGTTATGTCTGCCGAGGCCACTCAAGGTTCCGAGGTCGATCCTGATATACCACATTTGAATGTAGCTGCTGCTATTAATGCTCTCCAGTCTGAAGTGGATTCCTTCCGAGATGAGATTTCCTCTCTCCGAGTCGACTTCATTGGACTTATGGATGTTGTACATGAGGAGTTGGACCATATGTTCCAAATTATCTACTCTCTTAGACAACATCATGGAAGATCCATTAGCCGCACCTATTTCCCTGTTTTTCTTAGGATAGTTTGTTTACATGTATAGTGTTCCCCTTTCTTGTATCGTTTGTACTGTTAATTTCCATTCCACTGTGTATCGTTGGGATGCTGACGTGTAAATGTAATGCAATATTGTTCCGTTTAATGCAAGTTTCCTCTCCTTTAAGTGTTTTTAATGTTTAGCTTATTGTGTTTTGTCAATAAAATAAGAAAAACCCAAAAATATGTCACAACACTGCATTCTGTAGGAGTGGGGACACAAAATTCGTGTCTGAAGCAAATGGCGCTCGCCATTATGCATAAGGCGTTCGCCATTCCTTTAAAAAGGCAGAACGCGTGTTTTGCTTCTAAGACATGATTTTGCCTCCTCTTCTCCCCATTTAAAACATTCTTGCACGTTCCCTAGACTCCCTAAGTACCTAGTAAACCTCTCATTATCCCACATTAAATTCCAACCATCCATATTCATCCATTTAATCCCTATTTAATCTCATTAATCCACACATTTCCAATCATCTCTCTAAAAACCCACTTTTCATTCTCTACCCATTTCAGAAAAATATTCACAAACACCATCCTCCTTAGAAACAATTATGGAAGTTAACCAAGAGATATATTACATGGGCATTGAGTTCCCCGAAGGAACAATTGGAGCCACCATGCGTTTGAACTTTCTCCGAGTATCAAAAAGGTCAGTCTATGCCACAAGATATACAAACCCGAAAACTCTTCGCACCTTAGGTCTTTATGATAGTGTTTCTTGGATGCTCAGGAACTTAGGTATGACTCGTTTATGCTCCATGTTTAATCCCTCTTCTGTTAGACTTACGTATGAATTTCTTAGTTCAGTCCGCTATGTCCATGATATTAACCGCACCACCGGAACCATTTACTTCAGAATGTTTAACGTAGATTATTCGCTAACTCATGAGCAGATAGCTGAATATTTTGGTTTTCCTACCGGTGAGGGTCTTGCAACTCAAGCACCCTTGGACAGTGACTGGGAGGAAGGAGCCTTCCAATTCTGGCATCAAATAACCAACACAAGAACCACCAAATGGGAGGGTTTGAAAGCCACGGCCATCCATAACCCTACTATTCGTTATTTTCACCGCACCCTCGCCTCCACCATTTTCGGACGAGAAAACCCAGGGAACGTGAATTCTAAGGATCTTTTCTATATTCATTGTGCACTTTTCTAAACCCGTGTGAATCATACACCGTTCCCCCTAGCCCATTTTATTAGTGTAGTAAACGGAGTTGACGGTTCCATCTATATAGGCGGTATCATTACTGCCATAACTATCTCTATGGATTTAGAGGCCAACTTGGAAAATGAAGAGAACATACCTTGTCTCTATGCTGACATTGACTTTTGCTGTAATGCGCGGCTTATCAAGAGTTTGCATCGTAACAAGTATCACTTTATGGTCTGGACACATGAGTTTCGAGGTTTTTCTCAGCCAAATGCTGAGCGTATAAATGTACGTCAAAGCGCCAATTGGCTATTTGATTTAGGAGCCCGTGATGTAGAGGCAGAGAGCGACGAGAGGCACTACCGTGATGTCATGAGGCAGCATTCTGAGCAGCCCCGTACTCATAACCATACCACTGACATACCTGGGTCTAGCACCCAAGCACACACGACACATTTTTCTAATTTTGCAGGTATTCGTTCGTCATTGGATGAAGTTCTGTCAGAGCTTAGACAACAGAGAGAGAGAGAGATGTTGCGCGTGATGTGCAGATGCATGAGTTAGAGAGGAGGCAGTACGAGTTTATGGCCAGGGCCGAGTCGGATTTGAGAGATGTTGTCTCAGAGATGGCGGGACTGCGCAGGGAGGTAAGCTGAATTGCAGATTGTGCCCAACATGTCCCACAGGACAACCCATCCATCAGGCAGGACAGACACCCTCGTGGAGGGCGTGCTCGCTATCATTGATGTATCCAGGTTCTATCGCTCCTTCTTTCACCTTAGGCTAAGACATTGAGGACAATGTCTAGTTTAAGTGTGGGGGAGGAGCCGTTTATTGCTTTTATTTATTTATTGCTTTCTAGTTTAGTTTATTTTTCATTATCGAGTCATATGCACGTTTGAGTCGTTTTTACTTTACGTTTTTCCCGTGTCTAATAACTCTTGTATTTGACCCTAATTTCAAAAAAAAAAAAATTGTTTAGACTCAAAGGCATGACACGTATAGTATAGGTTGTTTCATTCTTTGATTTAGGCTAGGTAGGCGGACTTGAGAAAGTTTTAAAAATATCGGTACCGTTCCTACACCTTAGATTCCCTAAATATGTGATATTGATTTAAATAGACATTATTCCATGACCTTATGCCTAGTTTCTTAGAAGTAACCTCTTTATTAGTTAATACTAGCAATCAGCACCATCCGTGTGTACGAACTAAGTAACGAACCAATGCAAATATGTGTGATCTCAAAAGTTGATTTATGTGATTTTTATAGAAAAAAAAACGAATGAAAGACATGTTCCCGCTAAGTTAGGCGGTCCTCACCCGACCATTTAGCCTAAAGGTTCAGACTCTTGAAATTCGTAAGCAAAAGAAAGCATAATGTGCGAAAAAGAAAAAAAATTGTGTTGAATAAGAGATCATAAACACTAACAGGTTCGCTTACCATGTAAGTACACAGGATAACGGGCTTAATGTGATTGCGCTCGAATGAAAAAGAGGTGAAATAAGATGAAGGATATAGGTCTAGTTATAATGTCATGATTTGAATTGGTATTGCATAGGAAGGGAGTATTCGTCCACTTTTGTGGAGTCGTGTCATTACGGTATCCTTGTTTTCACTATCCAGTACCTATCCGTTTCACTTTAGCCTAGCAACCTTGTGCTTAGATTGTTTTTGTCGTGCCTAAGAGTCAAAACCATCATGCTTACTCTTTTATTACATTGGGAGTTTGCTTGAGGACAAGCAACAGTCTTAGTGTGGGGGAGTTTGATGACTCGATTTCATATCGTTTATTTCCATTCAATTCGTGCATGTTTTATGGTATTTTTATCGAGTCGTTATCGTTTTATGCATCATTTACTTATGTTTTCTTTCATTTTCCATTTACAGGTCCCATATCAGCATCATAGCAGAAAAAAATGAGAATCGAGCTTAAAAGAGAAGAAAAGTGAAGAAAATTGCAAGTTTCTGCCCCATCCAGCTGAATGGCGCTCGCCATCTCCCCAGTACAAGATGAATGACGCTCGCCATTGTAAAAAGGAGGGAAATTCAAGCTTTAAGCAAACGACGTCTGCCATTAGGCCTACAATGACCGCCATTGGTTCGCGGGAGCAGTTTCCAGACAGCAGTTTGGCCGTTTTGCAAGTTCTTTTCAAAATTTGAAATTGTGCACTTGGAGCCAGTCTTTTTCTATAAATAGACCATCAGAGGTCTGCATTTGAGGGATCCAAGAACCCCGAGGAAGCGCTGCAGAATTTTTGTTAGCCTACCTACTTACATTACTTTCCAAAGTATCGATCACTCACACCGAGGGATTGATACAACTGCTGTATTTTCTTTTCTATGTTGCTGATGTATACTTGGATCAATTGCAATTAATAGAAGATTTATTTTTCGTTTATTTTTCTCGCATTTAAGGTTATTTACATTCTGTTTATTTTCACTGCATTATTTAATTGTACTTGTATGCAATACAACTTGTTTTACCAATAAATCATAAGTCTGAACTTTATCCAAATTAATCAACATGTTTGCCCTAAAATTCAGCAATGTAACTATGTTAGCATTAGGTTTAAATATTTCTGAGTAAATTTGCATGTGTCCGTAGATTGAGGACCGTCGTTCCGACGGGAATCTGTAGAGCAATCTGTGTTTAACTTAATGTTTTCAAAATTCTGGTTTTGGTGTCTAATCTGAATTTAGGCAGCCTTGTCGTGAGAGCGAGGGGCTGTTTAACAGTGTTTCGTCACGAGAGTGAGAAACGCACCAAGGCGTGTCCAATAGAGCGAGAGTTTGAGGTAATCGTCGGATAGTAGGCATCGGACATTGAGCCTAAATGCAGCGAGAGCGCTTTAGGGCCTCATTTAGGTTATGTTAGTTTTCAAAGCGCACCTTTTAATTACCGAGCGAGCGAGAGCAAAATCTTGGGGTCATTAGGCGTGGCTTGTTTAATACCGCGAGAGCGTGAGAACGAGCCTTTAAACTGGTATATCCTTCAGATCCATTTCGAGACGTTTGTTAACACCCGGATTTTACGGAGTCTCCAAGGAGCACAGAAATCATTCTCCGGTCTCGTCTATATTGTTGTTTTTCAAATCCTGTTAAAAACCAAGTTTTCTTTTACCGCCAAATCTAGCCTTAGCTTTACACAGCAATAATCGATCACTCTAGGTTGATTATTAGTCCCCGTGGGTTCGAAAATCTTTTAAAACTACGCGATAAGCTGTATACTTGCAGCAGTAATCCGACCAATACACAAAGTCGCGATCAATTGGATAACTATAAAGACAGTTGATGGGTACTTCATAAAGCATGCTGAGGGACATGAGTGACCTAGATGGAATTTGCCCATCCTGCATAACAGGATAAATGTCTAAGGGCCCAATATTGAATTGAACAAGGATGACACGGTATATGCCTTGTGTTCAATATAGACATAAGGGCAAAAGGGTAATTGTACACATAAGCACTATCACAAAAGGTTTTGTCAGATCACACATGACAGTTTCGTGACTTGGGTAGTAGTGATGTGTTGCTAGATACCGCTCACTGTTTATTATGTTAAATGCATGATTTAATATAATTACCAACGTCGCGAAATCCTACAGGGTCACACACATAAGGACAGTTTTATAAGAGGTAAAGTAAATAAGGCACACCGTAAAGTACGGTGTACTTAAGTAAATATGTAACACCATAAGGTACGGTGCACTTAAGTGGAATACGAATTGTGGTAAGGTACCGCGTGCTTAAGTGATATACGGTACATCATAAGATATGGTGTGCTTGCACTTAAGTGGGTTTTTTAGCTTGCAGCCCACACAAGTGGTTCTATGAATATAACCCTTATGCAAAAGCATAAACACTTGATGAAAATTCATTTGTGAAAGCCTAGCCGTATTTTCCTTCTCTCTATCTATCACTCAAAGCCTTCAATCGTAGCAGCTATCACTGAGACTGAAGAAAGCTATTCGTGTAGACTGAGTAGAGGCTTTTGTTTATCGTACATTGCTCGTGATCATTCCTTCGATTCAGAATCAAAGGTTTCATCGCCACAAGAGGTAACCATTCTATCACTGATCATGATCTTTCGTAAGGATCGCTAAAGCGAAATTTTAATTTCCACTGCATTTTGAATCACGATCTCCCTTCAACCATTTCATATCGGAAACGATTGGATGAGTGGGGAGGTTCTGTGCACCTCGTACCTCCCTACGCCGAGTGGTGAGATCAGTTGAGCAGCTCAGAGATGATGTTGAGGTTGCTCATGCTCAGGATGTGTAGGTTCAGGGTTTTTATGACCCAACGGTTGAGATAGATGCGACACTTATTACTACTAATGTTGCTGATGAGATGGTTGCTGATGAGGTGGTAGATGAGGTGGTCCAGCCATATGACCCTGTTGTAGATGAGGTGATCCATCCAAATGTCGTTGTTGCGGATCCAGTCTCATATACTAATGCTAACACATAGGTTACGACTCCTTCAAGCAAGCCATATGTGCACACTGATGAAGCATTCTCAGGAGGATCCATTGACATGTCGGTGCTTACCCAGTATGTTGACCATGTGGCATACTAACTATGGCAATGAGAGGTATACATATTTTATGTTTAACTTTAATTAATTAGTTATTGTTCCATGAAAGTTAACTGCTAAATTTTAAAAATTTGTTTGTTATAGGATCGTCTCCCACTGAAGGTGACATCCCACAGGTCGAAACTAAAGAACTCCCCAGAAAATCTGATTCCTGAGCAGGTCAGGCGTATTGTACATGATTTTGAACTCCTTGATTTTTCCGACTGCTCACTTACCATGCTCGACACTCCATTTCTCACTGATTTTGTTGTGCGATGGCACAAGGAGACATATTTATTTTATCTTCCGTTTGGGGAGATGACTATAACTCTGGACGATATCTTCTAATTGTTTCATCTCCCCATTGCCGGAAGATTCTTCACGGCTCCTGTTATTAGCCTATCGCTTGCATGTTTGACTGTTGTATGAGATTTAGGAGTTTTTTAGGAGGTCGTGCAGAAGGAGTTTAGATTTCTGAGGAGGCTATATGCACTGGTTGTAGATGATGTCATATGGACACCATACACTGATCATAGAGTCCACCATGAGTTTGACGACTCCTCACATCATCCCACATGTTGAGCATACAGATGATGTTGGGCCTTCCGATGCAAGGGTACCTTTCGATGACGTGCCGCAGCCGCCGCCTCTTGTAGCTGATGCCGATGACCAACAACGCTTCCAGATGATTGCAGTTATTACGGATAACCGTATGGGTTTGGTAAATCTAGATGGAAGGGTTTTTATTTGATTATCTCAGGCTGCACACATAGCCTGTGGGGGTACTATTTAGACATTATTGTTATCTTTATGTATTATTTGTATAATATTTGTATATTACATGTAACATTACTCAGACATCTTCATCAGAACTTTTTATTAGATAATATTTTTGATCTTCCATTGATGCAACATGAACGTAAATTAACATTTGACAATGGATTACATAACTTAAGAAAAAAATAATAAATAAGAAAACCTATACACTACCAGATTATTCTGGACGCTTCATCATCTTAATTATGTCGTCGGCAGACCTTGAAATATTAGCATCTAACTCGATCGGACTATTTGTTAACCTACAAGAAATGATCTCCACATATCCTTCACATTTTCCTCGGTCTTCAACTGAATAAGGTTGTATTTCACCCTTCCATCAGTATCAATCAAATCTTCACGAAACTCGATTTTTCTCACCTTTTCTGTGTTTGGTTTCAAGCAACAATTCATTCAACCTAGATGTCAAGGCGGCGAGAGATGTAGTGCCATCCGGAAGACGAAACTCTACAGGAGGTGAAGCTTCGTTGAAATACACTTTTGCCTTAATTAAAAATTGAGGAAGAGACATTTTGAGATGTTTTTATCAAACAACAGGTGACCCCTATTTATACAACTTTGCATTTATTATAGACTACATAAAATTGTCGGTGCAATCACAACCGTCCAAAACTGTCGGCAAAATCCTGAGCATTTAAAATTTCAAACAAATTAAACTATCAAAAATTTCACTTTGGTTGAAATTTCTAATATAACATGATACTTTTAGAATTTCCGATAATAATACAAATTCACGGAAATTAAAAAAATTTTGATACACCAAAAATTATAAATCGACAACCGAAAATTTAGTTTGTACCAAAATTTTTGTATGAAAATTTAAATTTTTATCAGGAGCTGTTATAAAATTGTGAAACTATAGGGGTGCAAGGTACAAGTATATAGGTGGCAAGTTAAAACCTCAAAACGTTCCCAATACTAATGATCATTCCCTTAAGTAAGCCCACTAGACAAAAGTTGGTCAATATGCTCCAATTTTTTAACCCAATTTTTTTCTTTTATAAATTAACTTTTTTAAATATAAAAATCGGCTTACAATAATGGAAAATTTGAAAATGAAAAAAGCTTTTTTTTTTCAATTCTAAATAAAAAAAAACTATTATTCGGAGTGTATAATTGATTTTGAAACATTATAATTATTCTCAAATAGAATTGATTATACTTTCTGAATTAATTCTAACTTAAAGATATAGATTTATAATTTTTGAGTTTAAAGATGACTTTTATTTTTATAATGAAATTTATGGTTTAACTCACATTTATAAAAATTTATTCAAAATAAATTACTTTATCCTAAATTAAATTCTATAAAATCAATTTTATAAAATTACACTTTCACGTATAACAAACATTCTTATTCTATTTAAATTTTTTATAGCAGGCCTGGGTTGGCACACGTATGTACCAAAGCCCAAATTGTTTGGTTTCAGCTAAAATGGTTTATTTCCTGCTTCTTAAAAAAAGTCAGTATGTTTGTTTGTTCGTCTTAAAATATTTACTTCTTGTTTAATCACACTGATTCGGACGGTCCCAAAAAACATAATTAAATAAAATCTTATTAGTAGTACAAGAATCTTATTAGTAGTAAAAATTCGTACTGATTCAGCTGGGGCCAAAAGATAAAATTAAATCAAAACTTTTTAGTAGTACAAAAATATTTGATTTTGATTGCTATTGAGACTTAATACCATTTAGAAATCAACATTTCCAACATACTAATATTTTATATTTTTGAATATTAATTTGATCTTTTATTTATTTATTTATGCATGTAATAGTTTACAATTGTTAAAGAATGATCAATGATCATAATGAGTTGTAATGAATAGCATATAATCAATCAAAAGAAAGAAAAAGATGAGAGGAAGAGGATGAATCTAGGGCTATACACTAGCTATGCATGAGATTTTATGTTGATCATTGATTAAAATAATTGGTACATGAAGCTAATTATATAGCTAGAGTGTGTTAGTTATTACACATGTAAATTAGTTATTAAGATTGTAACTACTTTAACAATTAGTCCTAATTAACACAACTAACTTCTCTAATATTTCTTCACAAAGTCATGGTGATGAAAGTGCCAATACCTTGAGTTCGGTTCTAAAATCCATAAAGAGAACAATGGAGAGTGGTTTAGGCTGGTTATCAGTAAGTTGTGCATAGTTAGGAACATGTTGAATTTGCAGAAGCTTAGCCACAACTTTCTCCTAAAAGAAATGAATGTCAAGTTCAATGTGTTTTTTTCAAACATGGAGGACAGGGCTGTGAGATAGCATAACTGCACTTAGATTATCACAAAGTAACTTGAGAACTCAGTAGACAATGTTGTTGTGAAACGATGTCGTTAATAACAGAACAAAGTTATGAGATAAAGATTGAGTTTTTTGAACAAACACAAGAAACTCTATTAGGTTTTACAAAAGGGAGAGAAGAAGGAAGAAGAAGAATAAAGAATTGGTTAAAACTGTTTTACTATTCCTTTCTCAATAAGGGTTCAAAGATCACAAGTGAATACCAATAATTAACCTCTCTCACCCTAATTATGATTTGCACCACACCCAAAGATGAGAGACTAGCATGCTATTTATAAGAAAACTAACATACTAACCTAATTGGCTTTTACACACAGTCCCATTACACAAGTTAACTTAAACAATTAGGCTTACAAGCAAGACCCAATTCGACATACTAACTTAAATTACAAGTTAATATATTTCGACAGCATGCTTGAATAGATTTCGACTACAACATGCACAACTCCTGTCGAAATATCAAGCTACTCTTGTTGACACTAGAGTTCAATCCAAAATACCACAAATCTCCACCTTGGAACAAACTCTACACAAACAAGGGAACAAACTAGCTTTCATCATCTCTGGTCCTTTCAACGGTTCTAACAAACCCTCTTGAACAAGAAGGGCTTGCATCTTCGAGCGTCACAAACCGAATAGAGAATTGGTTAAATTTATTTTTCTATTCACTTTCTCAATAAGGGTACAAATATTACAAGTGAATACCAACAATTAACCTTTTTCACCCTAATTAGCATTTGTACCACAACCCAAAATGAGAGACTAGCATGTTATTTATAAGAAAACTATCATACTAACCTAATGGGCTTTTACACATATGCACATTACACAAGCTAACTTAGGGAACGAGCTAACTTAAACAATTGGGCCTATAAGCAAGACCCAATTCGACATACTAACTTAAATTACATGTTAATATATTTCGACACCATGCTTGAACAGACTTCGACTACAACATGTACAACTCTTGTCAAAATATCAAGCTACCACTACTATGGAAAACCCCTTTAACAACGGTTGAAAAATACATATAATAACGCATATCAAGGCGTTGTTATGTAGAGTGTTGTGGTAAATGCGCTACTTATAATCACGGCCCTGGGACCGTTGTTGTATTCTAGAAAACGCGCGGTATATCACAACAGTTGTGCTTAACAACCGTTGTGATACATAAGGTACTGGGTTTGAAATCCAGCAACAGCAAATAAATTACATTAGATCACGGTTAATGTAGACAACCTTTGTGGAAAGTACCCATAGTTTATTATATACCAATGTATATTGCTTGGTTTACCATACACCTATTTAAAGAAATACAACCATTAAAATTGGCAAAGAAATATGTAATCTGAAAATTAAACTATTCTTGGAAACCAACTTAAACACACCATTTTTTTTCGAATTGAATTTGTCTCATTCAGCACATTTTATGTTCTTTAACACATATACGGTTCAATGGTCTGATTCCTTCAATGCATCAATATATTTTATTATAGTTTACCTCATCATCGTCGCTTATCAACGCGATTGTAAATATCGATGAATTGAAGCGAACAGACTATTGAACCATATATTATGTGTTAAGGAACATAAAATATGCTGAATGAGACGGATGAGATTCGAAAAACATTTATTGATATAGGTTGGTTTTCAAATACATCTTAATTTTCAGAATATAAGTTTCTATGTCTATATAAATGATTGCATTTTCATTAAAAGGTTAGTGAAACAAACAATATACATAGTATATAATAAACTATACTTGTTAACCTGTATAATAATTTAAAGAACAAAACATTGTTAAGTCACAAGAAGCCTCTATCTTGTGACTTAGCAATGTTTTGTTCTTGTTTTGAGAACATTTGTCAACAACAACATACAACAAATCCATGCAACACAATAAAAAAAACATATATTATTTAAGCAACAAAACCCCAAGTGGGACTATAACAAATCCAGATACATTGAGTCAATAACGCACCTCTTATTGAAAATAATCGTGGAACTGTAACAAATCAAGATATATCAAGTTCATCTAGTTTGTGATGCCATGAAGAAGAAATATAAGGTGGATGAAGTTTATACAATAACTTCATACTTCTTATAATTTTCTTCATGGCAACAAAAACCATATGAAACTTCACCATAGTATACGCTTGTTACCACCATACGCTTGCTACCACCATCATCACCATGTATCTACAAGGAAACACAACAAAAATCAAACTTAACCCTAAAACATCAATAACATAATGTTTTCCACAGCATCCTAAAACCAAACCCTAAAACAATAATCCTAAATTCTAAGCATCAACAGCATCCAGAAGAAGAGTAGAAAGAAGAGAGTAGGAGAACATACCATCTTCGCCGCCGTAGGAATTTGCGTCGAACATTGCTCCCGTCAGATATCCTTTAAGCTTCTTTTCTCCATTCACTTGTAATAATATTGGTTAAGATTCATGAGAGGAGAGGGTTGTGTTAGGGTTTTCTTTAGAGAGAAACGACAGTTATGAACTGGGCAATAGATAGTTTCGTTTATATATTAAAAAATATCACTTTTCGTTACGGTTTAAAACTATAACCATAATTATATTTTATATTTCAAAATAATAGCAAACTATATCACGACGGTTACTCATAATAATCGTAGTGATATCCCTTATTTAAAAATAAATAAAAAAGAAAGGAGCACCTTAACCTTAAATGAAAAAAAAAAAATTGTCACAACTGAGGTTCAAACCCATGAAAGATTGATTCTATCATATCGGTTATACTTACAACCGTTATTATACCCTATAAAATTTTAATTAAAAAATATAATATAAAGTTAGCGCCTGAGTTTAGAGATATCACCACGGTTTTTGGAAGAACCGTGGTGACTTGGGCGTTGTTGTTTGCGCGTTTTGTAGTAGTGTACCCTTGTCGACACTAGAGTTCGATCTAAAATACCACAAATGTGGAGTTTAGCAAGGAGAGATTCCAACCATATTAACTCAGAGGTTGTGTGTGCAAAGGCCTGTATTTCGCCTCCGTGCTAGATCGAACAACTAAAGTCTGCTTCTTGGAGCTCCATGGAACAAAGTTAGACCATCTCCAATGGGATGATAGTTGTCTTGGTTTGTCAGCTGTACACCAGCTTTCAAGAAAAAGTGGATGTTACACTTAGGTGGAGATCGTTGCATTGCACTGCAATTGTTGAATGGAATAAAATAATAATAAAAATTGTAGCGGTCGTATTTTTTAGCTTTTACTTCTTTCTTTTTTCTTCTTTATTTAATAACTAATTTGCTTATAAATGAGACCATTTCAAATTTTTTACACTCAAATTTTCTCTTAAAATTTTAATTTCTCTCTCACAATTTCATCACTTTACTCTCAATTTATCAATTTTTCTCTCAAAATTTCATCTCATTGGTCTTCATTTGACACGATATTATTTTAAATTTGAAGTTTAATGGATTTTTATATATTTGATATTAATTTTAATTAAATAACTTAAATTATTATTCTAAGTTAAAATAAAAATAATATGAATAAAATATTAATATATGAGATAAAGTTGTGGGACTTAATATGGATTCTTTAGATATGTTGCTTCAAGCTGATGTGGCTTAATGGGTCCCACAAAGAACCCATAAGTGGGTAGCACCATTGGAGATGCTCGTAGGGCCAAAGAATAAACATGATCCCGAGGTACATCTTCGATCATATAGGTCACTTACCCAGTCTGAACCATTGCATGCTCGAAGAGTGAATTGTTTTGTGGCTGCTGGGACAAGTTTTAAACCATGTGTTGCCGTACCACTCAAGTAACGCAATATTCGCTTGAATGCATACCGATGTGTTTCCAATGGTTGTGCCATAAACTGACATGCTTTAATTATGGGTAGAGATAATTATTTGTCGAAGGAAACTAAGGATTAAGATTTTAGATAAACTAAAACCTTAACACTGTAATCTAATCAATTCATAAGACATAAACAAATGGAACTATAATTACTCTATATTCACGAAGGTAGGCTCCATTGGCCGAAATACGTGAACAAAACTTGTGTATTTCTCTCGACTCTAATATCTATTTGTGTGACTGTTTTAACAATAAAACTCCCCACAACTGAAGCATATAGAACCTTATGCATCTCTTTTTTTCAAGATCCGTAGTGGGGCACTATTTGAGACTAAGCTTGTATCCTCAAGCAATGAGTGTATCTTCTGATTTGTTATCTTTCATGGAAAATCTATCCAAAACAGTGTCAATATAACTCCTTTGTGATAATCCTAAAATACCTCAAGAACGAACTCTAAGTATTTGAATTCCTAACACAAAGGAGGCATCCTCAAGATCTTTCATCTCAAAATTCTTTGTGTGATATTTCTTGGTTTCGTGCATAAGCATATATTGTTTCTTGGAAAAAGGATATCATCTACATATAGTACCAAGAAAACAAATTTACTCCCACCAAACCTTTGGTACACACAATTATCAACTGGATTAGCCTCAAAACAAAATGAGAATATTACTTGATGAAATTTGTAATCCCATTGATCGGAATCCTGTTTAAGGCCATATATATTGATTTCTTGAGTTTGCAAACCATATAATTTTGGTCTTCTCACACAAAATTTTATGGTTTAACCATATATATTGTCTCTTCAATGTTTCCATTTAGAAACAAAATCTTTACATCCATCTAATGCAACTCTAAATAAAAATCAGCTACTAATTTGATAATGATCCTAAGACAGTCTTTCAAAAAAACTGGAGAAAAACTTTCTTTATAATCAATACCTTCCTTTTGAGTAAATCCTTTGGTGACATAACGAGCTTTATATCTCTCATTGTTTCCTTTTGAATCCATTTTGGTTTTAAATATCCATTTACAGTCAATTGGTTTATTTCCTCTAGGTAATTTAACAAGATCTCAAACATCTTTGTCAACCATTGACTTCATCTCATCCTTATTGGTATCAACCCACTTAAGAGAGTTTGGACTCCACATAACTTGATTAAAGTTGATAGGATCTTTCTTAGTTAAACCAATTCAATCCTCATGTTCTTGAATAAATACAACATAATCATGTGGAATTGCAGTCTTCCTATCTTTAATGGATATCCTTAATGGCAGCGCTTGAGGTTGTTGAGTTTGAACTATAGGTGGTGTTTTGGAAGAAACTCAATATTGTCTTGTTCTTAAGGGGTGTTTGGAATAACATCATTGTTTATTTTAAAATCTATATTTGGAACAAAGATAGGTACAAAGACTTCATCATTGTGAGAAATATTTTCTTCATCAAAGATAACACTCCTTATGATTTTTTTCCTCCAAACTCTACATCCTTAAGAAATCTTGCATTTTCGTTTCAAAAATTGTTCTAGTGATGGGATTATAAAACTTATACCCTAATAGCGTTCAACATGTCCAATAAAATAGTAGCTAAATATGTTTGTGTTCAACTTACCTTCATGGGGCCTGCTCTAGATAGGCTAAAGGATCGATGGAGCAATATCCAATCCATCTCAGTCCACTCTACTAGACCGAAAGTATAAAAACATTTCATATGCTAAGAGAAAGGTATAATTTCTGATCTCCACTTTCAATATACTCATATTGAACCTTGAACTGACTTGGGCATTGAAGTGCTAACCATGCAGGTTCACCATGCGCCACCATAAAACGTATCGGAGCCACCTTTCAAGATCATCAATTATCTAACTATCTCCATTTCTAGTTCCGACACGAAGATAGAACATCCATTTCTGGTTCCTGAACGGAATAATGGATTCTACCTTGGGAATCGACTTTTAATTCCTACACTTTTCATGAAAAATCATGTTATCTTCACAACACTATCGAATGAAATATGAAATTATAGACCTTTATTCTTGTGATTTTTTATCCAAATATTTGATTTACCAGTTCGTAACTTCCTTAGGTTACCGAATTAATGGCAAACCAACCTCTGATTTCTACATTTTCTGCAAATTCATGTTTGTTTTCCATCTTTACCGTTTGTAACTTCCTCAGATCTCAAAATCGGAAAGCGTTCAAGAGTGAAGACAGAGATCTATCACCCACCGCTTCTGCTATACTTCTTCAGAATCCAAATCTTTGATTTTCTCGAGAACTTTACAGAATAGTAAAAGGAAGAGTTTTGGATCAAGATCTAGGGTTATGCCGAGGTCTAAAGATAATTTCCATGAAGATCAGGCCGAAGACTCACAATCTACCTTCTGACCTGGCAGCTCTTATACTTCTCGTCGTTGTCATAGTGAATTAAAAAGAGGCATCATAAGATACCACAAATTCATAGTTAATGGCACCCAGATATCCCAATTTCATAGTTAACGTCGGGTGTCAATCCTATATCGGGGTGCATTGTAACACCCTGACATTAGTTATTTATTTTTAATTGAATTTATATTAACTTATTCTATTTATTTGAGTGACATATGTTGTTTAATTGATTTATTAGTAATTTAATTAATTTAATTAAATATTATAAATATTTTAGAGTTTGGAGAAAATATAATTTTTAATTTAATTAGAGAGTGAGGGGTGGTTTGAGTAATAGCTGAGGTGTGGTGGGAATTAGAGAATTATTTGAATTAAAATGAAATAATTATTTTGAGTATTATTTATTTAATGGAATAATAGAAATAAAATGGAAAATAGAGTTTAGTGAGGGTGTGAGGACTGTTTAGGGGTGAAAGAAGTAATTGGGATATTAGGTTAGAATAAATAGATAAGGGAGGGGACTTTTGTAATGTATGTACATATGTTGGAAAAGAGGAAAAGAGGTAGACGCTAGAGCGATCATAGGAAATAGGATAGCGGTAGATCCTAATGCCAATAAAGTTCAATGTACTGTAATTTTGAAGGGGGGAATCTCTTAACATATGGGTGTTTAGGCAGTCAGATAGTGAGGGATCCTGACCCTTCTATCTTTTTCTTATCAATTTCTTATTTATATTGTATGTTTGTGCCCAAATGGTTACCTTAACCATTCTGATTGATTTTTGAGAATATTATATTGTTTTTCTTGAATCCCTATTGCTTGCTTTATGCCTTATATAAGGAGAATTCATGAATAAATGTTTAGATTTCTCGTTTGTTCCCTTTTTCCTTGATTATTTTGCGTACGAGTTATTTGTGGCTGTTGATTTGTGTTGTTCGACAAAATTATAAAAAAGATTTAAAAAAAATCCCAAAGGGAAAATTTCTCCGAATTTTTGTGTACTTTCAATGGTGCTGCTTATCTGTGTGTTTTGGGGGGTGGTTAGAACTCAAACAAGCGAAACATGGGAGTTTTGAATTTGTTCAATAGGGAGAAAACACAAAAAATTATAGGTAGACATATAACGGGATTAATCGTGTTATTTCATACGTAACTTGAGTTTCGTAAGTTTGTTTGAGGTAGCATATGTTACATCAGAAATCTAACACAATTATCTTTCTTTTGAAGTAAGGAAATTGGGTATAGGAGTACTACAACAGTAAAAGTTCACTGGTTTTTATACCAGAGGCATAGTCAATTTCAGACCGGCGTTGGTCATCATGTTTCACGTGTAACTTGAGTTTCATACGTCCGTTTAGGGAGTTGTAAGTTGTGATAGAAATAGAGTTTAATGATCTGTTAAACTGGAGAATTTCATAACTTTATCATAATGCTGTAATTTTTAGTGCTATTTTGAAGTCAGACATTCTATTTTAGAATTTTAATCATGTGATTGATCGGGTTGAATCAAGAAGGTTGAGTTTTGAGTAGTTGTTGATTTCGATAATTTTTTGTTACCTTTTTGATAAGTTTAAGAGTCAGATTTGTCACATTAGAGTTGTCAGAGTAGTTTTTGAGTTATTTAGAGTTGGAAATTAGAAGTTGAGTAATTTATGATAATATTATTGAATGAGTTGAGATTTGAGTAATCTGACATGTTAAAGTTGTTTTGATAAGGCTAAGGTTTGCCTTGAATATTTGTTGCCTTACCTTATTGGTGGCGTGACATAAGTAATAATATGAATACTCTATTTGTGAGTATTATTGAGATAATATGTTGATAATTTTGAACTGTTGATGAGTATGTGCGAATATTATATGTTTATATGATTGAGTTATAATTGTATAACATATTTTTGAGTTGTTTAGTTCAGATAGAACTACTGTGTCGGTCTTGCGTTGGCAAATTGTGGTTCAGAGAGAAAATTTTTTTGAGTACGAGATGTGAATGTTGTTTTCTTTAATTTTGAGTTGAATTGTGGAATATGTGTTTTGAGAATTGTTGTTGAGTCTCATGCATTCATGTATATTAGAGGCAGGTAGGACTTCGATCCGAAGAGGTTAAGTGCTCAGAGAGAGCCACTGAAGGTCTCATTGTTCATAGAGAACATTGTGTTTTAGATAGGAACCGAAGACATGGATAAATAAGTAACATACGTATGAAATCCAAACCATGGTACCACATGCATCTTAGAGGAGGAGTATATTGCATTAATACATTTGCATTGTGATTGTTATTGTTGTTTTGTGTCTTATTATGCGAGAATGATAATTAATGTTATGTATGATTATCCTTACTGTTTAATGCGTTGGTATTATCTAAAAAGTGATTCTCACCCATGTTTGTTGTTTTGTGGTGTTTTGTACTCTTTTAGAGTATATATAATTAGGTATAGAAGTAGCTATTGTTGAACTGGAGAGGGCATTAAGGCCTCTTCACTTATTTGTTGTTTTCTGCGTTATTTAGTTTTGTCAGTGCTCAGATCTCTAACACTGGGTTGGGACATTTAATTGATGTTTTCGAGTTTATGGATTAATTTAATTATCTAGTGTTTTATTTTATTGATATATTATAAAACATGTTGAAGTTGAGTTCCGCTGCTATACTATGTGTTATTTAAAAGAGTATTGTTTGTTGAGTATGTGTAACCCCTGTTTTTGAGAAAATAATTATTTATCTTTTATAAATTAAGAGTTATTCGGGGATAGTGTGTTACATAGCTGGTATCAAAGAAGGTAGGTCCATTCGACATAGGTTGTGTTAATTAGTTTTTTTCCCTGGCATATGACATGTGTGTGAACATTGTAGATGCTCGTTTTTATTTCCTAACCGCTTGCCAAGTGGAGCGGGATTGAAACAAGTGGGGGATATTGATCCGCTGTCACGCACGGATCAAAAACGAGTATTAGAAAAATGTAGTAACGGGAAGCGACACTCGGATGTCGTATCGCAAGGATTCTTGTTGAGAATTTAACCAAATAAAAACGATTGGGGGGGTTCGATTTAGGTTTCAAAAAGCGATGAGAAAAAGTGATTAAAAATAAGTGATTATAAAATAAGTCAGTCTGCTGCTCGTTCTCCTACTTATCATTGATCATATAATTACCAAGCCCTAAGCGGAATTGATTTTCTTTCGATCATAGTAACAATAGCAAGCGTGATTGAATTACTATATGATTTATGTTCCTAATTCTGAATTAAGCAAACAAATAACGCAAACACGAATTAAGCAAACGCGGGTACGATTAACAGAACATACATCAATCGAATTAATTCAATCCTATTCTATAAAATATGCAATTGAATTAAGCAAACAACGATAACTTGTAGCACCCCAAAATTTGCTCTCCTTACTTTAGTACTAACTGGCTTATGCTTCACTTCATTCTTTGCATTATCATGTGTGCATATCATTGGTTCTTAGCATGGGGTCAAGGTGCTTGAGGCAGTTCAAGAGGAGAAGATGTTCTTCAAGCAAGAGTCCTTATATTGTCCAAGAGAGCTCAAGTGGATCACTCTCTCCTAACTAGTGCAGAGATTAGGGTTTTGAGATTCTTGGGGTTATTGCTCCAATGGGCAAGCTTCTTGGGTTTTTATCATCACCAAATGACATATCTTATCTTTGTTGGAGAGGATACACATCATATTCAGAGGAATTTGGATTTGGAGACTGTACTATTTCCTCCTAGACTGAGGGTACCAAAATTAGGATTTGCTATAAAGTCAGTTTATTTCTGATTTTTTGGGAAAGACTTGATTCCATGGTATTCCTTGGGTTCCTAAGTATCTAGGAATAGAAGTTTGTCCATCAGTTTGGTTAATGAGAAGTTCAATTGGCCAAAGGATTGGGAATCAGGAGAATTGGGGAAAAGTCAACAGTGAGAGGGGAAATCAACTGTGAAATTTTGAGGTTCTCTTCAAGGTTTTCAAGGTATCACATCCTCACATGGTCTTCAAGGGTCAAGTTTCATACCATTTATCAAGAATCAAGGGTTGGTACAAAAGTTACTAAATATGGAAGTGACCTATAATTTGAAAGTTTCTTTTTTGGGCAAGTTCTTACACTACATTCAACTTGACTTTTCATCATCAAGGAAGCTTCAAATGAATTTTCCTCAAACATGAAAGTTGAAGATATTTTTCTCCCCTTTCCAACAAGTACTAGATGGTCTCCATATCATTTGTGAAACTCAAGTTATGACCAAAAGAAGGCAAGGTGGTTTTTAGGGTTTCCTTATGGTTCCATTTTCACAACTTTTGCATTTTGGGACATAGTGACCTATAATTGATTCCTTTGTTTCAAGCCACATTCTAACATCAAAGAACAATCCATAAGGATCATTTTTGGCCTTTGAATCAAGTGGATCCATGGTTTATTCATCACCTATTTTCCATTATGCAAAATTGCAAGATCATTGAAAGCTCATGAACCAATACATCTCAAGGCCCAAATTTCATACAGGTGTGATTAGCAATTGTTAAATAAGTGATCCATCATAGAATGCTTGGGTGTACATGCATGGAGGAGGGTGTATTTCACATTATGCAAATTTGTCAAATGGCCCAAAACTCATTAACCAAGGAGTGATTAAGACCTAAATGATCAGATGTGGAATAACCCTAGATATTTAAGCAAAAAATCATAGACTCATGAGAGAACACACGTGATTTTGAGGAGAACAAAGTTTGCAACCCTAAAGATTGATTCATTCAAATCTTTCAATCAACAAGAGCTTTTCAAAAACTTCTTTCACCATCTGAACCCTTGGGATTCATAGAGCACGAAGCAACCATCCCTTGAAGCTAACAACAAGGATACGTGGTGCATAATCTCAGGTCAGTGACTTTTTTCATGATCCTAAAACTCCTTTTTTAAACGTGCATAATGATATTTGATGCCCACTGATAATTCTGGTGTGTTTTGTTTGGAGTTTGGATATATAGATTGATTGTTCCGTGAGTTTTAAGTTTTGGATGCAAACATTATTTCGTTCGATTCTCTTTGTACATTGCTTGTTTGGGATTTTTGATTTGATATTCGTGATCCTCATTAAATTCTGGTCAGAATAGTGTACTCCTTTGCGTTTTCTGGAAAAGTCTTGGTTGCAGGTGGTCGGAGAAGACGACCGGAACCCTAGTTCCGGCGTCTGGTGCAGTCTCCGGCGAGGTTAGGGTTTGGAGGTAGGTGACGCAATCTTAACCGTCTATTGCTTTGATCCAAGGGCCCTCGTTGTGCCACGTTTTTATTTCTGAGTTTTTATTTTAATGATTGCGTGTGTGTTAGACCATGGTTGTTATTGTGTTCATCATATCTCAGCCTTTGATTTTGTTTAATATTTGACTGCATGATCTAATCTGGTGCGTGGGATGAATCATGTGGACGTTATGAAGCCAACGAATAAAAAAGATCATGTGCCTATCATGTGGCTTTCCATGGTATGCTGATGATCGTGTGGGCACGTGGATACTTGGGTTGTGTGTGCATTTGAATCTGAACCATTGATTTTATTGATTTTGTGATATGTTTGACCTGATGTTGGGCGTTGGATCAACTGTGTGGTTGTGATTGAACTTGATTGTTGACTGAAGTCCATAGTCTCCCTTTGACTTCGCTAGTGGACCTTTGGCCTTGGGCCTTGCTTTTTGCACCCTTATGTTCAGCCCATCTCATAATTCCAACGTGTTTGTATTACTGAACACACCCCCTTGCATATTTCCTTGTTTTTTATTTTAATTAATTATTGCATTTCATTTTAATTTTTTAAAAATAGTTTCTTGCATTAAAAATTCCCAAAAAAATTCATGAATCATATTTATAGTTTTATAAAATTTTCCCAAATTTTACTTTATTATTTTATTTTATTTTTCGCGTCTGAATTAATTATTTTAATAATTTCTTTTTTGAATTATTCATATTATGCATACCATGACTTGTTTATTTTATTTCTCATCATCCATAAAACCTTTTGAGTCCATTCTTTTTGAATTGCTTCACAAACATATTGAAGTTCATTAAAACATTTTTCTCACATTTTTAAAATCATATCATATTGCATTTTAGTCCTTTTCTTTCACATATTGAACCATGTTTCCTACTTGAACTTTGTATAAGTGTTTGAGTGACCTATCTGGGGAATTTTCGCATGAGCTTTTGATATGTTGTTTACCACTGGTTGGGGTGTGTTGAGTCTTAATTTGGTAATTTTAGGAGATGTTTTGCTAATTATGTGATTGCTCTTTGTTTGAGGTCTTCTTGTATGCACTTCTTTGATCATGTCTGAGTACTTGTTTGAGAAGGCACTTGTGCCATCATTTGGGTTTGCTTCTTTGACTTCATAATTCATGTTTAGGTCATCCACATTCTGTCTTGGTTGAGGTTCATTTGGTTTATAACCATTTCTCTTTGGTTTGTGATTTGTTTGAGTTTCATTTGTCTTATTGTCACTCATATATGTTCGTACTAACCTTTTATGCAGGGGCTGAGGTAAGTTATTTGAGGGTGTGGATAGTTATCCATGTCCACTCTCACTCCTTCTTTCTCTCATCTTTTCTTTGCTTTAGGCTTAGGTTGTTGTCAAACCTCCCCTTTGGGCCATCTTTGCATGATAACATTAGGATAGATTTTCCCCGTAGTGTTTTTCTTTTCTTTTGAGTCCCTCTTCTCATCTCATAACATCTCTAAGATACTTAATAAGGTCAACTTGCCTTGCACACAAGCCTTAAACATAGGAAATGAAGATTGAGGGGTCCCCCTTCTCTCTTCTAGAGTGTTGAGCATACGTCCCATTGGGGGCGACCATGCGACGCATTCGTTCCCGTGTCATAGACTTTGGTTCAAGTTGAGTTATGAACTAACTCAAGTCACTTCTGTCCTAAAAAATACAAACAAATTTCAAATCATTTTTGTCCTTCGGGATGGTCAAACTAAAGGCTATTTTCAAAAAGGGCACGTTACTTTCCGTCTGAGTCGCAAACAGGCATCGACCCTAACTGCCGGACAAAAAGTTAACGTCGCTCATAAAAAACACAAAAAGAACTTGGTCCGAACTACGTTGGGTCTGAATTCCCCATTGCACAAAGGGGGTACGTAGGCCTAGGACGACGACGTCCTACCGAGTCTGTCTTTGTTTTCCCCTTCTCCGTTTTAGTGCAGCCCTAGATGTTAGGATAACTCACCCTCAGAATAGACAACAAGCGTGGATCCCATCGAGTACGATGGACGCGTGGGGTGCTAGCACCTTCCCCTCGCGTAACCGACTCCCGAACCCAGGTTATGGTTGCGATGGCCATTCCTTTCCCTCTTCCTCAGGTTTATGCGGTGTTTCCTTTCCCTCTATTGGGATAAATTTACACGGCTGGCGACTCTGTTTTCCGCACCACTTTCGCGTTTGTACCTGGATGAAAATCCTGGGAGCGACACAACTGAATTAAGCAAACATGATTATAGATAGAATTAAAAAGAGAATTGAAATTACTTGGAAAATATATTAACCTCAAAGTGAACGGAGATACGGTTACAACAGATCAACTCAAAGAGTTTAGTTCTCCATGGAATACGTAAAAAACAAAGACAAATCGTGCATAATCAAAGGTTTTTCTTACTGTAGCGCGGCTGAAAACCTTATAAACCAAATAAGGTTTTTCGCTACTAACTAAAACTGGGTCGAAAACATAAACTAGACCCATAAAACGACCTGAAACAAATTATTTTCTAAAGTCAGAATTCGGGTTCTGACTTCATCGACATATTTGACCATCTTTCACTACGAATCAGATTCTGCGTAAAACATGAAAGTTTTAGCTCTCTGTCTTAGCTTTCCATCGACTGGTAGAATGTGCAGAGCGGCATTCTATAACTCAAGTTATGGCCTGCATAGTGAAAGGTATCAAATAAGTGTTAATGATGAAAAATAAGCTTCAAAAATAAAATAAAGGTAGAAACAAACTTATATATGAAAACACATTAAAATAGTAAAAACACTCAAATAAACTATAGGAATGCCTAAGTACAAACATAAGAGAATGTGCATTAAAATGCACTGATCATATATGCTTCTGCTTCTTTGAGATGTTTTAGGTGTGGAAGATGGGTTCAACGTGCCATTGATTGCACGAGTTCAGGTTGTAGGATGAGACAATGTTGTTTCCTAAGTTTGAGGAGGAAGGTTTGAGTTTTATATCTGCAAATCAAGTGGACGAATTCTTGAAATATTAGGCTCAACTGTTTTCTATGTTCGCTTCCTTGAAAGTCGAGACTGAAGCTGAGTTTATTGATCTGCCAGTGGTGTGTGAGTCTTCATATGTTTTTCCAGATGACATGAGTGATTTACCTTCAGAGAGAGAAGTTGAGTTTGCCATAGATTTAGTACCTGATACTAGACCTGTGTCGATGTCACCTTAAAAAATATCAGCGATGGAGTTGGGTGAACTGAAGAGTCATCTAGAAGGGCTCTTGGAAATGAAATTTGTTAGACAAAGTGTATATCTATAGGTAGCATCAATGCTGTTAGTGAAGAAGAAATATGGTAACGTGAGGTTATGTGTTGATTATCGACATCTGAATAAGGTGACTATCAAGAACAAGTAACTTATTCCCATATTTGATGACCTTATAAAAATTGATTTGAGATCAGGCTATCATCAGATCTGAGTAAACCCATAAGATATTTTTAAGACTATGTTTAAAACCCGATACGGTCACTATGAGTACTCCTGATAGTGTGAAGTTGGGAATGCTGAAGTTGACCAACAATTTTCTTGATAAAATTAGAGAAAGTCAGAAGCTAGATTTGAAATTGATTGATTGTCGAGTATTAGTTAACCAAGGTAAAGAGGTGGACTTTAGAGTTGATGATAATGGGGCCTTGAAGTTTTGAGACAAAGTTTACGTTGGTGTAAGCCTAGAGGCCAATACTTTTGGTACTTGTATCGAATTATTTATTAATAATAAAAGGCATTTCTTTATTATGCTTGTTTCCAAAATAATAAAGTCCCTAGAATAGATATTCTGTTTAATGAAATATTAAGTGCGACTTAATCATGAGATCCCATTAAACATAAGGACATTATTCTTAAAGTATCCTTAGTCGAGCTTTACTGTGAAGTGGGACAACCTTAAAGCATTAAGACTATTATGTAGATAGACTGATGATCACATCTCATGGATCATGGATAAGCAGTTATCAAGTCTTAACACAGGTATAAATATTAGAAGTAATATTTATACTGGATTGACCCGCTATGAGAGTACTACATAGAATGTTATGCAAAGTGTCATAAGTTCCTCTCATGGTGATAGTGGTGTATACCACCCTTCGACCTGAAAACACTATGAACCCTAGATGTAGAGTCAAGTACTTTATTGCTAATCTATCATTGTCCATAACTGGATGACCATAAAGACAGTTGATGGATACTCCACAAAGCATGCTGAGGGACATGTGTGACCTAGATGGAATTTGCCCATCCTGTATAACAAGATAAATGTCTAAGGTCCTAATATTGAATTGGACAAGGATGACGCGATATATGCCTTGTGTTCAATATTGACATAAAGGCAAAAAGGTAATTGTACACAGAAGTATTATCACAAACGGTTTTGTCATATTACATGACATTTTTGTGACTTAGGTAGCAGTGATGTGTTGCTAGATACCGCTCACTGTTTATTATGTTAAATGCGTGATTTAATATAATTGCCAACATTGTGAAAACCTATAGGGTCACACACATAAGAACAAATTGATGAGAGGTAGAGCAAATAAGGAACACCGTAAGGTACGGTGCACTTAAGTAAATGTTGAACACCGTAAGATACAGTGCCCTTAAGTAAAATATGGAATATGGTAAGGTACCACGCGCTTAAGTGACATACTGTACACCATAAGATATGGTGAGTGTGCACTTAAGTGGGCTTTTTTAGCGTGCAGTCCACACAAGTGGTTCTATAAATAGAACCCTTGTGCAGAAGCATTCACACTTGATGAAAATTCAGACTGTGAAACCTTAGCCGTATTTTTACTTCTCTCTCTCTCTCACTCAAAGCCTTCAATCGTAGCAGCTAGCACTGAGATTGAAGGAATATCTTCGTGTGGAATGCATATAGGCATTGTTTATCGTTCATCCCTCGTGATCACTCCTTTGATTTAGCATCAAAGGTTTCATCGCCGCGAGAGGTAACCGTTTCTATCATGGATCATGACCATTCGTAAGGATCAATAAAGGGAAAATTTTAATTTCCGCTGCATTTTGGATCACAATTTCCCTTCAGTTTATGTATCTGATGTGCCACAACTTAAAAAGACGATTTTGGAAGAGAGCCACAGAAGCAATTTTAGTATTCATCCCGTAGCCACTAAGATGTACTAAGATCTTAAGAAAATATTTTGGTGGCCATATATGAAAAAGGAGGTTGCGGAGTTTGTCAAAGCTTGTTTGACTTGTCAGAAGTCTAAGATTGAGCATATGGAGCCATCTAGACTGGTGCAACCATTGAGTATTCCTGAGTAGAAGTGGGATATCATTTATATGGATTTTGTGATAGGTTTACAAAATACCCCGAATGGGAATAATGCTATTTGGGTTGTTGTGGATTGATTGACTAAGTTGGCTCATTTTATTTTGGTAAAGATTAGTTTTCTGTTAGAGAAGCTGGATGAGATCTAAATTAGTGTGGTGGTGAAGTTGCATGGTATTCCATCGAGTATTCTTTCGGATAGAGACCCGAGATTCACATCGAGGTTTTGGGAGAATTTGCAGACAAACTTGGGAACCAAGTTGAGGTTGAGTTTGCAAATAACCTTGGAAACCAAGTTAAGGTTGAGTTTTGCCTATCATCAGCAGACGAACGATCAGACTGAGAGGACAATTCAGTCTTTGGAGGACTTATTGAGAGCTTATGTCCTAGAGCAATGAGGTGTTTGGGACAGTTTCTTGTCGTTGATTAAGGCTTTGTATGGTAGTAGGTGTAGGACAACTTTGTGTTGGTATGAATCTTGTGAAAGTGTTGTGCTTGATCTTGAGATTGTTCTGCATATTACTAAGAATGCTAAGATGATACAGGAGAAGATGAAAGCATCGCAGATCCCCTATCGCGCATGGATCAAAAACGAGTTTTATAAAAGTGTAGTAACGGGAAGCGACACTCGAATGTCGTATCGCAAGGATTCTTGTTGAGAATTTAACCAATTGAAAAACGATTGGGGGGGTTTGTTTTTGATTTAGAAAATAGGAGGAAATAAGTGATTATAAAAAAGTGATTATAAAATAAGCTGATCTACCGTATCAATCTCCTACTTATCATTGATCCGAATAATTCTCAATCCCTAAGCGGACTTTATTCCCTTTTTTATTACAATATCAATCAACAAGTGCAATGGATATTGCAAGATATATATTCCAAATTTCTGAATTAAGCAAACGGATAAACACAATCACGAATTAAGCAAACACGATATAGAAATATACAATCATCGAAACAAATCAACCAACTCTAAGAAAAGTTGAATTAAGCAAACAACAAATCAAATAGAAGAATTGAAAGGATAATAAATTTAATTGAGAAACATAAGAACCTCAAAGTATGATGGAGGCGCGACTACAGTAGATCAACCCAAGGAGTTTAGTTCTCCATTACAATCGTTAAACACAAAGGTAAAATTCGTGAATAGTAAAAAGGTAGGTAATCGTTGTACGACCTTATAAACAAAATAAGGTTTTTCACCACTAACTCAAACTGGGTCGGAAACATAAACCAGACCTATAAAACAACCCGAAACAAATTGTTTTCTAAAATCAGAATTCGGGCTCTGACTTCAACAACTTATTTGACCATCTTTCACTCCAAATCAGCTTCTGCGTAAAACATGAAAGTTGTAGCTCTCTGTCTTAGCTTTCCATCGACTAGTAGAACGCGTAGAAAAACATCTCGTAGCCCAAGTTATCACTTGTGTAGTGAAAGGTATGAAATAAGTGTTAATGCTGAAAAATAAGTTGCGAAAATAAAATAAAGGTAGAAACAAACTTAAATATGAAAACACATTAAAATAGTAAAAACACTCAAATAAACTGTAGGAATGCCTAAGTACAAACATAAGAGAATGTGCATTAAAATTTACTAATCAAATTCCCGCACACTTGAATTTTTGCACTCCGAGCAAAATGATAACTTCAAAATTTTAAAACAATACAAAGCAGAGCATGCATTTCCAAAGGTAATCAATATACAAGGTACAAGTAGAGTCCTAAGTCTAAGCTTCAAGAATATGGTGTTAGTGTGCAACTCTTTTGTGACATTCAAAACAAATACGAAAATAGCTTACCGAAGAGTACATCAAAAGTAGCAGGATCCTCACAAGATATAATTCACTCAACTCTCAAGTGTTTAGGCTAACTGTTTACACTCAAAGCACAACATGAAAGTTAATACTACTATAAGCTTGAAAAGACTCTAAATCCATACTTGAGATACATTCACACAAAGATCAAAAGGACTTTTATTTAGGTTGTAATGTGGCCAAGGTGAGGGTGGGATAAATCCAAAGGGGTACTTGGCTAAAACTCAAAGGGTCAAAAGAAAATTGAAGGAGAATTAGGGAGTTGAACTAAAAACACTTTAATAACCTTCAAACAACAACTTTCCCATATTTTCCTCTTTTTGTTTTTATTATTTTTTTCTTTTTCAGAAGGAAAATGTATTGACATCCTTCTTTCTTTTCTCTTTTTTTTTTCTCTTTCTCTCTCTCTCTCTCTCTATATATATATATATATATATATATATATATATATATATATATATTCTGCCAACCTTTGAAACATCACAATTGTATTGTTCAACCCCACAAAACTCCATACAAGACTCTTTCGACCCCTTGATTAGGGTGATAATTTTGTTTTTCGCTTTCAGCTTTTAATGAGTTTTAAACAAAAAAAGGATAAACAGGCTCAAAGAGGTTTCCAACAAGGGATAATATTTTTCAGGGTTGGCTTTTTGGCTAAGTGGCTAAAAATAAAACAAAAACAAGTTTCCTTTATCATATCAATATGCACAAGTAAACAAAAAGCTTCAACAGAGTCAATTCAAATTCTAGAGACTAACAAACAAGGGTGAAACACATAAGAAAGAAAAAGAAAAGGATGTTTTTATGCATTATCCATTATTAGGCTCAAATTCTCACAAGGTTAGTGATCTACCACCAATGATATACAATTCAGAGTTTATTCCTACATATCACACTAAGAATGCACAAAAAGGAATCAATCACATCACATCACAAGTCTTTAGTCAAGAGAGCTAAGCACAAAACCCATACTTGTAACTCAAATACCAAAGAAAAAACATGCTATTTTTTTTAAAAGAAATAAAATAAAGAAAGCAAAACATAAAATTAAAGCAAAACATAGAATTGGTTCCCTCCCCCATACTTAAAACATGCATTGTCCTCAATGAAAGGACATAATTATTAATTAAGAGTGAGGAAAGGGAAGAAGTGCTCCCTGGTCAAGTTGTAGAGTAAGTGGGCTTTTCCAAGGAAAGCTCTTCTATGGGTGCATCTTCAGGCACCGAACTCTCATGGAATAGCTTCAGGCGCTGCCCATTGACTTTGAAAACCTTATCAGTACCAACACTTTTAATCTCTACTGCACCATGAGGGAAAACATTAGTAACAATAAAAGGGTCAATCCGCTTGGATCGAAGTTTCCCAGCCATAAGCTTAAGGCGGGAGTTAAACAGTAAAATATGTTGGCCCACAGAGAATTCCTTCCTAGAAATCATTTTATCATGGAAGTGCTTAGTTTTCTCTTAATAAATCCTAGAGCTTTCATAAGCCTCTAGCCTAAGCTCTTCAAGTTATTATAATTGGAGTTTTCTTTCTATACCTGGTTGTTGCATCTCCAAATTACAACTTTTTACCGCCCAATAAGCACAGTGTTCTATCTCTACAGGAAGATGACATGCCTTACCAAAAACAAGCCGATAGGGAGACATCCCTAAAGGTGTCTTGAAAGCTGTTCTTTAAGCCCAAAGTGCATCTTCTAGACGATGGCTCCAATCCTTCCTGTTTGGCTGCACCATTTTCTCTAAAACCTGTTTGATCTCCCTGTTTGAGATCTCAGCTTGCCCATTAACTTGGGGATGGTATGCAGTAGAGACTCTGTGCACAACTCTATATTTTTGGAGCAATGCTTCCATGGTGCGGTTACAAAAATGAGTGACTTGGTCACTTATGATAGCTCGGAGTATTCCAAACCTGCAAAAAATATTGGACCTGACAAAATCTGCAACAACTCTAGAATCATTAGTCCTAGTGGGAATAGCTTCCACCCACTTTGAAACATAATCAACAACAAACAAAATATAGAGAAAACCAAATGATATAGGGAAAACACCCATGAAGTCGATTCCCCATACATCAAATACCTCACAGAAAAGCATAGGCTGCTGAGGCATTTTACTCTTACGAGTGATGGTTGTACCTGCTATCTGGCACTCCTTACAAGTGAGGTAAGTCTCATAAGCATCTTTAAAAATAATGGGCTTTTCTTGCGGTCCTTTGAGGACCAAAGTGCCCACCTACCGGAGAGGCGTGAGAAAAATGCAAAATAGATTCAATCTCATAGTCGGGGACACACCTCCTAATAATCTGATCACTACCAAACTTCCAAAGATAAGGATCATTCCACACATAGTATTTGGTATCACTCTTGAGTTTCTGAATTTGCGCCTTAGATGCACCTGTAGGAAAAATACCAGCAACAAGATAATTAACAATATCAGCAAACCAAGGAGTAACTCCATGTAAAAGTAGCAGCTGCTCATCAGGAAATTCATCCTGGATGGGAGAAGGATCTACATCCCGCCCTATTCTGCTCAAGTGATTAGCTACTAGATTCTCAGCTCCACTTTTGTCCTTAATCTCTACATTAAACTCTTGGAGCAATAAAAACTCTCCAGCTATTCTGAACTCTAGTGGGAACAAGTTCATTTTTTTCATTTTTTTTTCACAGTGAGTCCAAATTTCTTAGGTACAACCTGCACCGGACTTACCCAGTTACTGTCAGAGATAGGATATATGATACATGCTTGCAACAACTTGATTACCTCTTTCTTCACCACATCAAGAATTAAAGGATTAAGCCTCCTTTGGGGCTACCTCACCACCTTAGCTCCTTCTTCAACAAGAATCCGATGCATGCACATAGAAGGGCTAATACCGAGAATGTCCGCTAAGGTCCACCCAATCGCCTTTCTATGCGTCTTTAAGACCTGCAAAAGCCTACTTTCTTGATCGAAATCAAGGTTAGACAAAATAATAATAGGAAGCTTATCATTTATCTCTAAGTAGACATATTTAAGATTTTCCGGGAGTGGTTTGAGATCTAAAGAAGGAGGCTGCTCAATGGACGGAATGGTCGGGGCAGCAGGGATGTCAAGAGGTTTAGCCGCACAAACCACTTCATATATAGCCTCATCCACATGAAAAACATCAGCCTGCAGGGCAGTATTTATTTCGGCATAAACAGAGCAAACATTAGTGTTAGTACATACATCACAGGAGAAAGTATCATCATAATCTACTAAAGACGGAAAATTAGATAAAAACTCGGGATACGTATCCTCTACTAAGTCAGAAAGTAACTCAATGTGGAAAACAGAATGCTCTTCCATGGGATGTTTCATTGCATCAAAGATGTTAAATTTAACGATGATATCACCAAACTCCATGGACATCGTGCCATCATCAACATCAAATTTTGTCTTCGCTGTTTTAATGAACGGGTTGCCGAGAATGATGGGTGCCTTGCTTGACTTTGTTTCTCCTTCCATGTCAAGAATATAAAAATTTGCAGGAAAAATTAAGTCATTAACTTGCACGAGGACATCTTCCATGACTCCGGCGAGGAGGGCATTGCTTCTGTTTGCCAGCTGAATGATTAAACCTGTATGCTGCAATGGACCAAGATCAAGATTAATATAAATAGAAGTAGGCATAACATTAATACCAGCTCCTAAATCAAGCATGCAATTTTCGAATTTACTATTCCTAATGGTACAAGGGATAGCAAAAGTTCCTGGATCCTTGCACTTTTGTGGCATGGCCTGGAAGACGGCTGAAACATTTTGCTCAACTGTACCGTTAGATTGAATGAAGGAAGAAATATTCCTTCCCATATTCACTTTCTCGTTCCCTTTCAATCTCCTTTTATGAGTACATAAATCCTTAAGAAACTTTGCATACTTTGGAATCTGCTTGATTACATAAAGAAGCGGAATGTTTACCGCCACTTTTTTAAACACGTCCAAAATCTCTCTCTTTGTCTTCCTCAAGAATGTTCTTATTTTTCTGCACTCGGTGTGGGAAAGGTATCCTAGGTACATACTCTTTTTCTTCAACAACAGAAGGCTCAGGCTCAACAACCACAGAAGGCTCAACAACTTCCTCATTTTTTCCGGGGCAGAATCTGTAACTTTTCCGGATCGCAAGTTTATTGCACTCACATTAGGACTTTAGGATTCACCACTATTTGAGATGGTAGTTGGTTGGATCCTTGTGCTTGCTGAATACCATTAACTAAAGAAGCAAGTTGTCCTATTTGTGTTTGTAAGGCTTGGATGTTGGAATTTGTCCGCTGTTGAAATTAGAGATTATTGGCAGCCAATTGATTAACAATATCCTCTAATGAAGGACCAGAAGCTTGGGCAGAAGTGGTTGCAGCATGTGGAGGGTTTTGTGGTGGTGGCAAGGGTAGCATCAATTGTTGTTGGTTGGGATAGTGTTGTTGGGTGGGATGCTGATTTCCATATCGAAGGTTTGGATGGTTCCTCTAATTTGGATGATATTTACTAGTGGACAAGTTAGGAATGTTGTACCTGTTTTGGTTGTTTCCTTGATTGTAAAGGGCTGCTGCATATGCTTGAGGTAATTCAGGAGTCTTTTCATCTTGCAGAATAGGAGATGTATCGGTAGGATGATTAGGAGAAGTACAAATACCACATAACCTTGTTGTTTGGGCTTGTTGGGCTGCTTGAGCTTTACCTACCACTACCAACTATGTCACTAATTCGGTTAGCTCATTCATTCTATTTTTGAAGGCCTTGTCGGAATGAGAAACATGAGAAGAAACATGAACCTCATTCACACCTTTTATTTGAACAGAATTGTCTCTCACTATGAACTGTTGGGAGTTAAGTGACATGTTTTCAATCAGAGCCTTGGCAGCAGCCAGAGTCTTATCAACAAGTGCTCCACCACTAGCAGCATCTAGAATATTCCTATCCATTGGTTTTAATCCTTCATAGAAATACTGAATCAACAATTGCTCGGTGATCCGGTATTGTGGGCAACTCGAAACTAATTGTTTGAATCTCCCCCAATATTCAACCAATGATTCATTTTCCTGTTGTCTAATACCACAAATATCCTTTTGTATCGAGGCAGCTCTGGAGGCAGGAAAGTATCTCTCTAGGAATACCTTCTTCAAATCATTCCAAGTAGCAACAGAATTTGGCTCAAGATAATATAACCAGTCTTTAGCCGCACCTTGTAGAGAAAACAGAAAGGCTCTCAGCTTGATGTGATATTCTGTAATTCCTTCAGGCCTAAGTGGGTTAGAATAAACGATCTGGAATTCTTTAAGATGCCTGTGTGGATCCTCACCTGCAAGACCACTAAATCTCGGCAACAAGTGTATTAATCCAGATTTTAATTCAAAAGGAACAGCAAGGTCAGCATATTCAATACACAAGCCATTATAGCTTACATTAGGAGCAACAAGCTCTCTTAATGTTTGTTGGTCAACCATGTTATTATGGAAAGCAAATTCAGAATCAGAATCAAACAAGCAATGTGAAAACAAGGAATCAGAATCACAATCGTTAAGGGATGGTGAACTAGGGCTGACCTGATTATCTCTAAGACGTGCGTGCAAGGTTCTCTCTATCTCAGGATCAAAATCAAACGAGTCATAACAGGAAGATCTAGTAGCTAGGACTACTAACGCAGCAACAAATACGATAATGCCAACAATGTCCCTATAGAGTCAGAATCAAAACCAAAGAAGGAAAATGGTTAAAATAAATTTGAAAAAAATCTAAAAACACAAAATTTAATCTAATTAGGTTAAATGAGAATTTTAGAAATTTTTTTAGAATTTTTCGAAACTATGAAAATAGTAAAAATTTAATTAAAAATAGAAAAATGATGAATTTAGGGTTTTGAGGGCGAATGACTGCACGATTTTTCTACTTCAAATGCACGAAACATATCTAAAAAAGGAGGCGATTTCCCCCAAAACCGATTTTTTGACTAGGTCGGACGCGAGACGGGGCGTCCGGAAGCGAAAACGCAAAAACAGCAAAACAAATGCAAAAAATCAAAACAAACAATACCTAAAACTAAACTATTGGCTAAATCGACAAGAATCTCCGGCAACGACGCCAATTTGATCCGCTGTCGCGCACAGATAAAAAACGAGTTTTATAAAAATGTAGTAACGGGAAGCGACACTCAGATGTCGTATCGCAAGGATTCTTTTTGAGAATTTAACCAATTGCAAAACGATTGGGGGGGTTGTTTTCGATTTAGAAAATACGAAGAAATAAGTGATTATAAAAAAAGTGATTATGAAATAAGCTGATCTACCATATTGGTCTCCTACTTATCATTGATTCGAATAATTCTCAATCCCTAAGCGACTTTATTCCCTTTTCGATTACAATATCAATCAAAAAGCGCAATGGATATTGCAAGATATATATTCCTAATTTCCGAATTAAGCAAACGGATAAACACAATCGCGAATTAAGCAAACACAATATAGAAACGCGATTTAACGACGAAGCGACGTAAACATCGAGTAAAAGTTATCGGAACATACAATCATCGAAATAAATCAACCAACTCTAAGAAAAGTTGAATTAAGCAAACAACAAATCATAGAGAAGAATTGAAAGGAAAATAAATTTAATTGAGAAACATAAGAACCTCAAAGTATGATGGAGGCGCAACTACAGTAGATCAACCCAAGGAGTTTAGTTCTCCATTACAATCGTTAAACGTAAAGGTAAAATTTGTGAATAGTAAAAAAGTAGGTAATCGTTGTACGACTAAAAACCTTATAAATAAAATAAGGTTTTTCACCACTAACTCAAACTAGGTCGGAAACATAAACCAGGCCCATAAAACAACCCGAAACAAATTATTTTCTAAAATCAGAATTCGGACTCTGTCTTTAACATCTTATTTGACCATCTTTCACTCCGAGTCAGCTTCTACATAAAACATGAAAGTTGTAGCTCTCTGTCTTAGCTTTCCATCGACTGGTAGAACACGCAGAACAACATCCCGTAGCCCAAGTTATGACCTACCTAGTGAAAGGTATCAAATAAGTGTTAATGCTGAAAAATAAGCTGCGAAAATAAAATAAAGGTAGAAACAAACTTAAATATGAAAACACATTAAAATAGTAAAAACACTCAAATAACTATAGGAATGCCTAAGTACAAACATAAGAGAATGTGCATTAAATTTTACTGATCAATTGCAGAGCAGGCATAAGAGTTATCATGATAAGAAAATAAAGGATCTTGTGTTTTAAGAGGGCGACCATGTGTTTTTTAGAGTCACTTTGGTGACTGGTGTTGGTTGTACACTGAAGTCTCAGTAGCTTACTCCATGTTTCATTGGTCTTTATCATATTCTCTAGAGAATTGGAGCTATTGCTTATCAAGTTGCATTACCACTATCTCTTTCGAAACTTTATGATGTTTTTCTTGTGTCTCAGCTTCGGAAGTATATTCCTAATCTGTCTCAGGTGATCCAAATGGATGATGTGCAAGTGCGAGATAACTTGATTGTTGAGGCATCACCCCTTCAGATAGAGGATCGAGAGGTGAAGCATCTAAGAGGTAAAGATATTTCTTCGGTGAAGGTACTGTGGGGAGGACTTTCTAGAGGTAGCGTGATGTGGGAGCTGGTGAACAGGATGAGAGACGCTAGATCGATCATAGGAAGGTGGAGATTGGTAGATCCAAAGGGTAAGAAAGTTCACCGTACTATAATTTCGAGGTAAGAAGCAAAGTCTTTACGTATGGGTGCTTAGGCAATCAGATAGTGAGAGATCCTAACCTCTTATCTTTTACTTCTCAATTCCTTATTTGTGTTGTATATTTGTGCCTAAAGGGTTACCTTAACCCTTCTGATTGTTTTTTAAGAAATATTATATTGTTTTGCTTGAATCCCTATTGACTGCCTTATGCCTTGTATAAGGAGAATTCATGAATAAATATGTAGATTTCTTGTTTGTTCACTTTTGTCTTGATTATATTGCGTACGAGTTGTTTGTGGCTGTTGATTTGTGTTCTTGGGCAAAATTATAAAAAATAAAAAAATCCCAAAGGACGAATTTCTCTTAATTTTTATGCTCTTTATCTGGTACGTCTTATCTATGTGTTTTTTGAGGTGGTTAGAACTCAAATAGGTGAAATAAGAGAGTTTCGAATATGCTCAATAGAGGGAAAATGCAGAAAATTGAAGGTAGATATAGAAGGGGATTAATCATCTTATTTCATGTGTAACTTTAGTTTCGTAAGTGTGCTTGATGTGTCATCAACTGGGTTAGAAAGCTAACACAATTATATTTCTTTTGTAATGGGGAAATTGGGTCTAGAAGTGCTCCAACAATAGTAGTTCGTTGGTTTCTATACCTGAGGCGTAGTCAATTTCAGCTCTGCGTTGCTCATCATGTTTTACGTGTAACTTGAGTTTCGTATGTCAGTTTGGGATGTGGTCAGTTGCGTTAGAGAGAGAGAGAGTTTAATGATCTTTTAAATTGGAAAGTTTAATAATTTTATCATAAGTATGCAATTTTTGGTGCTATTTTGAAGTCATACATTCTGTTTTAGAGTTTTAATCGTGTGATTGATCGAGTTGAATCAAGAAGGTTAGGTTTTGAGTAGTTGGTAATTTTAATGAATTTTCGTTACCATTTTGATAAGTTTAAGAGTTAGATTTGTTACATTAAAGTTTTTATAGTTCTTTTTTATTTGTTTAGAGTTGAAATCAGAACATAGGATACTCTTGATTTGTTGAGTAACTTATAATAATATTATTGAGTTGAATTAAGATTTGAGTAATCTGACAAGTTACTATTGTTTTGATAAGGCTAAGATTTTCCTTGAATATTTGTTGTCTTACCTTGTTGGTGGCCTGATATAAATAATAATGTGAATACTCTATTGGTGAGTATTATTGAGATAATATGTTAATAATTTTGCATTGTTGATGAGTATGTGTGAATATTATATATTTATATGATTTAGCTATAATTGTATAACATATTTTCTAGTTGATTAGTTCATAGAGAACTATTGTGTTGGCCTTGCGTTGTCAAATTGTGGTATAGAGAGAACCTTGTTCAGAGAGAACACTTTTTTATTACTAGATGTGAATGTTGTTTTCTTTGATTTCGAGTTGAACTGTGGAATATGTGTTTTAAGAATTGTGGTTGAGTCTCATGCAGTCATGTATATTGGAGATAGGTAGGATGTAACACCCTGATTTAATTTTTTGCCTATTTACTTATTTATTTAATTTAATTGATAAAAACAATCGATTTAATGGATTAATTTATGATAAAAACAATTGATCATTATTATTCAAGGGATATTTGATGTATTAGTCATAATAGGATATGAATATGTGGTAGTTTGGTTGATAAAATGGGTACTGGTATGAGTGATTGGAGGTGTGGAATGAAGAAGATGAGTGATTCAGTGAAAAATTGGTTTTTTTGGAAAATTTGAGGATGACAATCGATTGTCATTATAGTGCAATCGATTGTAACAGTGTATTTTTGAAAAATAAAAGAGGATGACAATCGATTGATGTGTTAGATTAATCGATTGTTGCTTTGTATTTTTGGAAAATTAATAAATGTCAATCGATTGCCGTGAAAAAAAGAATTGATTGTGCATCCTGGAAACATATTTTTTAAAAAGTCGGTAGTTAACCATGTTTAATGACAATCGATTGTCATGCCTTGACAAACAATTGTCTTAGGCCAAATTGTAAAAAATTATGTTTTACATTTTGTTGTATTGTCCAACTATTTTGGACGTAACTTTTGTTCTATAAGTCCATATGATGTGCCATTTGAAGTGTTAGAGAGCTGGCACGTAGAGTTGCATAGTGGTAGTGGTTTGGTGAAATAATCTGGTTATGTGACAGTATAATTATTATGTGAGTTTATCTTGTGAATCAAGTGTATAATTGAGTGATAATTGTACATGTTTTTGGTGATTAATGAGGGGAGTGGTTCGGGAGGAGAACTGCTCGTGTTGTGTTGAGTGCATGATGTTTAGAGTCAGGGTGGGGCTGTATTTGTGGTGATATTGCATCATTGTATGATTAATTGCCATACATCATTTTATCGTTGCTGTTGTGAAAGAGGTATGTTCGGTAGTTTATAGTGGGGACTAGTGGTTGTCCCAAGCTCAGGGTAGAGGGTGGGAGATTACAGTTGATTGGACCTCAAGATTCACCCTTGATTGGGACCCAGTTTGTATGAAGAACTAAATGTTGAGTCGGTACCACGTGCATATAGATTTGAGTTGTAAGTCTGTTTCAGAGTGGGGATTGTGGCGAGCATGAGTCGAGTCAATGTTGCATTATATTACATGATGATGAGTTGTTTAGGCAATGATGAATATTGTTACATGATTGTATGTGTTTGGTTGTGATGTGGGTGAAATGTGAATAAATGATGTTGATGTGCATTTCTGATTATGTGAATCTATCCTAATTGTATATGTATCGTTTATTATTTGAATGTATTTTCACCCCCTTTTGTGTTGTTGCATCTGTGCTCATTTGGAGTACATATAATTAGGTACCTGAGTAGGATCTTGAGGTTGAGGATAGTTTTGTGCCTCTTTAGTTTCTTGTTGTTTAATTCTATAGTTCGAGTCGCTCTGATATGTAACATGAAAGGACGAGTTATTTTGTCTTTTATATTATGTTGCATATCTTCTCTTGCTTTCAAAAATAAATCACTTTTTAAAATTTGGGTTGTTGAGGCTCTTATACCAACTATTTTCTTAATTTTTTGCTGCTTATGAAACATGTTGTTTTTAATTATATAGTTCAAGTATGAGACATTTGTATGTTGAGTAACATTCTACTTGTTGGATTTATGTTTTATATAATTAATTGTTAAGTCGAGAAGTAGGGTGTTACATAGTGGTATCAAAGCATGTCGGTCAATCCAACCAGGTTTTTTCATGATGTTTATTCCCTAGTATGCAACATGTGTATGAACACTGTCGATGCATGTTTCTTCTAATGTTTGTTTACTGGTATGCCGAGTAATGGCTGGAAGAAACGATCGTGCAATTGATGATGCTTTGGATTCAATAGCTCAGGTGCCGCATGAACAGAAAAATCAACCTGGTGACGAGTTCCATGTATTGGGAAAATTTTATAGAAATAATCTGTTGATGTTCAAGGGCAGATACGACCCGGAGGGTGCTCAAGCAAGGTTGGGGGCGACTGAAAAGATTTTCCAAGTGTTGGCTTGTACTGAGGAACAAAAGGAATTATTTGGTACTCACATGTTATTTGATGATGCTGAAGACTGGTGGGATAATGTACGCCAGAGACCAGTGATTACTGGTACTGAGGTTACCGGGGCTGTGTTCAGAGTGCAATTTTTAGAGAAGTACTTTCCTAAGGATGTGCGTAGCAAGAAGAATGTTAAATTCCTTAAGCTTAAGTAATGGAATTCGACAGTTGCAGAGTATGTTGCCAAATTTGAGGAGCTAATGAAGTTGTGTTCGCATTATAATAGTGTTGCTACTAATGGTTCGAAGTACATCAAGTTTGAGAGCAAGTTCCGTCCCGAGATCAAACAAGCTATTGGTTAGGAGATTCAATGCTTTTCTATATTGATGAATAAATACCAAATTTATGATGAGAATATCAGAGCTCGATATGCTCACTATAAGAGTATTAGTGAGAAGAAAGGGAAAAGTGAGATTCGTGGGAAAACGCATAATGCTCCAGCAGACAAAGGGAAGCAGAAGGCTGATTAGAAGGATATAGGTGGGAAAGAGTGAAATGGAGGAGGAACTCCTACTTCTGTAAGGTGTTTTAGATGTGGTGATTTTGGACACCATGTTTCTGATTGCAAGAGCACAAGTGTGATCTGCTTCAAGTATGGGAAGCCAGTTCACTGACTTGCCGACAATAGGAGTAATAATATGGCTTGCTTTAACTGTGGAGAGCAGGGACATGTTAGTCCTCAGTGTGAGAAACCTAAGAAGGCTTATTTCGAAGTGAAAGTGTTTTCCTTGAGTGGAGCAGAGACTATTGCATCTGATAACCTGATTATAGGTACGTGCTTTATAAATAATATTCCTTTGATTATATTATTGATACGGGTGCGACACACTCATTTATATCTACTGAGTGTGCATTGAGGTTGAATTTTGGAAGTGTCTTCTATGAATGATAGCATGAACATTGATACCCCCCAATGGGTCAGTGACTAATTTGTTGGTCTGCCGGAACTATCCTTTGACAATTTATGGTAGATATTTTGGGATGGACTTAGTGTGTTTTTCCTAAGTCAGATTGATGTTATCACGGGGATGAATTGGTTGGAGTTTAACCACGTGTTTATAAACTATTTTGATAAGTCATGCAATTTCTTAAATCCAAAGAGAGTACAGAGTCGAGTTTCATGACTGCGAGGCAGGTAGTGATGTCCTTGAGTGAGAGTACTCAGGTGTTCATGGTGCTCGCGCCCTCGAGTGGGGGAGGCGGTAGAATGTTTATAGATCTACCTGTAGTGTGTAATTTTCCTGAGGTATTCCCAGATGACATCAGTGATTTGCCTCCATAGCGTGAGGTGGAGTTTGCTATAGACTTAGTACTTGGTACTAGTTGTGTGTCAATGGCTCCTTATAGGATGTCTGCTTCAGAGATAAGTGAGCTAAAGAAATAGTTAGAGAATCTTCTTTAGAAGAAGTTTATTCGACTGAGTGTTTCGCTGTGGGGAGAATCGGTGCTGTTAGTTAAGAAGAAAGATGGTAGCATGAGATTGTGTGTTGACTATCAACAGCTGAATGAGGTTATTAACTAGAATAAGTATCCACTTTCGAGGATTGATTATCTCATGGATCAATTGGTTTGTGCCTGTGTGTTTAACAACATTGATTTGCGTACGGGTTGTCATCAGAATCATGTGAAACCAGAAGATATCTCGAAGACTGCTTTCAGAATGAGATATGGTCATTACGAATATTCAATGATGCTATTTGGTGTTCTAATACGCTCGGAGAGTTCATGGAGTACATGAATAGAATATTCCATATGTACTTAGATAAGTTCCTGGTTGTGTTCATCGACGATATTCTAATATATTCGAAGCCTGATGAAGAGCATGTGGAGCATCTGAGAGTTGTGCTACAGACCTTGAAGGATAAGAAGCTATATGAAAAGTTTCCTAAGTGTGAGTTCTAGCTGAAAGAAGTGAGTTTCCTTGGCCACATGATTTATAGTGGTGGTATTGCTTTGGATCCGTCAAAGATCGATGTTGTGTTGCAATGGGAGACTCTGAAATTTGTTTTTGAGATAAGAAGTTTTCTTTGTATGGCTGGTTACTACAGAAGGTTCATTGAAGGTTTTTCGAAGTTGGCATTACCTTTGACTCAATTGACTTAAAAGGGCCAGGCCTATGTGCGAAGTGTTCAATGTGAAGAGAGTTTTCAAGAACTCAAGAAGAAGAGTCCAAGTGAATCATTTGTTGTGTATTGTGATGCTTCAAAGATGGGTCTGTGTGGTGTGTTGATGCAGAATTGTCAAGTTGTGGATTATATATGCATCGAGACAGTTGAACGTTCATGAGAGGAATTATCCTACGCATGATCTAGAGTTGGCAACTATAGTGTTTGTGTTGAAAATTTGGAGGCATTATCTGTTTGGCTCCAAATTTGAGGTGTTCAGTGATCACAAGAGCTTGAAGTATCTCTTAGATCAAAAGGAGTTGAATATGAGACAGGGGAGGGGACTCAAATTTCTGAAGGATTATGATTTTGGCGTGAGTTACCATCCTGGTAAAGTCAATGTTGTAGCTGATGCGTTGAGCAGGAAGTCGTTGCATTTTACGATGTTGATGGTCTGAGAATTGGAGTTGATTGAGAAATTCAAAGATACGAGTTTAGTATGTGAAGAAACTCCTAGTAATGTGAAGTTGGATATGTTGAAGTTGACCAGTGGTATCCTTGAAGAATTAGAGAATGTAAGAAAATCGATTTGGGATTGGTTGACATACACATGTTAATCATCAAGGGAAAAGATGTGATTTTAGGATCGACAAGAATGGTGTGATGCGTTTCAGGTACAAAGTTTGTGTACCTGATGTACTAGAACTTAAGAAGAGCATTCTTGAGGAATGTCATAGAAATGGTCTAATTATTCATCCCAATTCCACATAAATGTATCAAGACTTGAAGATGTTTTGGTAGCTAGGAATGAAGAAGGAAGTAATTGAGTTTGTTTATGCTTGTTTGACTCGCTAGAAGTCAAAGATTGAAAATCAGAAGCCGTCGGGTCTGACGCAGCCGTTGATTATTTTTTAGTGGAGGTAGGATATAATTTCCATGGATTTTTTTATAAGTTTTTTCGAAGACGACGAAGGGATGTGAATCTGTCTGGGTGATTGTTGATAGAGTGACTAAGTCGGCTCATTTCACACTGATTAAGAGCAGTTATCCTTTTCATAAGTTAGTCGAGTTATATATTGATAAGATTGTTATCTTGCATGGTATTTTGCCAAGTATTGTGTCGGATAGAGATCTGAGGTTTACATCGAGGTTTTGGCTGAGTTTGCAAGAAGTGATGGGTACTAAGTTGAAGTTGAGTTATGCTTATCATCCATAGACAGATGGTCAGACCAAGAGGACTATTCAATCTTTGGAGGATTTGTTGATAGTGTGTGTTTTGGAGCAGGGGGTAACTAGAATAGTTACTTGCCGTTGGTTGAGTTTACCTATAATAATAGTTTCCATTATAGCATTGGAGTGGCACCGTTTGAGGCGTTGTATGGTAGGAGTTGTAGGACACCTTTATTTTGGAATGATTCTGGTGAGAGTGTTGTTCTTGGACTTGAGATAGTTCAACAAACTACTGAGAAGATCAAGATGATCCAAGAAAATATGAAAGCTTTGTAGAGTCGTCAGAAGAGCTATCATGACAAAAGGAGGAAGACACTTAAGTTCCAAGAGGGAGATTATGTGTTCCTAAGAGTTATTCCGCTAACTGGTGTTTTCCGCGCATTGAAGTCTAAGAAACTTACGCCGTATTTCATTGGTCTGTTTCAGATTCTCCATAGAGTAGGAGAGGTGGCTTACCTAGTGACGTTACTACCATATCTCTCGAATCTTCTTGACGTGTTTCATGTGTCTCAGCTGACGAAGTACATTCTTGATCCGTCTCATGTGATCTAGTTGGATGATGTTCAAGTTAGAGAAAACTTAATAGTTGAGACTTTGTTGTTGAGGATTGAAGATTGTGAAGTGAAGAGCTTGCGAGGCAAGGACATCACTTCAGTGAAAGTTGTTTGGGGAGGTCCTGCTGGTTGTAGTGTGACGTGGGAGCTCGAGAGTCGGATGAGAGAGTCTTATCCAGAGTATTTTTTGTCAAGTGATTTTCTAGGGAAAAAATTCTTTTAAGTAGGGGAGAGTTGTAACATCCCAATTTAGTTATTCGCTTATTTAATTATTTATTTAATTTAATTGAATAATTTATTTAAATATGTGAAATGTTTGGCCGGTGATGGTATTTGTGGTATTTATGCTAATTTAATTAGTTTAGTGGGAATTAATTAATTAATCAGAAATTAGAGAGAATAGGTAGAATTTGATCAATTTTGTAAATTGAGAGAATTTGGTGGTGAGTGGAGTAGAGCCGAGCCTTAGATAGGCAAAAAGTGTAATTAAGAGAAGTTAAATAAAATAGTAAATATTCTAAAAGCTAAAAATAATAGGTTTTTAGAGGACTTTCTTTCATTACGTGAAAACAAGGGAATTAGAGAGAAGAGATTGGAAAGGGAGAGCTAGGGCTTGAGAGAACAGATCACTAGAAGTTTGCCTTGTTGAATTTTGTTGGAATTACAAGGTAGGGGAAGGATACTTCATCTAATGGTGTTTATACAATGAAAGGGTATAGAGGTTTCTCTTAACCTCCAATACGGTTTGTGTTTCTCTATTGAATTGATTATGAATATGATATATGAATGTTGTGATTCTGTTTTGTCATGGATTGATGTGATAATATGTGTTATTTCTGCTGTTTTGTTTGATGTTCATGATTCCATTGATGTTATGATAAAACTATGTTGAATTGTGGATTTTAGGGTGTCTCGATAATGGAGTAATTCATGATAAAACCAATGGATCATTGTTATTCTAGGGATATTTGATGTATTAGTCATAATAGGATGTAAATTGGTGGTATTTTGATTGATAAAATTGGTACATGTGTGAGTGATAAGAGGCGTGGAATGAAGAAGACGAGGGATTCAATGAAAATTGGTTTTCTGGAAAATTTGATAATGACAATCGATTGTCATTAAAGTGAAATTAATTGCATCCGTGTATTTTTTTTTGTAAATTTGAGGATGACAATCGATTGTTATTATAGTGTAGTCGATTGCATTAATGTATTTTTGAAAGAAAAAAAAGAGGATGACAATCGATTGTTGTGTTGGATCAATCGATTGTTGCTTTGTATTTTTGGAAAAATAATTAATGTCAATCTTGTTGTGAAAAAAAGAATTGATTGCGCAACCGGGAAACATGATTGTTTTTTGAAAGTTAATAGCTAACCATGTTTGATGGCAATCGATTGTCATCCCTTGAAAATCGATTGTCTTAGCCCAAATTGTGAAAAAATTTGTTTTGCTTTTTGTTGTATTGTCCATCGATTTTGGCCGTAACTTTTGTTCCGTAAGTCCAAATTATGTGTCATTTGAAGCATTAGAGAAATGATGCGTAGAACTACATAGTGGTAGTGGTTTGGTGAAATAATTTGGTTGTGACTATATGATTATTGCGTGAATGTATGTTATGAATCATGTGTATAATTGATTGATAAATGTACATTCGTTTGGTGATTAATGAGGCCAGTGGTTTGAGAGGAGAACTACTTGTGATGTGTTAAGTGCATGATGTTTAGAATCGGAATGGGGTTGTATTCTTGGTGATATTGTATCATTGTATGATTAATTTCCATGCATCATTTGTCATTGTTATTGTGAAAGAGGTATGTTCGCTAGTTCAGAGTGGGTGCTAGTGGCTATCCCAAGCTCATAGGATGGGCTTGGAGCTCACAGATGATTAGAGCTTGGGGTTTGTAGTTTATTGGGACCTGATTCATATGAAGAACCAAACATTGAGCAAGTACCACATGCATATAGAGTTGGGTTGTGTGTTTGGTTCAAAGTGGGAACCGTGGCGAGCATGAGCCTAGTCATTGTTACATTATATTACATGATGATGAGATGATTTTGTAATGATGAATACTCTTGCATGGTTGTGTATGTGTGTGGTTGCAATGTAGGTTAAAAATAAATACATGATTTTGATGTATGTTTTTGATTATGTGAATCTATCTTGATTATATATGCACCGTTTATTATTTGAATGTATTATTGCCCCTTTTGGTGTTGTTGTGTCTGTGTTCCATTGGAGTATAGATAATTAGGTACCTGAGTAGGAACATGCGGTTGAGGATGGTGTTGTGCCTCTTTAGTTGCTTGTCGTTCAAGTCTATAGTTGGATTCACTCTGATATGTAACACGCGAGGACAAGCTATTTTGTCTTTTTATATTATGTTGCATATCTTCTCTTGCTTTTAACATTGAACCACTTTTCAAATTTTTGGTTGTTGAGGCTCTTATGCCAAATATTTTCTATATTTTCCATTGCTTATGAAATGAGTTAGTTTTAATTATGTGGTTCAAGTATGATACATTTGTATGTTGAGGAACATTCTATTTCTTGGATTTATGTTTTATTTAATTAATTGTCGATTTGAGAAGTAAGGTGTTACATAGGACTTCGGTCTGACGAGGTCAAGTTCTCAGAGAGAGCCAATGACGATCTCATTGTTTAGAGAGAGCACTGTGTTCCAGAGAGGAATCAGAGACGTGGATAAATCATTAGCATACCTCTGAAATCTAAACCTTAGTACCACATGCATCTTGGAGGAAAAGTACATTGCATTAATAAATTTGCATTATGATTGTTGTTGTTTTGTGTATTATTGTGTGAGAATGATAATTAATGTTATGTATGAGTATCCCTCTTGTTTAATACACCGCAATCATCTGTAAAGTTATTCTAACCCCTGTTTGTTGTTTTATGGTGTTTTGTACTCTCCTGGAGTATAGATAATCAGGTATAAGAGTAATTGTTGTTGAGCTAGAGGAGGGCATTGAGGTCTCTTCACTTATTTTCTATTTTCTGCGTTATTTAGTTTTGTGGTGCCCTGATCTATAACACTGGGTTGGGATGTTTAATCGGTGTTTTAGAGTTGATGGATTAATTTAATTAATCGAGTTTTTTATTTTATTGAGATATTATAAAGTATGTTGAAGTTGAGTTTTGTTTCTATATTATGTGTTATTTGAAAGAGTATTGTTTGTCGAGTATGTGTAACCCCTGTTTTTGAGCAAATAATTGTTTCTCTTTTATAATTTAAAAGTTATTCAGGGATAGGGTGTTACATGCATCATGGGGGTACACAGGTTTCCACTTGATGCACCAGGGTCTCCTCAAGCTGAATCACTGAGCAGAGGTTCATTAAGCATGCTCGAAGGAAGCACCCCAGGCTCTAGTTGCAAAATGACTGATCGATAACAACCTGTTATAACCACTCAATGTCCCTGTTCCAAACCAAGTACTATACGGACCTATAAAGGAACATCGTCCATGTCCTACCATAATTTGGGGTCCGGGTAAGCCGAGCAGCAGGCTAGATTTTCCATTGGCTGGCCCAGAATCTACTTGAGGTAGATACCCACTTCGAAATGAGAGAAAATTTGGGGAATCGTTAGCGTGATGATCAAAAAGTGTCTCTCCGAAGCATTGGACATAACATATCGATGAGTCTAAATTATTAAAGATCGGCCTCAATCTATTCCCTTGGAAAAGTCGAGGACCCAAATAAACATCAACAAATAAATGTAAGGCAAGGCACCACAGACACCATCTAACAAAAGAAGATGATTTGAAGTGCGAAGTGCACTCAACCCAGAATCTCGGAAAATTACAACGACCAAAGACTAATGATACCATCCATCCATACTAGACTCGTCGTTGAAGGTTATCTACCTCATATTTTATTATTTATTTGTAACTAATTCAATTCATTGTACATGATATATATATATATATATATATATATATATATATATATATATATATATATATATATATATATCTTCTTTCTTTCTATGTTGTATGCTTATTTGTCTCTCTTTTGGCTAGAAAGCTTGAGACATGGGAACAAAGACAAAATTCCCTAGTGTGTATCCGATACGGATTTAATGCATCTCTACGATTCAGATACGGCTCAAACACACTTTATGCCTGATTGCATATTTGATATTGCTTAAACATATTGTCTGCATAAATGTGTAACCAATACAGACTCAACACATTTTTGTGATTCTGATATGGCTTAAGCGCATTCCGTATCTGCGAACTTTCCAGCGAATGTTCGCTTTGCGAATAATTATTCGCATTGCGAACTTATGCAGAATCGCAGAGGCGGTTTAACTGTTCCATAGGCACATCAGGAGCCTAATTTGGTGTTCGTTGGGCGAATAATTTGTTCGCAGTGCGAACATGACAGAGTTTGAATGTATTATATAAGTACTTTTCATCATTTTTTAGATATAATTTATACTTTTCACATCATAACTTTATCTCTCTTCATTTCAAGAATATTTTAGAGAGAGAAAATCAAACCCTAAGAGGGAGAAGGTAATATCTTTGACCTCTTGTTGGGGTTTGGATGTAATCTTTTGATACCTTATGTATTTCATCTAATATATGTTTGTGAACTAGTTTTGATTCTCTATTGTTGGTTGTCTTTGATTGTTTATTTGTGGGTCTTGACAAAACCTTTTTCAAATCTTTGGTCTTGGATTTTCATCTATTAATGAGTAAACTTTTGACATGGTTTTGTGAGTTGATATTCATTGTATCTTTTATTGTATTGTGTTGATCAGTAGCATGAATAGCATGAGTAGGATCGATGCGGTATTGCGAGGATGCGTGATAATAAAGATGAAGAATGATATTCAGATACATTTGGCCAATTAGTTGAATGCATGTAAAAAGGGTTAATCATATGTACGTATTCTGATCATAGCTTTGTATATGAATTACTCATTAGTTTGATATGGATGTTATAGTAATATCTGTTGGGTCTAGATGGAAGAAATGGATGTAGGCTTAACATTCATGTAGGTTTTAAATACTTTGTATTGATTGGTAATGTGCGAGAGCAATTATTAATCGGTACAAAATCACTCACAACATGCGGGGACCGAGAGGATATGTATGACGTGAGTGATACGTGAGGATGTTAGACGAATGATTGATTTGTGTTTACTTGATTAGAAGAATGCACGTGTTATCAATTGATGAGATCCAATCCCAACAAGGCTCCATTTATAATTCAGTCTTTACTTTATATTTCCAGTCTTTATATTTTATGCCTTTAAATTTGGTGCCTTAAACCTTTTAAACCAAAACTTTTGCACCATAAGCTTAGAAATGTAGAGACCGTTGAATGGCATTCTTTCTCTCACTGATCCCTGTGGAGAAGACAAAACTGGGTAATTAATTAATTTTTGCTTGCTGCTTTACCGCTCCAACACCTTGATGGAACCAATTATGATTATTGGAAGGCACGTATGGTGGCCTTTCTTAAGTCTATGGACAACAGGGCTTGGAACTCTGTGGTCAAGGGATGGGACCCTCCAATGGTTAGAGATAGGGATGGCAATCTTACTAATGTGCTGAAAGCTGAGGAAGATTGGGATGAAAAAGATGATAAGCTAGCTCAGGGAAACTCCAAAGCACTGAATGCCTTATTTAATGGAATGGACAAGAACATCTTCAGGATAATAAATAATTGTACTGTTGCTAAAGAAGCTTGGGAGATTTTGAAGATTGCCCATGAAGGAACCTCTAAGGTAAAGATGTCAAGACTTCAACTTCTCAAAACCAAGTTTGAGAACCTGAAGATGAGGAAGGATGAGATTTTCACATGAATATTATTGAGATTGCCAATGCCTCAAGTGCTCTGGGGGAGAAGATTTCAGAGGCTAAGTTAGTCAGAAAGATCCTCAGCTCTCTTCCAAAGAGATTTGACATGAAGGTGACTGCCATTGAAGAAGCCCAAGACATAAACAACATGAAGGTTGATGAGTTTATGGGGTCCCTCCAAATTTTGAATTAGGGATCAGTGACAAGGGTGAAAAGAAGAAGAGCATTGGTTTTATGATAAATGCTAAAGAATCAGAGGATAAATGTGACATGGAGATAGATGAACATATATCTAACGCTATTGTGCTTCTTGGAAGGCAATTTAGCAAGGTGTTGAAAAGGGTGGACATAAGAGGAAGATCAGGTGTCAAGAACATCTCATCCGACACCAGAAACAACAATGACTCCCAAAAGAATGCTAGGTCTGAAGAAAAGTCTAATCAAGGAAAATGGTACAATGCTATGAGTGTGAGGGTTTTGGCCATAACAAGTAAGAATGTCCCACTTTTCTAAAGAAGCAGAAGAAAAGGTTGTCTGTATCATGGTCAGATGACGATGAGTCAAAAGATGATTCTAATTCCGAGACTGGCAACATTGTAACTGCTTTCTCTGGTAGATGGGTTGATGAGGTAGAATCGTGTGCGGAATATTTTCTTTATGAAGATCTAGATATGTCTTACAATGAATCCTATGCCAAGTGTGAGGATCATACTAAGACAGAGGAGAATCAGAAGAAGATCATAGCTGCACTGGAGAATAAGAAGAAAGAACTTCTATGTAATGTTCAGAATCTTCAGGATGAGGTAACCTTCCTAAAATCCAAGCTTAATAGCATGACAGACTCATTAAGAAGAATGAGTAATGAATATGATGTGGTGGAAGAGTATAGAAGTGCAGGAGGTAATGATCAACAAAACAACAAGTCTGTACAAGAGTTCTATCCTTCTGAAAAGCAGAATATGGTCACGATGTCCAACCACATGTTACAACATCCTGGGAGACATGATGTGTCTTCAACAAACTCTAAAGCCTCAACTTGGAGGTGTCATTACTGTGGGGAGCATGGTCACATTAAGCCATTCTATTATAAGCTGTATGGAATACAACAAGCTTCAGCTCGGGCCAAAGTCAATCAATTGGGTAAGAAAATGAGGTCTATCAACAGGGATGTGATTTTTATGGCTTATACCTCTTTGAAGGCTTCAACTAGAGAAGACTGGTACTTTGACAGTGGATGCTCTAGACACATGACAGGGATTCAGAGGCTGTTAGTGGATATTAGGTCACGACCTTCAGGGTCTGTCAGATTTGGTGATGGATTTAAAGGTGAAATTAAGGGAGTGGAAAGGTTTATGTGTGCAGGATCTCCAAATTTAGAAGATGTTCTGTTGGTGAAAAGACTGACTGCTAACCTTATTATAATTAGTCAGCTTTGTGATCAATGGTTATTGGTTAATTTTTGAAAATCAGAATGCATAGTCAAATATGAGAAAGGTGTTGTCCTAATGAGAGGTATAAGGTCCAAAGATAACTGCAATCTGTGGGATTCTCAAGTAACTGCTTATACCTCTACAAGGTCTATAACCAATGAGAATGAAGTGGAGTTATGGCATCAGATTCGTGGACATCTTCATCTCAAAAGAATGAAGGAGATAATGTCTGTAGGAGCCATTAGAGGAATGCCAGACCTTAAGATAAAAGAAGGGAAAATATGTGGAGAGTGTGAGATTAGAAAGCAAGGTACAATGTCTTACACAATGTTGCGACAACAGGTTACATCCAGAGTGATGGAACTGCTTCATATGGGTTTGTTTGGACCAATAAAGATAGAAATCTTGGATGGAAAGAGGTATGTGTATGTAATCATAGATGATTGTTATGGATTCACATGGATGAAGTTCATTAGAGAGAAACCAGGCTTGTTTAAGGTTTTCCAAGATTTTTGTGAAAGTATTCAGAGGGAAAAGAACAATGTGATTGTAAAGCTTAGAAGTGTCTATGACAGGGAATTTGAGAATGCAGAATTCTTAGAGTTTTGTAATTCTGAAAATATTAGTCATGAATTCTCTTCTCAGCTAGGTGTAATTATTGAACAGAAGACCAGAGGGATACAAGAATCTGATAGAGTGATGCTTCATGCCAAGCAATTGTCATTGATATTTTGGGCTGAAGCGATGTATACTGCGTGCTACATTCATAATAGGGTCACATTAAGAGGAGGTACTATAATTACTATCTATGAGCCATGGAAAGGGAGAAAACCTATAATCAAACACTTGCATACATTTGGAAGCAAATGTTTTGTATTGACTGACAAAAATCAGAACGGTAACACAACTTCTATTACTGATGATGGGATATTTTTCGGGTACTCTTCCAGTAGTAGAGCCTATAGAGTTTTTAACTCCAGAAGTAAAATGATTGAGGAATCTGTCAGTGTAATAATTGATAATTCTATTAATAAGCAAAAGATTGGTGTTGATAATGATTTGAGACATTTTCTGGGCAGACTAGCAAAGAAGAAAGATGCAATCTGTAACACCCTTCTACCCCACATATAATTTTAAGAAAAACACTTAATATTATCAGAGTAAAATCAGCAAGAAAGGTGTCACATATATTCAACCGACATTCAAAATCATTTTCCTGTCCTGTAACACGGGTTATTCATTCATTGATAACATAATTTAACAACTACACAGCAGAATCAAACTTTTAGTTCAGGCCAACAAAATGCTTTATAGATAAAAGTCTCCAATTCAAAATGGTATCAACAATATGAAAAGAATTCTAACGTAAAACTAAAAGAAATACGAGGTTCTCAACTAATCCCAAACCCGATGTTACATGACACAGAGTAGGACACCTCTTAAAACACGGCTACAACGACAAAAGAAACGCTCCAAAACTCAATCCTCCAGCACCGCAAGTCTACTCTTGGTTATCTGCAAGTTACCCATATAAGAGGCAACATTTTTAAACAGGCAGGGTGAGAAATCACAATTCATTATAGTAATATAAGGACATGGAAAATAAACAGAAAAGCAACAACAACCTCATAGCATCATCCACAAAATATCATCGCATCATCAACCACGACATCATAGCATCGTCAACAACATATCATAGCATCATCAACAACAACATCATAGCATCGTCAACAACAACATCATAGCATCGTCAACAACAACATCATTTATATGCAATGTCAATTATAATGGATTGCAAAGAATGCATGTGGTACCGATTCTACGTGGATGGGCACTGGCCATCAACCCTCCAAAAGGAGCACAACATAATCAACGTATCACTTCAATCCGCACAATGGGATTGAAGCTACCAATGGACCGAAGCCCCAACATAAAATGCTATGAAATGCCATGATGCGAAATTCTTCCCAATTCAACAAAAATCAACGTGTGCATCATTCATTTCATATTCAACAAGTCTTTATCATACAATCATGTTTTATCATATCTTACATCAACAACAACTCGACAACAAAAGATCAACACGAGAAAGCCTCAAGAAAAACAACAACAAAAGAACAGCAATACAGTGGTCTGACATGATTCCAAAACAACAACAAAAAACGTAGCAAGATAGCAAGCTGACACGGTCACCCGTGTCCTGTGACACGGCCCGTGTCAGAAAGTCTAAAACAAAATTCCCAAAAACAAAAGAAATTAAACAGGACAGTAGGCTGACACGGCCCGTGTCAGGTAACCTGCTGATGAAAATTTTTCACCCATCCAACTCGAAAGCTGACACGGGTGCCCGTGTTGTGGGACACGGCTCGTGTCAGGGTGCGACAAAACCCAACTTTTCCAAAAAGTGATTTTTCTACTGCGATTTTGACTAAAAAATACTCCAAAATTCAATGTTGTCCAATACGAAAATTGACCAAAAGACTCACACAATACACATACATCAAATACCCCAATTTGTTTCACTCATTCCCATCACGACACTCACTCCTAACACAATTTACATCATCAAACACCACAATTACTCAAGCATCCACAAAACCTAATCTATTCATAAACCAATTCCTATAAAATTATAATAAATCATGAAAACTCCCCATACCTTAGAGAAATTCAGTAGCTTTCCTCTTTTTCTATAATTCTTCAACACCCTTCAAGCCTTAGGGTTCTTCTCCTTCTTCTCTCTTCTTCAGCGTTCTTCACAAAAACACGATCAGTTAGAAAAGTGATCGGTCCACTCCTCTTTAGACAAAATATTCCAGTTTATGAACTTCCAACTCTATCCTTACTCTTTTTCCTTTAAGACTACCTTGCCCTTTTTCTTAATATTTTTAATAATAATAATAATAGTATAAATAATACATTAATTATTCATTATATTAAATTATTAAAACCAATACTCTTTTGATCCAAAATTCTCCAAAATTACCAAAACTTCTTACTTCCTTCTAAATTAACTAAATAAATAAATAATTAATTAATTTAGATTTTCGGGGCATTACAACTCTCCCCTACTTTATGAATTTTCGTCCTCGAAAATTTACCTGATTCGAATAACTCGGGATAGGATTCCTTCATCTTGCTTTCCAGCTCCCAAGTCATGCTTTCTCCGGCAGCTCCTGACCAGACAACTTCCACCAACGCAATCTCCTTGCCTCTTAGAATCTTCGTCTCACGTTCCGCAATTCGTACAGGCATCGTTTCCATAGTAAGATTATCCCATACTTGCACATCATCCCTCTGAATCACATGAGACGGATCTGGAACATACTTCCGGAGTTGTGACACATGAAACACATCATGTAAATTAGACAGATTAGGCGGCAAAGCCACTCTATAAGCAACATTTCCAACTCTGTCTGAAATCTAATACGGACCAATAAAACGAGGAGTAAGCTTCTTAGACTTCGGCGCATGCCCAACACCTGTCACAGGTGTAACTCTAAAAAACACATGGTCACCTGCTTGGAATTCTAAATCTTTTCTTCGCTTGTCATGATAACTCTTCTGCCTACTTTGGGAAGATTTCATCTTTTCTCGGATCAACTTCACCTTTTCAGTAGTATCTCGAACAATTTCAGGTCCCAACACTACACTTTCTCCAGATTCATGCCAACATAAAGGAGTCCTACATCTCCGACCATACAATACTTCAAAAGGTGTCATTCCTATACTAGAATGGTAATTGTTATTATAAGTGAACTCTATTAACGGTAAATGAGTGTCCCAAGAACCTCCCTGCTCGAGAACACATGCTCGCAACAAATCGTCCAATGACTGAATAGTCCTCTCAGTCTGACCATCCGTCTGAGGGTGATACGCCGAACTCAACCTCAACTTAAAACCCAACACTCCTTGCAAACTCTTCCAAAAAATCAGAAGTAAACCGCAGATCTCTATCCGACACAATACACAGAGGAACACCGTGCAACTTCATAATTACACGAATATAAATCTCCGCCAACTTCGACACTGGAAAACTGATGTTAATAGGAATAAAATGAGCCGACTTCGTAAGCCTATCAACAATCACCCAAATAGAATCATGTCCTCTCGGAGTATTAGGCAATCCCGTCACAAAGTCCATTGAAATGCTATCCCATTTCCATTCTGGAACTTCTAACGGTTGCATCAATCCCGCAGGCTTCTGATGTTCAACTTTCGACTTCTGACAAGTTAAACATGCATACACAAAACAAGCTACATCCCGCTTCATCCCAGGCCACCAAAACAATTTCTTCAAGTCCTGATACATTTTTGTAGCCCCCAGATGAATACTCAATTTACTTCTATGACTTTCCTCAAGAATCGCTTTCTTCATCTCCGCATCGTCAGGAATACAAATTCGATTACGGAACCTCAACACACCATAGGCATCCAACTTGAAATCATCGTCCTCGGACTGATCGATCCCAACTATCGAATCTACCAGTTTCACGTCCAACTTCTGAGCTTCCTTGATATTATCCAGAAAATCATTGTTAATCTTCAACACTCCTAACATAACACTCTGCGGTGTCACTTCGCAAACTAAACTCATATCTTTGAACTGTTCAATTAATTCCAACTCTTTAACCATCATCGCTGACATATGTAAAGTCTTTCGACTTAAAGCATCAACCACAACATTAGCTTTTCCTGGATGATAATTCAGACCGAAATCATAATCTTTTAATAACTCCAACCACCTTCGCTGTCTCATATTCAACTCCTTCTGGTCAAATATATACTTTAAGCTTTTATGGTCACTAAATACTTCAAATCTAGACCCATAAAGATAATGTCTCCAAATCTTCAGCACAAAAACAACCGCAGCAAGTTCTAAGTCATGTGTAGGATAATTCTTTTCATGAACTCTCAACTGCCTCGACGCATAAGCAACTACCTTGTCATTTTGCATAAGTACACCTCCTAAACCCATTTTAGAAGCATCACAATATACGACAAAAGGTTCTTCTGGGTTAGGTAATGTCAAAACCGGAGCCGATGTCAATCTCTTCTTCAATTCTGTGAAACTTTCTTCACATTGAATGTCCCACACGAAAGCTCCACCTTTACAAGTCAACTTAGTCAACGGAAGTGCTAACTTAGAAAATCCCTCGATAAACCTTCGGTAATAATCGGCTAGTCCCAAAACGCTTCTAATCTCGGTAGCCGACTTTGGAGTTTCCCATTGCAACACAGCATCTACTTTAGACGGATCCATAGCAATGCCACTACCTGAAATGACATGACCGAGAAAACTAACCTCCTTTAACCAAAATTCACATTTAGACAGCTTTGTATATAACTTCTTCTCTTTCAGAACTTGCAACACCAGTCTTAAGTGTTCTGCATGCTCTTCTTACGATTTAGAGTAAATTAATATATCATCAATAAACACCACCACAAACCGATCCAAATAAGTATGAAAGATGCGGTTCATGTACTCCATGAATACTCCCGGCGCATTAGTAACACCGAAAGGCATCACTGAGTACTCATAATGTCCATAACGCGTTCTGAAGGCTGTCTTCTGAACATCTTCATCCTTTACTTTAATCTGATGATATCCCGACCTCAAATCAATCTTGCTAAACAGACGAGCACCTACCAACTGATCCATCAAGTCATCTATTCTCGGAAGTGGATACTTGTTCTTAATCGTCACTTTATTTAATTGCCTATAATCAACACAGAGCCTCATACTTCCATCTTTCTTCTTTACTAACAACACTGGAGCTCCCCACGGCGATACACTTGGCCTCACAAATTTCTTTTCAAGCAAATCCTCCAATTGTTTCTTTAATTCTGACAATTCAGATGCCGACATCCTGTAGGGTGCCATAGAAACAGGTCTGGTACTAGGTACAAGGTCAATTGCAAATTCCACTTCTCTTTCAGGAGGCACATCAGGAATTTCATCAGGGAAAACTTCAGGGAATTCACGCACCACTTGCAACTCCTCAATCACAGCTCGGCTCTCAGCGGATAACGACACCATCACTGAGAACATCTGAGCTCCTTCTTGCATCAACTGTTGTAACTGATTAAAATACAACAAACTAGCTTCTTCCTCTTCAGCAGTAGAAAATCTCACTGACTTGTTATAACAATTGATATGAACATAGTTACATTCTAACCAGTTCATTCCCAAGATTACATCCATCCCAGATAACGGCAAACACACCAAATCAACAGTAAAGTCTCTGTCGAAGATCGACAAAGGACACTTTAAACACACAAGAGAAGTAATCAACGATCCTTTAGCCGGAATCTCGACGACCATTTCTCCATTCATAGAAGACAACACAAGACCCAATCTCTCAACGCATTCGGCAGAAATAAAACAATGGGTAGCACCAGTATCAATCATAGTAATTAAGGGAGTACTATTAATGAAACATGTACCTCTGATGAGTCTGTCCTCATTAGTTGTCTGAGTCCCAGCCAAAACAAACACTTTCCCACTGGTTCGCGCCTTCTTTGGTTTCTGACACTGACTACTAATGTGTCCTTCTTCGCCACAGTTGAAACAAATCATCTCTTTATGTTTGCACTCGGATATGGCATACCCAGTCTTACCACAACGGAAACACCTCTTCACTTCAGCAGTACATGCATTACTCTTATGGCCAGGTTTCCCACATTTGAAACAAGTTATGCCAGCAGGAGCATCTCCCCCATTAGTCCTCTTGCCATCAACCACTTTATGTTTACCTTTTCCAGCTGGAGCATCATAAGGTTTGCCATGATTCTGTTGGTGCTTGCCCTTCCTCTCATTAATGATCTTATAATGAGCATTGTTATCCTCTTCAAAAATTCTGCAACTATCAATCAAATCAGCAAAAACACGAATCTTCTGATATCCAACTGCCTTCTTGATCTCTGGGCGCAACCCACTCTCAAACTTGATGCATTTTGAGAACTCAGCATCATCATCGTTATAGTGCGGATAAAACTTAGCCAATTCAACAAACTTTGCAGCATAATCAGTAACCGACATGTTCCCTTGCTTCAGTTCGAGAAACTCGATTTGCTTCTTACCACAGACATCCTCTGGATAATACTTCCTCAGAAACTCCCTTCGGAACACATCCCAAGTGATACCTTCACCTGCAGTTTCCAACCTCTGACGAGTCTCTAGCCACCAGTCATCAGCCTCGAATGCTAGCATATGCGTCCCATATCGAACCTTCTGCGCTGGAGTGCAGTCCATCACACGAAAGATTCTCTCCATCTCTTTCAACCAATCCAACGCTCCATCAGGATCATACTTGCCCTTGAAGGTAGACGGATTCTCTCTTTGAAAAGTTTCCAAACTGCGAGATCCAGCATTCTCGTCAGTGTTCGGCTGATTCTGTAAAGCCTGAGTCATTGCTTCCAACGCAGCAGCAATTGCAGCATCGTTCCTTCCAGCCATCTCAACTTGTCACTTCAACATAAACAAAAGTTAGAACTAGTTAACAATACTCGATTGTTAAACAAACTACGACTCGACAACTTGGTCGGAAGGACCGACCTGCTCCGATACCACTAATGTAACACCCTTCTACCCCACATACAATTTTAAGAAAAAACTTAATATTATCAGAGTAAAATCAGCAAGAAAGGTGTCACATATATTCAACCGACATTCAAAATCATTGTCTTGTCCCGTAACACGGGTTATTCATTCATTGATAACATAATTTAACAACTACATAGCAGAATCAAACTTTTAGTTCAGGCCAACAAAATACTTTATAGATAAAAGTCTCCAATTCAAAATGGTATCAACAATATGAAAAGAATTCTAACGTAAAACCAAAAGAAATACGAGGTTCTCAACTAATCCCAAACCCGATGTTACATGATACAGAGCAGGACACCACTTAAAACACGGCTACAACGACAAAAGAAACGCTCCAAAACTCAATCCTCCAGCACCGCAAGTCTACTCTTGGTTATCTGCAAGTTACCCACATAAGAGGCAACATTTTCAAGCAGGCAGGGTGAGAAATCACAATTCATTATAGTAATATAAGGACATGGAAAATAAACAGAAAAGCAACAACAACCTCATAGCATCATCCACAAAATATCATCGCATCATCAACCACGACATCATAGCATCGTCAACAACATATCATAGCATCATCAACAACATCATAGCATCGTCAACAACAACATCATAGCATCATCAACAACAACATCATTTATATGCAATGTCAATTATAATGGAATGCAAAGAATGCATGTGGTACCGATTCAACATGGATGGACACTGGCCATCAACCCTCCAAAAGGAGCACAACATAATCGACGTATCACTTCAATCCGCACAATGGGATTGAAGCTACCAATGGACCGAAGCCCCAACATAAAATGCTATGAAATGCAATGATGCGAAATTCTTCCCAATTCAACAAAAATCAACGTGTGCATCATTCATTTCATATTCAACAAGTCTTTATCATACAATCATGTTTTATCATATCTTACATCAACAACAACTCGACAACAAAAGATCATCAAGAGAAAACCTCAAGAAAAAAAAAAACAACAAAAGAACAGCAATACAGTGGTCTGACATGATTCCAAAACAACAAAAAAAAGCATAGCAAGACAGCAAGCTGACACGGTCACCCGTGTCCTGTGACACGGCCCGTGTCAGAAAGTCTGAAACAAAATTCCCAAAAACAAAAGAAATTTTACAAGACAGTAGGCTGACACGGCCGCCCGTGTCCTGTGACACGGCCCGTGTCAGGCAACCTGCTGATGAAAATTTTTCACCCATCCAACCCGAAAGCTGACACGGGTGCCCGTGTTGTGGGATACGGCCCGTGTCAGGGTGCGACAAAACCCAACTTTTCCAAAAAGTGATTTTTCTGCTTCGATTTTGACTAAAAAATACTCCAAAATTCAATGTTGTCCAATACGAAAATTGACCAAAAGACTCACACAATACACATACATCAAATACCCCAATTTGTTTCACTCATTCCCATCACGATACTCACTCCTAACACAATTTACATCATCAAACACCACAATTACTCAAGCATCCACAAAACCTAATCTATTCATAAACCAATTCCTATAAAATTATAATAAATCATGAAAACTCCCCATACCTTAGAGAAATTCAGTAGCTTTCCTCTTTCTCTATAATTCTTCAACACCCTTCAAGCCTTAGGGTTCTTCTCCTTCTTCTCTCTTCTTCAGCATTCTTCACAAAAACAAGATCAGTTAGAAAAGTGATCGGTCCACTCCTCTTTAGACAAAATATTCCAGTTTATGAACTTCTAACTCTATCCTTACTCTTTTTCCTTTAAGACTACCTTGCCCTTTTTCTTAATATTTTTAATAATAATAATAGTATAAATAATACATTAATTATTCATTCTATTAAATTATTAAAACCAATACTCTTTTGATCCAAAATTCTCCAAAATTACCAAAACTTCTTACTTCCTTCTAAATTAACTAAATAAATCAATCAATAATTAATTTAGATTTTCGGGGTGTTACACAATCTTTCTAGTATTATGACAGGAGATCTTCAACTCAGTTCGGGTCTCTTGGTTAGAGTTCAGGCAAAGCTATCCAAGGAACTCATTGCATGACACCCTTCTGAACATACAAAGAAAGTGTCAGATTCTTGTCTTGTCTTTAAGTTAAAACCAAGGATGGGTGCTACTATTCAAGAAAGGAAGTTCTTGAATTACCTCGTTGAAACAGGTATCTCTAGTGTACTCTACTCTCACAACACTGAAGCCTTGATGGAAGAATCCAACAATGCAGATGGATGTGTGTCTGGGAATACTGTTGAAATTGACTATGGTGATACTAGAAGGGGTTGCTTTCAACTAGTTTGGATGAGACAGATGATGGAGAGATATAGTGTCAAGCTGAATGTTATGACATTAGACTGTGAAGATCGTAAAGTTGTCAGTTATGTGGTTCAACATGACTGGAGCAAGAGCCTTGTCTGGAATCTTGATAAAGGGAAGATGGTTGTTCTAAAGCGTGTGGAGTCTAAGGATCAGCTGACTGGTATGGGTACTAAAGTATTGTGTGCAGGTCAGTTTAAGAACATAAACAGTGGGCTAAGTACTGGTCCTATGAAGAAGTTATAGACGTTACAGGGATGGAGGAAGGCAACAAGTAATGTATCTTTCCTCTATTCACAGGTGCATGGCATGCCTAAGAAGACTAGTATTACTGAAAGATTGGAGAAGACAATGTGTAAGGCTGTAGCAAGGGGATTTAATGTATATTCTCCTAAGACTTATGACAACAACAAGAAATGTAGGTGGCTCTTTGACAGAGGCAAGAGGTGGCATAACACCCGAAGTTGATCAAGTGATATGTGTTTCTACCAAGTGATGTGTGTTTCCATTTGTATGTGTATGATTGAATACAATGTGTCTGGACATTGTCTCCCTTTGTGCTATATAATTCAGGGGATTCTGCTAACGGTCCTGTGGCGATGTCTTAACAAGTTTTGTTTGGTATATGTGTTTATGGATGTCTCTTTTATTCTGTCGTGGTTGTTTCTGATAACTCCTTGTTGAGAAACTTTTTCTCTATAGTGGGAGTATGAATAAGATGGTAGGTAGTGCTGAGTAAAGAGTTTTATTTGGTCTCCACCTTCAGGGGGAGAACTGATTATATGTGACAGAAGGAGATGTGTACCTGTCTGCTGTGGAGGTGTTCTGTTAAGTCTTGTATAAGGCATGCATGATCTCATGCTATATTGTGTCTGTTTGGCTCTAGTGGAAGGATGATGTCAGATAAGATGTCTTGACATTGGTTCGGATGGTTATGGGACTTGGTTGTGACATGCTTAGTGTGATGGCGTGACATTGTTTATGAGTTGAGCTGATCATTAATGAATTTTCTAGGCAAGGAATTTGGTGGGAAACCTTATATTTGGAGCATGTTGTGGGTCATAAAGAAAAACAAATGTCTATCAGAATGTCAGGACATTGTACTGAGCTGTTTCAGTTAAGACTGACAAGGGTCTATGAGTGGTCAGCATGTCAAGGACGGTGGATCTAGTTAGCTGTGCTCTAATAGTAGGCCTGAAAAACATGTTTTTTTGGGTGCATGCGAAGCGTGTTTCTATGCCATGGGAATTGTCTTGATTCATGTTTGAAAAACGAGACCTAGAGTAAATAGATTCATTTCCCACTTATGGACGGTGGTCCATTTTCATGGCTGACTTAACTGGTTCCAACACTGTTCTCCTTGACGTGTCAGGCTTTACAAACAAGATTTTGTGTTATATAAAGACTGCAACCTACGTGTTTGGTTTCATCCCCTCACGTTGTAATTCTAACATGAGCCAAGCTTCCAAACTTTCTGATAAGAAGAAGGAACCTCTGAATGAAAAGAAGGATCAGTCAAGTACTATGACATCTGCTGGGTCATCAACAGAAGTTGTTCTGACGGGGAAAACTTCTTTGACAATTTAAAGGAAGACTCGTTCTCAGGATCGTGGTTCTGTGTGAATGGTGATGAAGACTGGGTTCAATTTGTAAACTCAGGAGGCTGGAGGGAATAGCTAGGTTGTGTCAGTTTGTTAATTTTTTTTTTGTTTTAGGGTGATTTCATTGGTGTGTGTGGTAGTATTGTTTTTTTGGGTGTGTTTGTTCTTGCAGAGTCAGTTTCTTTTGTTTTTGGTCAAATTTTAGCTCAAACAGGGGGAGAAAAGAAATAAAAATAAAAGCCCCTAAAGTTAGTAAGTTTTTGTTTTGTTGTTCTGGGTCTGTGATGTCCTATAAGATGTTTTATCCTTCTGGACATGTTATGTTGGCTTTTGCCATATGTGTTTCTAATGACTGTGGCTTCTGCCATATGTGTTTCTAATGACCTGAACTAGTTTAGTTCAAGCCTGTGTTCAGGTTGGTTTTCTTGTGTTTCAGGTTGGCTTTCTTTTGCTTCGGGAAAGTTTCTTTTTCCGAGTTGAGAGGAAGATTTATCCATCCATGGCAAGAAATGGTTATGAGGTCTAGGGGGAGTGTTGTGGATATTCCTGAAGATGCATGTCATCTTCTTCCTCATGTACACACACTGTCTCCATGGTTTATTGTGCAAAATGTGTTTTAGCCAAAATTTGCCAAAGGGGGAGATTGAAGGTTCCATGGTTTATGGGTTAGCAACAATTTTGCTAAAACATAGTTCTCTACAGGATGTCATGTGTGATGTTGTAGCATGCTGCTCAGTTCATCTTGAGAGCAGATGTCCTAACAGATGTTGGTACATGTTCTATCAGAACACCCATTCTGTATGTTTTAAAACCTTGACAAATTTGCTTTGTTTTAATTCTGTGGTATTTCGTTTGGATATATCTCAGTAATTTGCGCAGGTCAAGATGATACTATCAGGAACAAAGTTTTGTATCTCCAGCTATGCACAAAAACGCTAAATTAAACAACGAGACATTTTAGGAAACTTTGAAGATTTGTTCCTGCTATTTTGGAGAAGATTCTGCAGTAGGTTAAAATTTACAAAATGGGAAGAGTCTAAGCCCATTTTGTACAAAGCTATAAAAAGAAGACTTGCCAAACCTAATTCGTGTGGAGTATTCATAGAAGAAACCGTGTGTGAAAATAAGGGTTTAGGGTTTGAGTTTTCCTTTAGAATATTGCAGTTGTATTGTGTCACTCATGTATCTTTTGATACATTGAGGTAGACTATTTTGTGAGCCATTCATTCATCACATAGGTGCTTGAACTAGACTGTCTCTATTGAGTTGTAATTGATGACAATCAGTCCTAAGATTTTAAGCATTGAGTGATTGTGTGTCTTTTGGATTGTATTGTCTAAAAACATTGGAAAAATTATAATTCTGTCACTGTGGTTACTGGTAGGAAGTGAAAGGGGTTTTCATACCTAGGAGTGTCTTAGGTAGAAGTTGCACTAGGTATGTATTAAGTGATAAGTTGTAAACTGGGTTGTTTAGCTTTGAATTAATACTGCTAATAGTGGATTTCTTTCCTGGCTTGGTAGCCCTCAGACGTAGGTGTTGTTATACACTGAACTGGGTTAACAATTCTCTGTGTCTTGTTTATTTTCTGTTCTATTAACTTTGTATACCTTGGTCCTTGTGTGTTTACCAGATATTAGTGTCTCGACATCTCTTAGGACATCTGATATCTGCATACCAGAATTTCAAACATTATTCAATGCACTAAGTTGCAATAAGTAGGGAAATTAAATATGCATATCTGCCACTTTGTTAGAATAAAATGGATTGTTTTTTCCTTAAACCAAATAGTAGAGGCTCTCATGCTCAAAAAGGGCATTCTTCCTTAGCCGATAAATGCCAGTAGTCTAACCTAAACTCTAAAATGAATAAAGACTTTGCAGGGTAAAAGAGAAAGCCCCAGAGTTTTAACAAATTGTAAATAATCACAAAGCAAAGGCAAGCGAAAAACTCCAAAGTGAATAATACTTGAATCATCGAGGTAAAATGTTTACATTAAACATCGAATATCGTTATACCCAAGGCAAAAAAGCCTTGGAAATATTGTAGGAAATAAATAATTCAAAGAAAAAAGAAAATCAAGACGGGGTATTTGAAGCCGAGGTACTAGGATCACCTTCTTGAGTCACCCTGGGAGTAGACTTAAATGGATCTAACGCCTCAACAGAAATTACATCATTAGGGAAGAACTTATTTACATATTCCACAACTCACTCACGGACTCCGAGTAAATCCCTAATAATCAGCTGAAAAGACTCATGGAGCACCTACTTCACACTGGCCACCTCATCCTTGAGAGCTTTCAAGGGCTCTGCCTGGGCCTCGGTCTCTTGAAGGGAGGCTTCCTAGTGCTCTTCCATCTGGTGGGTATTCTATTCCACACAATCACAAACATCCTCATACAAGCCGCCAGAGCAGAATGGGTAGTTGTATTTTCACTTCCTATTGCAAAGAGTTTTCAGATTTTACTTCCTCATGCAGTGTAACAAGCTCCTTCTACAAGTTGGTGCACTTCAACTTCATAACTTCAGATTTCCCTTTCCAAGTATCCCTTTCCTGGGAGAGATCACCTGGGGCCAATACATCACTCCATCCAACAGGGCCGAGAGAGAAAATTGTACCAGTATGCTATCAACAAGCTAAGAAGCTAGTTCCATGTTATCTTCTTCAGACAGATTCAAGATGAAGGATAAATTTGACGTCAAAACAATAGTACCAGCCTCCTTAGTAGTGAGCGGAATATGAGAAAAGAAGATGTCTGATATCTTTATGAAGAGAGTTACCTCCTCGGATGCATTGTCCTCAATAAGTCAAGTATGTTTTGGAGAGCACCCAGTCCGAAGAGACAGTTGTTCCTCCTCCCGGATCCTCTTTGTCGAAACCAGAGGCAAAGTTGGTTCCTCCACCATCAAAGTGGTAGCATCATCCACAATATGACCCACCTCGCATGCAAAAGCAGAAGATTCTATAATCGGAGTAGGAGAAAGAGCATCGGTCGTCAGGGGAGTAGAGGTAGAGGGAGAAGTTCTAGTGTTTACCACAACCTGAATATATGTATGTAAAATGAAATCAGGAAGGGTGATTGTATGTAGAACATATTAATATTGCTTATTTTATTCATGTTGTTTGCAAAATGCAATCAGGCATGTTAAAAAAAGGCATGAAGACTCTGCCTTCACCAAAGATATTCTTCCTCTCCTCAAGATTAACTGCACTCAAGATAACATGTGTATCAATTCACCTTTTTCTCATATCGGTAGAAGGCGCCTCACTTGGGTTAAACTTGTCCTCAAAGCCAAGCTATTGATTCTAGGACTGGAGTTCCTTTTTCATTGTCACATCGTCCAGAGAAAGAGAATCCCACTTGGTACATTAGGAGTGAGAAGACTGGTTGAAATTTATCTTAGACCAATACTTTGGGTAGAAACCCCGACAGGAGTGAGGAGGATCGACAAGAAGTAATAGAAAATAGAGTGGGCCACGAGGATGAAGGGCTTAACCAATATGAAATTTCTTGAAAATTTCCCTAGTTTAGAGTAAAGGGGTCGAACCAATGATCGATCGGATAGAAATAAATAAGCCCGTTATTATGAAAGTTGTTCAAGGAAGTACGCCTCAAATGGAACAGATAAAAACCAAGCTAAGATAGGGCTTCCAGGATTTGTACTCGACACATAGTTGTAAGACCCTTATGTAAGCCCATGATCCCATATGAAGTTAGGAAGTAACAACTTTTAAATGTTTTAGAATGACTACCTTAATTTCAGAAAAAGGTTTCCAAAGCCTTATTCTTGTAAACAGTCACTCTTAGAACGAGACCATGCAGTCATCAAAAGAGCTACATATCCCCTTCTTTTGTGATACCGGAAGGACTAACGACTCTAAATAATCGTTGACCACAATGCCAGTACCGGTCAAGAAGGCTCAGTGCTCAGAGACAAGGAAATTCCTGTTACCTTTGCATCTACCCAGTCATACTCCAACGCAACAGGCCGATGTCGAAGATTTGAGTGTTCCAACACCTCAGCATCACCCGTCTCACAACCTTTAGTCCGTAGACGAACCTGAATGAATTCTCTAGAATGTTCCCTCCTTTGAAAATTAGCTCGTACCTCCTATTCAGACAAGACATGAGGGGGCATAAAGACCTCAGTGCAACTTACTCTTCTGTCAACATTTAATATGAGGGCGTCTAATGACCCAAAAGAAGAAGTCTCTTCCTCTGAAGAATTCCCATATACCCTCTATGACCTATAATCGTCAGATATGGGTATAATTTCTGGCCCTATGTGATCGCTACTAAGATAAAGATGAGGAAAATCAGGGTATTACTCTAATTAAGTTTCTAATTCATAATCGCTCACTAAATCAATAGTATTGTCGATCATCCTGACTAGAAAATAGGAAATGCAGAAGGTAAAGCTTGAGTTAGAAGGGTACCTGGCTATGAAAGATTGATGAAGCAGGCAGAATGATAGAAAGAAAAAATCTTTAAAGGAAGAAATGAATCGCTTATATTGATGCTCTAAAGGAAGAAGGAACAAAAGTAAATATAAGCTTGAAAGCTAAAGGTTGCAAAAGTTTCCAAATACTTGACGCCTTTTATTTATAAGCAATAGCATCTGAAGATCAATACCAACTATGGAAACAAATCAAAAGATCAACGACTAGATTTCCACTCATGGATACACGCCAACTCGAGTGAACTCAAGTACTCTATAAACTATGTTATACCCTAACTGGTTACGTTATTACATATGCAAGAAAAGAGTGACGAAGCATTTCAATGGTGGGACTGCATTAAATGTGCCTGTCCCCCATTACTTTTTTAAAAATGGATCCCAAGAGTTTCTGTTCTATTATGCATCGGATCATGACATGGAGGTCGTCAATGATACTTAAGACGTCCCCTGACTCCTTCAGTGCCTAAAAAAGCCTTGGGGACAACTGTTCTAGAAAATCCAAAGGGCCAATCCATCTCAAATCCATTCTACTCGATCAAAGCATAAAAAATAGTTCATATGCTATTAGCAAGGTACAATCTCTGATATCCACTTTCAATATACTCATATTGACTCATGAACTGATTTGAGCATTAAAGTGCTAACCATGCAGGTTCATCTCGCGCATGATATCAAAGCTACTGTTCAAGATCATCAGTTATTCAACTATCTTCATTTTTTGTTCTTATGCGCAAACACACACACACACACATAAGAGAGAGAGAGAGAGAGAGAGAGAGAGAGAAAGGGGAGAGAGAGAGAGAGAGATTGATTGATTGATTTTAAAATATTAAAAAAATAAATGTTTTAACATTTTTAATAGTTTTCACTTAGAATAAAAACTTATCGAGATGAGAATTCTTTTTTTCCTCAAATCTTTTATTACGTGTTTTGTTTAGTCTCTAAGGGTATGTTTGGATTTGTGGTATAGGATGGATTGGAATGGAGTGGAGTGGTAACTAATGTGATTCCATTATTTGGATTTACAAATAATGGATGGAATGGAATGGAACATGATGGAATGCATTCCATCCCATTCCATCCAAATCCTCATTTTTTGTTCCATCCAATTTGGGGTGTATGTGATGGAATAAGATATTTTTAATAAAATAACCAAACAATGGAGTGGAATCTATATTCCATCCCGCTCCGCTATGTACCGCTCCGTTATGTTCCATCAATCCAAACATAGCCTAAATTAAGAAAAAGTGAAAAGAAAAGTTGTTCTATTCTTTCTATAAAGAAAATAGCGTTATGTAAAAAAAAATCAATTTTCCTTAATCCACAATGAAGGTTACTTCAAAATTATAGTTTTTATTTGAATGAACGCTGATTAAACATCATTTCCTTTGAAACTTCAAGAAGGAAATTAAATACATAAAATAAAAATAAAATGAATTAATCAAATTTCATTCAAGGTTCATCAAATATATCTTATTGACTTTTTTTATGCATCCTAAATAGAAGAAATCTGGGGAGCAAAAGCATCTAGTACTAATTACAAATTTATGAAGATCAATCCAAACTAGATACATCATATGTATTCCTTATGATAAACTTTTGAAGACCCAAAAATAGATGCAGCAAAAAACATCATAACCATAAAAATACATCTATAGATTTTATATATAAAAAAAGTCAATACCATCAACAAAAACATCTATTACAAAATATAATAGATAAACATCAACTACAACAATTCTAACAACAACATACAATATTCATCAAATTCAACCAAACCCCACAATACCATTCCATCAAAAGTATGAACATAAAGAAGAAAAAAAACAAAAAACCTCCACGAAAGATTCTACCCATCATGATCATCATACTAACCCTTAAGTAGTTAGAACCCCACCCTAACCTCAGAGTTCTTGCAATGATTTTCTCTTCATCAACAATGGAGTCTCTTCTCCTGAGCCCTAGTCTATCTTCTCCCTTTTCTCACTTTTCACGATCGGACAAAAACTCTTCTCAACTTCCCCTTTTTCTATTATATATATTATTATTATTATTATTATTATTATTATTATTATTATTATTATTAATATTCAACAAATTAAATAATAATAATAATAATATTCTCTAATTATTTAAATTAGTAATATTCAACTAATATTACTAATATAATTTAATTAGACATTCTCACCACACCACCAAGTTCTAAGCAATTGGTCATACACCTCTCACCCTTAGGGTCTATTATTCTAAGGTCACTACCCCCTACCACAGGGTATCCCAACACATCAAAACACCGATAATCACATACATACACACAACATCACATAATTTTAAATACGAAAAATAATTAAAATAAAACAGGGCGTTACAGAGTGGTTCAGCAGATGTGGCATCCACGAAACCTGTGTCGGAGACTGAGCTATGGCACAAGAGACTTGGCCATGTCAGTGAAAAAGGTCTGGTCGAATTGTCGAAATAAAATCTGCTGGGTGGTGACAAGGTCGAAAAACTGGAGTTTTGTGAAACTTGTGTATTTGGTAAATCCTGTAGAATGAAGTTTAACAAAGAACACACGAATCCCTTGATTACATTCATGCTGATCTTTGAGGGCCTACAAGGAATCTTTCACCCTCTGGTGTAAAGTATTTTCTATCCATAGTTGATGATTACTCTAGAAAGTTATGGGTATTCATCCAGAAAACTAAGGATGAAACTTTTGAAAATTTCAAAAGTTAGACTCTAGTCGAAAACCAAACTGGCAGGAAGGTCAAGAGGTTGAGGACCGAAAATGGTCTTGAATTTTTTTAATGAGGCGTTCGGCAACTATTGTGTTGCGTCTGGTATTGCAAGGCACATAACTACTGCAGGGACTCCCCAACAAAATGGTTTGGCTGAAAGGTTTAATCAAACCATTCTAGAAATGGTGGTTTGCTGATGACCACTCTTAGTCTTGTCGCGAGAAGTTTTGCCAAAATTTTGTAAAGACTACCAACCAGAAAGATTGGCCTGTATTCACCCAAGCTTTGAGGATTCAGAACCTTTGGGATGAGGGCCAGGAACGATGCTAGTTTGATTATTGAATATCATGACATTAAAAAATAAAGTCTTATGCAGTAAATAAATTTTAGTTAATAGTATGTATAAAGTTGGTTAATATCGTTCTTAATCTAGTTAATGATTTCTCAAATATAAAAAAAAAATTAATAGTATATTAAAGTTGGTTAATAGAGTGTAAAAATTGTTTAATACATTTTATAATTTTATAGTTAATATCGTGTATTTTATTGGTAATAAAATAGTGAAAGTGGTTAATAATTTATAAATAAAATAAGTAGTTAATAACGTATATTTTTATAGTTAATACAATGATAAAAATTAGTTGATGACAAATTTTAATTTTTAGTTTCATTTAATAAATAATATATTTAATATTGATCATATATATTAATTATTCAATTAATTTATAATTTAAAATTAAAATTTGTTTACAAAAGAAAATAGAAAAAGTATGATAATAGAGATAGGTTTGCAATGCGCGAACTAAACCCAGATTTTATACTAGACATGAGAAAGATGTTAAATTTGTGTTGCAGTTTCACTTTTAAGATAAGATCCAAACCTATTTTAAGCAAATTAAAAACATTGATGTGAAACAAAACCATTGATTACACAATTTTGAATTCTAGTTAGAAGAAATTAGAAGTTAATACACTATAAACACACAAAACACAGTAATAAATGTTTAACGAACACATAATTAATTAATGTTTATGACATTAATTAAAATAAAAATTAAAAAAATTAATCTTTTGACATGTTTATACTTAAAATAAAAAGTTGTCTCATAGTGAGATATAAGAATTCATATTTTTTTCTCAAATCGTTTATTACCTGCTTTGTTAAGTCTCTAATTACCAGTTTCTAAATTAAGAAAAAGTGAAAAGAAAAGTTATTCTATTCTTTCTATAAAGTTTTTATTCAAATGAACACTGATCAAGCATCATTTCTTTTTAAACTTTACAAAGTAAATTAAATAAACAAAATAAAAATAAAATGTTATCAAATTAATCAAATACCATTCATGGTTCATCAAATATATCTATCTTATTGACTTTTTGTGCATCTACACAGATGAAATCTGGGGAGCAAAACCATCTAGTACTAATTACAAATTTATGAAGATCAATCCAAACTAGATACACCATATCTATTCCTTATAATAAAAATTTTAAGACCCAAAGATGCAGCAAAAAACAGCATAACCATAAAAATACATCTATAGATTTTATATATAAAAAAAAGTCTATCACAAAATATATTAGATAAACATCATCTATATCTATAGGTTCATCCATGATTTTCTGTAACTCCATGGAACTCTTGTTGTTGAGAGTTTTTCACCAAGACATGTTGTTTCGTAGACTCAACATGTGTGTGATACAATATGACATTAGGCCTTACATCAAAGTCTAGAATGAAGTTATTATTTTTCCCTGCATCTGTTACCTCTGGAGTTTGAACAAGTTTTTTGATTGCTTCAGGCATAGGTTCATCATTCATCATATTCTTCCAATAATCTCCCAAGTCTTTTCTTGCATAAGAGAGGTCAGCAACCTAGAAAGAAAATTGAAAGGTTATTATCAATAAGTTATATATGAGATTGATTGATATATCTATCAAGAAAATTCATAGAGATCGATGAGTGATTCATGAAAGGTTACCAGAAAGAGATAAAACAGTATGGAGAAAGCAAAGATGGACTTCATTTCTTTTTTGGGTGGACTTTTCATTAGATTTGTTATTTTGTTGGCTAAGATTTTCACCCTCTTGACTATCTCTTTTATAGGCCACAAGGGGGCCCACTATGTACATGATGAATCTAGAAGTTTTGACTAATGGGACAATATAATATTTTAGAAATGTTTATGAAAAAAATATACCTAGTTATCATTATTATCATTTTGACAAAAAGTTGAAGACTACACAAAATGCCATTCTATATTTAAAAAATTTAAAGACATATATCTATAAATTTTTAATCTCTTTATGTGTAAAATTGTTGAATTTCTTATAAACAATGATTACACAACAAATTGTGTACAGTTAACTCTTTTTAAATATTAAAATTAATTTGCTTAAAAACTATATTAATAAATATAAAAGACAATATTGATATGTGAACTAATGTAGAAGATTAACAAAAAATGAAAGTAAAAGATAAAAGACGCATATCAATCTTTATAAATGTAGTAGTTCGATTAATTGTATTTATTTCTACAATTCATTTTAATTTTTGTGATAATAAAAGTTATATTTTATATATATATATATATATATATATATATATATATATATATATATATATATATATATATATATATAACTCAATTTGCAATAATATCTCGGAACCGTACTACCACTCCGCATCCTAGTCACCTGCCTACAATAATATGTTAGACCTAAGACACATTTGGAATTTTAACTTAAAGTTCTTGTGTTTCTTATTATGTTCCTCTTTATCTTTATATGAGGTATACTTAACCATCTTCACCTTGACGAATATCAAAATCCTATGAAGATTTGTTGCATGACGAACGCATCTTGGAAATTGGAGGAGGTACACATAGTGCTTGACACTGAGAAGCTTGTAACAAGTCCAAGCAATGCTTGAACTTGTCACTGATGGCTAGCTTGGTCAACATATAAGTTGCATTCTCTGAAGTATGCACTTTTTAAAGTAATCTTTGTCCGAATGTAAGTAACTCTCTGATCTTGTGAAACCATAAATCAATATGTTTGGTCCTGACATATTTCCAAATAAACGACACTTTGACTATCATAATGCAATTGAACTCCACATTCTTTAACACTCAATTCTCTAATAAATCTTGTAAGTCATAAGGATTCTTTGGCAGCTTCATCAGCGACCGTGTACTCTTTTTCAGTTTTTCGACATGGCCATTATGGATTAAATCAATTATTTTCAACAAATAGATCATCATGTTAAGGCAAAGACATACCTTATTGTAGATCTTCTATCATAGTCTAAATTAACATATCCTGCAATTGAAAGATCACCTTGTTCACTACTGAACATGATACCAAGACCTGTTGTACCATTCAAGTAACAGAAATCCACTTAACTAGTTAATGACGTTTTTCCGGTTCAGACATAAACTTAAGAACTTGAATTACAACTTGTGTCAAATTTGGTCTAGTGTAAACCATAACATATATTAAACAATAAACAATATTAGCATAAGGAACATTTGACATATACTCATCTTCTACATCTGTCACTGGAAAATGATCTAATGAGAGTTTAAAATTTAATATCCAATAGAGTACTCACAACCTTTGAATTATTAATGACACTCTGCCATCGTGTAATTTTTATAAGAATTGTATATGTTTGTGATGGTTTTTAGTAGTATATGTTTAAGTTTTATGAAGAAATAGAAAGAAATTAAGAAGTGAAGAAACAAATCAGAAAGATGAAAAAGTAGATAAATTGTGAAAAAAATGATCATTTTTAGCACAATTTATATAATGATGTATTTCCAGTAATTTGAACATATATAGAGTTTTGTAACTCTGATTGAGACGAGACTTTTTGCAAATGAAAGTTAACTAAAAGCTCTACACTTTGAAAAAATTATGTGCGCGAAATGTGTCGTCGCGTGACTGAAAACAAGCATCATGTGCGCGATGCTGACTAGGTGAAGAATTTGTGTGCAAGATGAAAATCACCGTGGGCGTGATTTATTCCTTTTCTGGCACATATTTGCTTCTATAAAATCTCATAACACATATGAAAGAGAGGTGGACACACTTGGTATATAATTTTAATGGTGGAGCAATTTCTAGTGCTCTGGAGCGAAGGTTTTCATCACCAGAAGTCATATTCTAACCAGATATTCATGTATTGTTTCTTTATTATTTCAGGTATAATTCCTATTAGTACGAGTGGTTAAGTTAAATTGATTAGGGTTTAAGAGATGAACCTATTTTAATTTGTAGAGACATATGACTTGTTTTGTATTATTTGTATAAAATGATACTGTAGTTTTTATTCAATCATTCTTTTGTGCAATGCCTTTTGTGTGTTGACAAACTCACAAGTTGAACCTAGGTTTGTAGTGATTATTGACCCTAACTCTATAAACCTGACCTAGAATAATATTTTAACTATATAATTGATTTAGGGATAAATGATTATTAGTTGTAGCTAACAAACTAATGAATATAATTTGCCTGATTTTACTATCCAACTAGCTTAAGGGATTAGGAAGTTGTAGTTTAAATTAGTGAGTTATACACTAAGGAATTGAGTATAATGACCTTGTTAATTTGTCATAACTTTGTGAAATCAATTTTAGAAAAATAAATGCAGTCATCAACAGTGAGATTTAGGGGATTCAGATAAAACCTAATCGTCGTTAATCTGATCAAATTTTCCAACAATTTTATTTACGCTTTTATTTCATCTATACAAACCTACCCCCCCCCCCCCCCCCCCCCCCCCCCCCCCCCCCAATTTTACTTTCAATAACACTTAAATAGCTTTGTTAAAAATAAAACGAACCACGTGGATACGAACTTAGATTTTTATTACTTAGATACACTTAATACACTTGCTAAATTGTCATCAATTACTCATGTCAAACTTGTCTAACACCTTTTCAACATAGCTTTTTTGAGAGAGGCATAATTTTCTAGCACTTATATCCGTGTGAATTTACATACCAAGAATCTTCTTAGTACCACCTTGGTATTTCATGTCAGCTCCTTTCCCAATATGATTTTCAGCTTATTTACGTCATATAAATGATTAGAGGCAATTAACATATCATCAACGTAATTTAACAGAAAATAAAAGGACCATTATCAAAGCTCTCAACATAAACACAATAATCATACTCACACATTCTGTAGCCAATATGAAGCATGTATAAATCAAAATGCTTGTACCATTTCCTGCAGACCAGTTTAAATCATATAAATACCTCTTTAATTTATAAACGAGCATGCCATGTCCAGTGTCGCTGAACCCATCTAGATACTCCATGTAAATTTTTTCATCAAGATTATCACTAAGAAAGGTTGCCTTCACATCCACCGTGTCTAAATGCATGTCCTAGTTGGCAAGGCTAACATTTCCCTAATATAAGTACTTCTGATGACCGGAGAGAAAATATCATCATAATCAATCCCCTTCTGAAGTGAGTATCCATTTCCTACAAGATGAGACTTGAACTTTTCCTCTTTTTTTTCTGTTACTCTTGATTTTCACTTGAACACCCACTTACAACAAATGGCCATTTTCCCCTTAGGAAGCTGAACAAGCTCACATGTTTGGTTTTTTCTTCTAGGACTCCACATAGTCCACCATTTCACCTATCAAATTATATTTATCTTGGTTATTTATAGCCTCTCGAAAGGTGGAAAGGTCTCCAAAACTAGTGAGAAATGCATAGGCCGGAAAGACTGTTTACCCACATCATTATGGTGGCTTGGTTGAAAGGTACTCTCTATCATGTATAAGAATATAATCATGTAATCCACATGAAACTTTAGTATTGGAGTCTGGTTTCTATTATGGTTTATGCACTACTTGCATATTGTTCACTGGTGGCGGATCAACATCCACCTAAATCACATGTTTGTTGGAAGTTTGTCCTTTAAATGTTGACATATATGTTACAAATGTCCGCTTCAACATTAATTGCTAATAAAAAAACAAATACTTTGTCGATTACGATCTTCTTTTTAATCAGATCACATAACTTGAACACATTCACACCTTTTGCATAACTGACGAAGATACACTTCTTCGACTTTGGATCAAGTTTAGATCAATCTTCACTAGATATATGCACATTATCTAGAAACCGAAAAATCCTTAAACTTTCAAAATCAATAAGATTACATTTATGTACCTCATATGCGACCTTTCCCGTAATGAAGCTTAGGGTGACCTATTGATAAGATAACATGCCAAGTTAACTGCCTTTACCCTGAAACCTTTTTATAATCCAAAATTTAACAAGAAACATCTTTCCCTTTTAGTCAGAGACATATTCATTTTGTCTCCCACACCATTTTGTTGTGGTATCTTATAAACCGATAAATGCCTCTGAATACCTTTTTCTTCACAAAACCTTTTTAAATTTGAATGAGTGTACTTTGTCTATGAGAATCAATTCATCATTCTTATCCTTTATCTATGCCCTATTAGTATCCTCCATGTCAAACAGTTTCATCTCAAGCATCGCGTTTTTGTGAACTTTACTAAGCTAACAAATTATTAACCATTTTTTCCATGATTCAAAATTACCAATTCCGTTAAATGTTGTCACCTTAAATTTCACATCAGAGTTAATTTCCACTTGATATAAATTGTTAAAATAACAACCATTATAGAAGACTAGAGAGAAAATAAAGTAAAAGACAATGAACACGATCGATATTTGTTAACGCAGTTTGAACAATGATTTCTACCACGGTGACTATATAAAATCTATAACTCCTTTTTATTTCTATGATAATTAGGGTTACCGTGTTACAAGAAATATACATGTCACTATTTAGTTTACAATAATATCTCTAAACCGTACCATAGGGTCTATTGCCCTCGCACCCTTAGTTAGGTACCTACCCATAATAAATTGTTAAAGTTAATACACGTTTAGAGTTTCCACATTAAAGTTTTGTGTTCTTATTGTGCCCCCCTTTGTCTTTATATGAGTCATACTCAACAATATGACTCTTTGAATTCTTTTTAGAAGATTCATTGTCTCTAGTGTTATGAAGTCAAATGTGAATGATATAAGAGTATGTTGATTGTCACAATATATTTTCTCATGTTTGACTGTTTTGTTTATAATAACTTTAAAGATTATTTATCCCACAATAAAAAACACGAGTCCTCAATCATACATCAAATGGAGAAATTTCAGTCATGTCTACATATGCATAGTTTTCTTCTTTTCACTCGTACACCAGAACATTTGTTGCCCTAAATGTCGATCTTCCTTTTTGTGGGTCGGCCAAAAAGTTTACGTGCATCTTTTTTTCACATATATTTTCTTTGTCTAAACATATTAAAAAGGATATCCTTATCTAAATCATGTATGTATTTGAAGTCTACAAGCACCATAAAAAAACTATGTCTTCATCAAAAGTATTAAAGCACGCCTTACGATAAATAGGACAACCTTATCAATAGAAAATAGTAAAATCACTAGGTTACATACAAAGGAACTACCTTATTCTACTAGTTATATATGTTGGTCTAATTCATCAATAAAATTAACTAAAAGAAAATCACGAGCATGCTCTACTTATAAACACTTAAAAAATTATTTTCTATCAAATAGTATCGTCAAATTATATTTCCATATCTTAAATATTATTACTAAAATATGTCTTTCAATAGATACTAACCGAGAGTCATTCAAATTAGCAAGCACTAAAAGATAAATTTTTTCATTTAGGTGTGATTAAGTTTCTCCGTGAAGACGAAACCGAAACAGCGAGCAGATAGTGGTGGCAAGACGAGATGAAGATTGTGAACACCGTAATGGATTATACGAGACAGACACAGCGAGTACGAAGGTGGCAACGAGACAAGAGACGCGACGACGAGAAGAGATTCGTGAAATAGGTTTTACAATGCAAAAACATATCTTTTTGTTAATAAAACGAAGATACACGTGGCTTAACCTGGAACATTTGATTGATCTAATGGTGCAGGATGGGTGAAAGGCATGGTAGTTAAAATCACCTGATCCTGAGTATGTATAGGGTCGTGGCTTTTTCTTTAGGGTAATAGCTTTTTCTTTAACCCTTGCATATGTTTGCAGAAATCACGGCACTTCTTCGCTGCTGCCATACTAAATTGAGCATTTCTTAATACACCACCCAAGTTTCTTAGGCACCACGTGAAATTTCTTTTTTTCCCCCTGATTCCGGATGTGCACATCCGGACGTACTGTAACCTTAAAAAAAAGTCGTTCCGGATGTGCATATCCAGAAGACCTCTGGATCTGTATATCCGGAATAATTGCTGATATATTTAAAGCTGCATGATCACTCCCCCTTCCCATAATCAACCTTTCAACCTTTCTGTTTGAAAATGTATCAGTAAAATATTCTGATTTGCAGATCCAGAAAATTTTCGGATGTGCACATCCAGAACCAATATTTGTAGGGTTTTTTCAGATCTACACATCCGGAACAAACTTAGGCAGAAATAACTTTACCCTAAGTTTTCTATAAATTAAGGGTTTCATTTGATATCATTTACACACAAACTCAAAATATCTCAATTGTATGAAATCAAGTTCCGTTGGTATGTCGCAAGTGTCTCCTACACCGACGGCAAAACACGCGGTCGCACATTTAAGCTAACGAGGGACATCTCCATCGGCGAGATCATTGACGACATCGAACATCTCCTACCTTACGGAGACAAACGGAAGGTTGCGAAGCTTCAATATCGTTCACCTTCGGTTGACAAAGAAGGGAACGTCGCTTACAGCCTTGTTGAGCTCAAGAATCAAGACGATGTTAGAGCGATGTGGCAAACTTTTCTCGGTTACGAAGAACGATTCCCGCTCGAGTTCGAGGTGACCGTCAAAATTCGAAGAACGGTCGATGACATCTTAGAGATGTGCAAGCGTCCACCGGGCTATTGATCTTGTAATATTTAAATTTCTGTCGATGTAATGGTGATTTTCTGAATGTAATCCCGATTTTATTTTATGAATGTGAGAAACATTGTTGGATTTTTGGTGTTCAGTATCAGGATTTATTCCGGATTTGCAAATACGAATTTCTTCCGAATGTGCACATCCGAAAAAAATTGAAAAATTTTAAAAAAAGAGTGCATCCAAATTTGCACATCCGAAACGCAGTGGTATTTTCGTCAGGCGCATGGTGCCTAAGAAGGTTGGGTGGTGTGTTAAGAAATTCCCTACTATACGAATTAGACATATGAGAGATCGTGTGTTGTCCATTAACCATTGGTTACAACTTACAATACCCTTTCTGCTGCCCAATTGTAAATGCCATAAAGAAATATTGCAATAATACACAAAAATATTGCACATGCAGCTTCGTGACAAAGTTAAAAAAAAAAATATATAACTTGTTATAATGCAAATTGTTATTTACTCATTTAAAAAAATAGTTTAAGCATTTTGTTATGATTTTTAGATTAAAAATTTTAAAGAATTATTGAAATTTGAAGTTATTTAGTGTTTTACAAAATTTATATTTTAGATATGTTATTAAAAAAATTATGTAATTTGAATTCAATTAAAATTTTTAATAATTAATATTAACATTATTGAATGTTAAAATTATTCTCTTAATTTATTAAATTAAATATTATTTAATAAAAATTTATTTGAAAAAAATTTAATATATAAGTGGTATGTTGTCTAACAAATAAAATTAAAACCTAAAAATACTAAGAAATCTCTTTTAATTTAATAAGAAATTTAGAGTTCAAATCTAACTCTTAACATACAATTGTCTTAAAAAAATTTAAAGAAATTTTTTATCATCTATTCTAATTTTTTTCTAGTTTTTTTCTGATTTAACATATAATTCTAACCACGCAAAAGATATTTAATTTATGTATATAAAAGGAAACGAACTCAAATATGTATTTCAAATATTTGGATTAATTCAAAATAGTCATTGATTGTGACCTAAAAAGTTAATCAATTGAAAGGTTTGAAATTTGACACGTTTTATTTAATTAATACGGTGAGAACATATGAAAAGTTGATTTTTTAGTGGAGGTTTCAAGTTGATTCATGGTAGCAAAAGGATTACAAAAGGACAAGTGTAGTATGTATCTTATGCTTTGTTCATTATTAGGTAGAAATGCAAAATGTTTAAGCGTGTAAGTTGTCAATCTCTTGAAGACTAAAGTTTTATTTTTTATATTAACTTCGTCATTATAAAATATATACACATTAAATATATATTTCTAAATATTAATAATTTATTTATATTAATGTATAAATATAAATAAATGTGGTTGATAAGCATCAAATTTTAGTAAAAATTTATACTTATTTAATTTAACTATCACTTATCAGTTAAAATACCATATTTACCTATTAAATATGTGTTTGAAACTACATTTGTTACACACACTTAAAATGTTCATTTATATTTTTTACTAGCATTAACATAGGTCATAATTTAGTTATAAATGATCATAAATAAAACTATTACACCTTTAATAAATATTTTTTTTGGTTACATGCAGGAAGAAACACCTTTAATAAATATAAATATTTATATCTAATACACTTAATAAAATAAATGGTTAAATATATGTTACTCATATAAAGTAAGCGACATTCGGTTTACTCAGTAAAAAAAAATGTATTCCCTTTTGTAATGTAAAGATTTCATTTGTTTGGCCCATTTGTTGTCTAGTTTACTATAGAATATTGATGTTTGCTGAGTTGGTTATTCAGGTGGTTTTTTATTTGATTTTTTCTTTATTTTAGTTGACATGTTAATATTTAATTAGCAGAATTTGTGTTTTACCCCCTTAAAAATTTAGGATTTCACAATTCCATCATTTCCCCAATTTGTTTCACAGTGTCAGACGAAGATGGAAGAACTATAAGAAAGACGAAGTAAGGAATATGAAGGAAGACGAATGAAGACGACGAAGAAAAACGAAGGAAGACCAATGAAGACGATGAAAAAAGACGAAGGAAGAAGAAGAAGGACGATGAAGGAATACCAATTTCTGAGGTTAGATGTTTTGAACTATGTTTCTTTAGTGATTATAATGTTAATTAAATGCAAGATTCTCTGTGGTGATTATAATGTCTAAGGTTAGGATTTTCAAATTTGGGTCAAACTCTATTTTTTCCCTTATTAGGTCAGAGAGTTTAATGTAGTTTTTCATCATGGAGGTAAATTTGTAAGGGGCAACAAGAAGAACTGGTTCTACAAAGGTGGGGTTCAAACCATATAATTTGGGCAACATATTGAGAAATGGAATATGTTTGAAATTCATAACTTGGTGAAGGGTTGGGGTTATGGAGCTGGAAGTTATAGGGCTTGGATTATAATTGTTGAAATAGATCCAATGTTTTTTCCAATTAAGTAAGGATGATATTGCATATGATTTTCCTGCATATACTTCTATAAGCAAACTTGATGGCCACATTTATATGGAACATGAAGTGAATGATATAAAACTAAAAAAAGTAAGGGAACCTCAGTTCATTAATGAGATATTATATATAAAAGGAAGTGAGGATGAGGATGTTGAAGGATTTGATGATAATGAGGATGAGATAACTACTTCTCTTATAGATGAATTTGAAGTTAATGCACCCCAAATGGATCTAACATAGTTGAACCTGTTGGACTAATTTGTAGCATTCAAGACAAATTTGAAGATGATGAATATGTTAGTGGTGAATTGGGTATCTCATGTCCAGATGAATATGATGATGATAAAGGCAAATAACCTAAGTTTAAAAAGCTTAGGAACAAGCAGCTTAATAAGGACTACCAGTTTAACTGGGGTATGTAATTATTCTCTAGTTGATTTTAGAGATGTAATTTGTGAGTGATCAGTATTGAATGGTAGGAAAAGTTGCTTTGTGAAAAATAAGAGTTACAGGGTAATGGTAGAATGTAAGCCTAATTGTGGTTTTTTAATTCTATGCTCTAAGGTGGGACACAAGCACACTTATGCTATAAAGACATAAATGGGTATCCACACATGTGTTAAGGTTTTGAACAATACATATGCAAACTCAAAGTGGGTGGCCAAGGAAGTAATGAACAAATTGTAAACATCTGAAAAGGGAGAATTCGGGATATTATGCAAGATATGGGACAAAACTATTATGTGGGGATTACTATTGCTAGAGCATGGAAGGCAAAGTTGATTGCAAAGAATGTTAATGAAGGAGATATTGATAAGTAAATTCAAATTTATGGAGGTATGTTGCTGAGTTAACATGTGTTAATGGTGGGAATACTACTAAGATCAATATTGATAGGCCAAACCCATCAATACAACCAAGGGTTGGATCATTCTACTTTTATTTTGATGGTTATAAGAAGGGTTTCATACATGGTTTTAGACCATTTATAAGAGTTGATGGCTGTCATTTAAAGACAAAATATGGTAGAGAACTTCTAATAGTTGTGGGTAGAGACCCCAATGACCAATATTTCCCCTTGGCTTTTGGGCTTGTTGAAACAGAAAAAGGAAAGTTTGAGGTGGTTTCTAAAGTTATTAATGAAAGATATTGGACAAAATAGAAGATATATTTTCATTTCAGATCATAAAAAGTATGTGTTTGATTATGTTTGAATCTCAAAAGGTATGAGTTTGATTGTGTTTGAATCTCAAAGTTGAAGGTGTTTTAATCTGTATTTGTTTATTTTTTACAGGGATTAGTGGTTGTGTTTGAAGAAATAGTTAAGAGAATTGAGAATAGGTTATGCCTAAGAAATTTATATGCAAATTTTAAGAATAAGTTTGGAGGTGGCACACTTATAAAGGATTTGATGACAGGAACTGCCAAGGCAACCTACTATCAAGCTCGACTGCAAAATATGAATGAACTAAAATAAGTGGAACTCAATGCTTGGAATTGGCTAATAAGAGTTCCTACCAAAAGTTGGTGTAAACATGCATTTAGTTTTTACTCAAAATGTGATGTTTTAATGAACAATATTTTTGAGTCATTTAATGTTACAATTTTAGTTGATAGGGATAAGCCTATCTTAACAATGTGTGAGTGGATTAGAATGTACCTTATGAATATGATGGTAACATCTGTCACTAAAATTGAGAAGTGGAAACTTAGAGTTATGCATATCCCTAGGAAGAGGTTAGATAATGAGGTATTTATGAATGGTCATTGGAAACCAACCTGGACTATTGTTGAAGAATTCCATATCACACATTCATTCAACACACACGAATTTATTGTTGATATTGCCAAAAGATCATGTAGTTGTAGTTTCTGTGAATTGGTTGGTATTCTATGTAGACATGTTGTTGCTGCATTGAGTTATAGGAAACAAAACCTAGAAGATTTTGTGGATGATTGTTATTCATGACAAAATTATTTCCAGTCTTATAGTTTTTATGTGAGTTCTATAAATGGAATGAACATATGGCCTGAAGTTCAAGCTGATGAACTTCGACCACCTATGTACAAAAATGGACCAGAAGACCTAAGAAAGTTAGAATTAGAGAATGTGGTGAGGATGATGCTAGGATAAGAAGAACTAACATGTCTTATAAATGTACCAAATATGATGAATTTTGTCACAATGAAATGTCATGCAAGAGTACAACTCGGAATCTAAATGCTTCAAAAGAAAGGTAATTTTCACAATAATAGTCTAATTGTGCACATGAAGTCTAGTTTTCACTGTCATGTTTTGATTATAACTAAACTTATTTTTTTAAAGAGGAAGCCCAAAGTAAGTCATGTTGAACCAAGTCAGCTTGATGTAGTTTAGGTTGAAGTATCTCTGGTATATATAGGTCAAGTTTATGCAAGTTAGACTAATGCAAGTCAAGTTGATACAGGTCAGGTTGATATAGATCAGTATGATACATGTCAGGTTGAATCAAGTGAGGTTGAAGCAACCCAGGTTGATACAAGTTAGGTTGAATTAAGTGTTGTTAAGAAGCGCAAGTTGATGCAAGTCAGGTTGAATCAAGTGTGGTTGAAGCAAGTCATGTTGAACATATACCAAAGAAGAACAAGGTTGTGCAAATTCCTCATAATAAGGTTCAAAAGCCTATTGTGAGGCTAAGAAAAAGGTCAAGTGAAATATTTAAGCTAAAATGGTTTCAAAAACCAATTATAAGTCTTGGTTCAAATTCTGACCTACATAACTTTGACAGAGAATGATGAAGGTACATTGACATAAGAAGATACTTCATTGGTACCTGATTCAAAGCTTGGTATGTGTCGTAGATCAATAAAATCTTGGAGCCAAATTTCAAAGAGGCCTTCTAAGTAGTTAGGAATTATGTTTTATTTTTCGTTTTGTAATTAATGATGCACTTTTATGTGCCATTTTGTATTTGATGACTGGTGCACTTTTATGTGGCATTTTCTAATTATTTTGTAATGAATTTGTAATGACTTACGCATTTTATGTGCTTCTTATTATCTATGAAATCACTTTTGGTTATATGTATTACTTTAAACTTTGATACGGAATATAGATAAGTTAAACTTAGATAAAAATGAAGAAAAAATTAAAAATTTCTTACCCCTGCATTTCGACATCTTTAAATTTTCCTATTGGGGTCTTCAATGATGTTTGCGACCCACATCTTCATTGCTTGATTACGTCCACATCTGAGTAAATTCAATCCACTTTAGTTGCTAATTGATGAATTTTTGCTTCCACAATTTTTTAAACCCTAATTCCTAAATCGAATGAAGCCTGGAATGGAGAAGATGAAGAAGAAAATGTTTAAACTAGAACACGATGAAGAAGAAAACAAAATCAAAGCAGAACACGACAAAGAAGAAAAACAAGATGGAAACAGAACAAGATGAAAAAGCAAAACGAGTTGGAAGGTGAAGAGGATGAAGAAGCGATCGAGGAAGAACACAATAAATAAAACACAAATTCTTCTAATTAAATGTTGACATGTCAACTTAAATAAAAAATTAAATAAAAAATTACCTGGACGACCATTTCAGCAAATATCACGATTCCATAATCTACTAATTAACAAAGGAGACAAATAAACAAAATTTTTAAATTACAAGGGGGAATAAAAAATTACAGGGAGATAAAATGAATGTCGCTTACTTTGCAGGGGGTAACGTATATTTAACCCCAAAATAAATATCAAAATTTATCAAATAATATTATATTTATACCATCACATTTTAATGTACAACTTTTTTAATTTAAATAATTATTTGTAATATAAATAGAATATATAATTTAAATAAAATATATATTTTAAATAAAATTTATTATAGAAATTAACCTTTTAAAAGTGTTTTTATCCAAACTATCCTAATAACAAAAGTTGATAAAGATCAATTTATATTCACTTTTAGAAAAAAAAATTCTCTACCTTATCTCTAGCTTTTCATACGAGTTTTCTTCTTTTCCTCTCCCAAATTTAAAAACCACCCTCCATCTTGTAGATCTAGTTGTTGGTGGTGCGAAGAGAGTATATATTCTCTGTTTCATCTCTGCACTTTGTCGGGGTCATTCTACATGTTCATTCTCTGGTGTCGTTGTCGTCGTCCTTCGAAGTTGTGTTTTTCGTCAATTGGCTTTGTCTTCTTTTGATTCGGTTCAAGATCACAATTGATTTAACCGTCATTTCTAGTGGATTCTTATGGTTCACTGAGGGTTGGCTCCAACAAAATTTCTGGTGGCTAGGTCACTTTGTGGTTTGTACTTTTGAGACTGTATTTTTCTGGTGGTTTTGATTAAGATTTAACAGTCTGTTGTTGATCTCACGCTAGGATTCGCCGATGTTGGTGGTGGTTTGTTATCTTTGATATCTAGTTCTCTCTAAATCTACTGAGATCTGCAATTTATATGGTGTTTGGATTTTCGACACTGCACCACTAGTTCCGTGTAGTTAAAACCTAATCGTCGAAGTGTTGGTCTGTTTTTGTCTGTTCAGATGTCTTGGAACTTGCCCGTTGCGGTCTAGGTTGGTTAGGCTTGAAAGGGCTGTTAAGCTTCTGTAATTTTTATTTCACAAGGACTAATGCTATGTGTATTGTCCGTGTTGACGGACCGTACATTCAAAATTCTTTAAAAGATGAGTTTGATTATTCAAGCTCTGGTTCGTTTAGAATGCTTTCTTCTTTTTATACATTATTCTTTTGCAATTTGGTTTCGAGCTCCACGTTGGTTCGTTAAGTTATTCTTTTGTGTGAATCTGTCTACTTTGCATCAAGATCTTTATCGGACTTCCAACCAACTTGTTTCTTATACGACTTTTGTTTTTCTTTGTTATATTACCTATTGAGGATTGATATGTGGTTGTTGGTCAGGTTTATATCTCCAATTATTTTTACTCTTTTTTTCGTTTTATGGTATTTTTCTTTGTTTAAAAAAATTATACTTAATTTTATTTTTAATAAAAATTAATTATAATAAACTCAATTCTCGTCACCATTAAACTAAACACATGCTAAGTCTTACATAAATTTAATATTTTTAGACATTTGTTTAAGGAGTATATTGTATATCAAGAGTTTTAAGTTAAATGAAAATGAAATATAGTTTGTGATCGTGAAGGCTGGATCAGATCCTGTAGAATCAGGCCGTCAAGTGCGTCAGGGATGCTGGTCGTATGGAGAGGAGGAGGGTGTACCTGCAAGGCACTCCGACGCTCAAGTGAGAAAGGGTCAGAGAAAAGAGGCAAGTACAAAGTATGAATTCTTAGGGTGAATATTGGATACCTGACCCTCTCAAGCGAGAGGGTTTATATAGAGCCCCCAGCGCGTGGCCAACGGTCCTATTTTCGGGGCGAAATAACCGTTTTCCCCAAAGAATAAGTAAGTGCCCAAACTAGCCGTTATGTCGGGCAGGGTGCCCGAAACTAGCCGTTATGTCGGGCATAAACGCAGTTCCGAGCACCTGTCCTTTGCTGTTCAGGCAGCGAGGAAGCCGTGCGTAACGGGCATCAACGCCGAGGAGGAACGTTGGATTCCTTGCCCGATTGGAGGGGCAGAAAGGTCATTTTTTCCCTTCTGTGGATTGGACTTAGGAAATTTGGGCCGCTCTGGAGCAGAGGCGAATTGGGCCAATTCTAGCCATTGGTCCAGTCCAGAACAGGAGCCCCCCAAGTCGTTGGTCCCGAGCATGGGAGTGATGACTTAAGGACTGCTCGTTGCTCCGGGGAGCTAGCATAGAGTCGTCGTTTGTAGACGAGGAAGGTTGTCTCTAAGTGCTCGTGACCCCAGGTGTTCGTGAGATTCGTGGTCGTGACCATGTTGCCCGGTGTATGGGGAGACTAATGTTTAGACAGAATTTGAAACGTTGGGGCGCCACGTGTACCTAGAGCTTCGTGTAGTAGTTAATAGGCAATGATGGCTAGCGGATAGTCATAATGGCCTATGGACGCGTGGTTGCACGTGCCCCTTTGTATAAAAGGGGGGAAACCGTTTCATTTGAAACTTTTTCCTTTCTGATTCCTCTTCGTCTCTTTCAGTTCTTGCCTGTCACCGTCTTCAGGCTTTCCGACCACCGTCACCAGCTTCGAGCAACTTCTTCCTTCTTCCAAAATCAAGTAAGTTTTCTGATCTGTAGCTTGTTTTACTCCCTTTTGTTATTAGTGGTAGATTTTATGCGGTTAGGGTTAGCTTTAGATGACAAAATAGATGGATTTCTGGCGAGTGTTGGTGGTGGACGGTGGTTGCGCCATTTTGCTGCCTCTAGCACTTCGCCAGAGTATGTAGTATGTTCAGCGAGGAGGGTGGTCCACGGCGTGGTTGTAGTAGTTGTGCATGCGTGACCACCGTGTTTGTTCATCTTCTGATAGAGCGGTGAGTTTTTCGGTAGAACGTTTCCAGATTCCGGTGAAGCTTCGCGTTTTCCGATGGAGCTTCAACGGAAACTGGGTGAGAGCGCGGGGAAGTTCCTTGTTCTGGGATGACAGCCTCGAGCGTCTCCTCGCGGGGAGGTTTCAGCTTTCCCTTTGATGTTAGGGCTTAGGTCGGGGACGTTGTCCTCAGCCCTTTGCGCGCCCTTTCACTTGGCTTAGCAGTGGAAGGGTGGATTTGATTTGCTGTCGAATTCACTGTCTTCTCTGCTTTTCGAATTGGTGTTCGAGCATCTTTCTTTAGGGGCCACTCTCCCTCCGTTCTTCGCTGTTTTCCATCTACAAAGGCAGCTAGCGAGGAAGAAGTATGGCTGGGTTTCGTTGAAGCAGCCTCGCAAGCTTTTTAAACCGTTCTCGGAGTCAATCCGAACATTCAAGGAACGGTACTTCGTCGTTGAGCCCGTGTCCGAGGTCGCCCAGGACAGTACATATGTCTGGGAGATCGAGGTTGAAGAGGATGGAAACGAGCTGCTCACCGAGGAAGGGAAGTATATTGGGCGGAGACTTTACAAGTTCCCCATTCACTGGTCACCGGACCACTTCACCAAGGAGCCCAGTGATTATGTCTTTCAACCAGGCGAGCTGCTCGGGCAAGATGCTGCAGCGTATGAGAAGCTGGTGAACTGGGTAAACTCCTTCCAGCTTGCTGAGTGCTGGATGAGCAAGGGCAGCCTAATCTTCGAGGAGGACGGGAGCTAAAGAGTCGAACGCCGGTTTATTAATGTTAAGGCACTGCTGGAGTGCAAGACTCCTGCGGATGCTGAAAAACTGCTCGGTAGTCTTTAGTTATTTGGACTTTGTTCATGTTATTTCTTTTCCTCGTATCTAACATGCTCGTGTTTTGTTTGTGCAGGTGAGATGCCTCAGGCTCATGATCGGGTTGTGAGGAATGCTCTGGCGAGGAACAAAGCTGGAACGGCTCCTCCGAAATCTCGGTTCGCTGGTACCCGTGCTCCTTCTTCCGTTCAAGCTGCTGCGGGGACCTCCACTTCTCCGACTCCTACTCCCCGGGGATCTCCTCTGCCTTTGGTCGGGCGACCAAAGCGGCCAAGGATTACTGATGCCGTGGACCTTACTCGGGTAGTGGAGAAGGGGAAGTTCGAGCTTCCTCCCTGCATCCTTGATAGGAGGTTCTTCGAAGGCAACTCTTTAGTTGTTCCCCGGGCAGAATCTCTTCGCTTGGAAGGTATGGACCGCCCGAGCAAGAGGGCGCTGGTGGCCCAAGACGCTTCAGCCTTGGTCCGGATGCTGGAGATGGTGGCAGTGTATGCCGAAGGGGACTCCGCGACTGAATCTGAGCTCAACGCTGCCCGTGCTTCTGTGGCATCCCTCAAGGAAGAAGTCAAGGGTGCCGGCGAGGCTCGGAAGAAGGCGGAAGAGGAAGCGGCCAGGCTAAAAGAGGAAAACTCTAGGTTGTCGGCGGAGAAGAAAGCTGCCGAGGAGTTGAGGACGGCCAATGCCCCGGGTGCTGACGAGCCGGACGATGTGAGAAATTTGAAGACTAGGTCCGAGCTGGTTGCTCGTATACTGTTGGCCGAAGATGATGGCATCTCCGTTGCGGAGGAATCCTTCAGAAACACTGTGGCCCAGCTGCGCGTGGTGAACCCTGGGCTTGAAATCTCTGCCGAGGGCACTCACTATCTTACGCGCGTTGATGATGGTCGCATTGTCTTGCCCGAAGGTCTCCTTGCCATTACCCCCGAGGATCAGCCCGCAGAGCAGCAGGGACCCGAGCCAGAGTCAACCGAGCAAGCTGATGAATGAGGAATTTGTTATTTTGTTGATGTCGTTGTAATTCGTCCGGCCTGCGTGCCGTTGTAATTTATTGTTGGGGGGCATGGCCCCCATTTTATGTAACAATGTACAATTGTGGTCTTTGCGGCCACTTGTTAAATTATCGCATATTTAGTTCTATTGTTTGCATGACTATACTTGTTTTATTTTCGCTAAGTGTTGTATGCATGCTCGCTGTGAATGTATGTCCACCCGTGATAGGGGGTATTTGACTTGTGCGAATATCTTTTGGGGAGATTGCTCGTAATAGATGTGTTTGGCAGTGTGGGGAACTGGTCGAACTGCCGGGGAATGTCCTGGTGGGGAGCGGAGCTCAGGTCGCGTTTGAGGCCTGAGTTCACGGCATGAACGTCCCATCGCGAGCTGGGGTTCTACCAATTGTGGTACTTTGACGACGGCGATGCTCGATCGAGGACCGCTGTCGAGCACTTACCGGGCTCGTTACTGAGCGGGGTTATGCTTTAGTCGTATGCGACGCTTGTACCTAGATGCGCATAGTGGTCGGTAGCTGACGTTCGTCGTTGCGACGAGTCGAACCGAGGATTTAGCTGTAGTATTGTTTTAGCTTTTCAGCGTTCCATGGTCGAGCAAGTTCTTCCCCATTGAGATGTTCTGGGTAGTAGGCCCCATCTTCTGTTTTTGCCCGGACGCGATAGGGTCCCTCCCAATTGGCTGCTAGTTTGCCTTCGCGAGAGTCTTTGTGGTTTCTTCTTAGGACAAGGCTTCCCACGTCGAACTCTCGTCGTATCTCTTTGGCATTATGCCTGATGGTGATCTTTTGTTTCAGTGAGGCTTCGCGGAGAGCTGCCCCGGTTCTGATTTCCTCGACGAGGTCGAGCTCTTCCCTTAAAGATTCGTCGTTCATCTCCTCACCTAGGGGCGACTCTGTCCACCTAGAGGGAACGTGAACTTCGACTGGAATTACAGCCTCAGTTCCGTATGCCAAACGGAAAGGTGTTTCCCTGGTCGTTGAATGGGGAGTTGTAGGGTACGCCCAGAGCACGTTGTGTAGCTCCTCGACCCATGCCTTCTTTGTTTCGTCTAGCCTTCACTTGAGGCCTCGAAGGATGACTCGGTTAGCTGCCTCAGCCTGCCCGTTTATTTGGGGGTGTTCGACGGATGCGAAGTGTTGCGTCGTGCCCAGTTGGGTGACGAAGTCCTGAAACTTCCTGTCCGTGAACTGCGTCCCGTTGTCCGTTACTATCGCTTGGGGAATACCGAAACGTGCAAGGATGTTTCGTTTGTAGAAACGCAGGATGTTGAGGGCAGTTATTTTGGCTAGAGCTTTTGCTTCTATCCACTTTGTGAAATAATCTACGCCCACTATGAGGTACTTGTTCTGACTTGATCCTACCACGAAGGGTCCTAGGATGTCTAGGCCCCACCAGGCGAATGGCCAGGGGGAGGACATAGTCTTGAGCTCGTTGGGCGGAGCTAGGTTCATGTCTCCGTGCCGTTGACATTTGTCGCATTTCTTCACGTGTTCTTTCACGTCGTTTTGCATGGTCGGCCAGTAGTACCCTGCTTGGAGAGCCTTGCGAGCAAGGGACCTTCCTCCGAGATGTTGGGCATTGATTCCCTCTTGGATTTCGCGCAGGATGTGTGCGACCATCTCCTCCTCGACACATTTGAGCAGTGGAATGGAGAATTCCCGCCTGTATAGTTTGCCTTCGACCAGGACATACGAGCAGACTCTTTGTCTGATCGTGCTGGCCTCCTTTGCGTCGGACGAGAGTTCGTCTTTGGCGAGATAGTTGTAGACTGGGGTCATCCAGCAGTTGCTGTCGCCGATCACCTGCACGTCGAGTGTCGGGGAGGTCTTCTCGATGCTGGGTCGAGGAAGCACTTCCTGTATGACGGATTTGTTTCCGTCTTTCTTCTTCGTGCTGGCCAGTTTAGACAGCACGTCTGCTCGTACGTTATGTTCGCGGGGAACGTGTTTCACTTCCACTGTTGTGAATTTCGCCATTTCCTTCTTTACCAGGGCCAAGTATTCGGTCAGGTTGTCGTTTTTGGCTTGGTATTCACCCCGGACCTGGAGGGCCACGAGTTGTGAGTCCGTGCAAATGATGACTTCTTGTGCGCCCAGGTCCTCGGCGAGGCGTAGCCCAGCGAGGAAGGCTTCGTATTCCGCCTGGTTATTAGAGGTTGGGAAAGACAACGTGAGTGATACCTCGACGATAATTCCTTCGTCGCTCTCCAGTATGATGCCTGCGCCGCTTCCTGCCGAGCTTGAGACACCGTCGACGAAGATAGTCCACTTGCGCACTTCGCTCGCGGGGGAGTCTGCGAATGTCATCTCCGCGACGAAGTCGGCCAGAGCTTGGGCCTTGAGGGCTTTTCTGCCTTCATATTGGATGTCAAATTCGGGCAGCTCCAGCGACCATTTGAGCATTCGGTCGGCCATATCTGGTCGTCCGAGCAGCTGCTTTATGGGCTGATCTGTTCGAACCACGATCGTGTGAGCCAGAAAGTAGTGTCTTAATCTTCTGGTTGCGTTGATGAGGGCCAATGCCACTTTCTCTATCTGCTGGTGTCTTAACTCTGGTCCTTGCAACACTTTGCTTATGAAGTAAATGGGTTTCTGCCCGTCAGGCGACTCGCGGATGAGAGCGGCACTCACTGCTTCGGTCACGACGGCTAGATATAAGTACAGTGTTTCGCCGTTGTCTGGTCGAGAGAGGACCGACGGCTCTGAGAGTGCCCTTTTCAGATGGAGAAGGGCCTTGTCACACTCCTCGGTCCATTCGAATGCTGCCTCTTTGCGGAGGAGTTTGAAGAATGGCAGGGCGTGCTGGGCGGACTTGGCCACGAAACGAGATAGTGACGCGAGCATCCCGTTGAGGGGCTGGATGGATTTTTTGGACTTGGGCGTAGGAAACTCGGAGAATGCCCGACATTTGTCGGGATTGGCTTCGATTCCTCGTTCCGTTAAGTAGAAGCCGAGGAATTTGCCTGCCCGGACACCGAACGTGCACTTCTCCGGATTAAAACGTATTTTGTATTTCCTGGCCTGTTCGAAGACCTTTTGTAAGTGGGTAGTATGATCGGTTTCCTCGTGGGACTTAACGATCATGTCGTCCATGTATACTTCGAGCATGTCGCCTATTTCTCCCCGAAATACTTTGTTCATCATTAGTTGGTACGTTGCTTCGGCGTTCTTCAGGCCAAAGGGCATTACGTTGTAGTAATAGTTCCCCGATTCGGTCATGAAGGTCGTATATTTTTTGTCGGGCATTGCCATTGGGATTTGATTGTAGCCCGAGTAGGTGTCCATGAACGATAAAAGTTTAAAACCAGCAGGATTATCAACAAGTTTATCAATATTGGGGAGGGGGTAGGCATCCTTCGGGCATGCCTTATTGAGATCAGTATAATCAATGCACATGTGCCATTTTCCATTAGATTTTTTAACCAATACAACGTTGGACAGCCAAGTGGTGTACTTGGCCTCCAAAATAAATTTGTCCTCGAGGAGGTCCTTTACAGCTTTTTCGGCAGCCTCCGTTTTCTCCGAAGACTGCTTCCTCCTACGTTGTGCTACGACCTTGATGGTCGGATCAATGGTCAGCTGGTGACATACGACGGATGGATCTAGGCCGGGCATTTCCGCGGCGCTGCACGCGAAAAGGTCGACATTCTCTCGGAGGCACGCTTTGAGCTGCTTCCTCGCGATGTCAGGAAGGTCTGATCTGATCTTCACTCCCCGTTGGGGGTCTTCGCCGAACAGGACTAGCTCAAAGTTGCCATCCAGGATTGGGCACATCGGATGAAAGCTGCTACTGGATGACGCGGATGGGCCGGCTGAAGCTGCTCGTTCCTCCTGTTGGTCCTCGGGGAAGCGACTGTCGAGGTTGATAGAGTCGACCTGGGGCAGAGGGTTAGCCTCCTCGGAGTTGTTCGGCTGTGCTGGCTTGCTCGACGCTTTAGGCTTGGGCGCAATGGCGTTGAGCCCCTTTGTAGTTGCTTCAAAACACCGTCGGGCAACCTCTATATCACCGTGGAGGGTGGCGACCATTCCTTTCGAAGTGTAATACTTCATCTTCAGGTGGACGGTCGATGGCACTGCTACCAACTCGGCTAGAGTTGGCCTTCCGAAAATGCATTGGTAAAGCGACGGGTAATCGATTACCAGAAATTGCACCTTGATGGATCTGGCCCTTTCAGCTGCTCCGAAGGTCACGATCAACTCGACGTAACCCCACGGCTTGGTCACAGACCCGTTGAACCCCTGTAAATCGGACCCTACGTAGGGGGTAAGGTGTGATTCGTCCAGCTGCAGTGTTGAGAACAGTTGGGAGTACATGATGTCGACCGAGCTGCCCTGGTCGACTAGGATTCGACGAACGTCGAAGTTTTCCATTTGGGCTCTGACGAGCAACGGAATGCTTGAGTTCGGGGAGCCGCCGAGGAGTTCTTCCCTGTAGAAGGAGATGTGGATGGAACCCTTTGGGGCCTGATCAAGCGTGGTCACTTTGTTCGAGCTGGTGTTGATCAGGTGTTCGAACTTCCGTTTCACAGATCCCATAGTAACTTTGTTGAAACCCCCCGCCAGAGATGACCATGGCGGAGGAAAAGGTCTCCCATGGGCTGTGGGCCGCGAAATATGCAGGTGTGCTGAGCCCGTCAGGGACGTTGAAGTACTCGGGTCGCGATATGGACATAGCGACCTGTATGTTGGCGTCTTCCGAGGAGGGTACATCCTCCTCGACCTTCTTGGACTCCTGGGCGTCTTGCCGAGGAGTGTCCTTCTTCTTCGCGAACTGCTTCAGATGGTCGTCCCTGATCAGTATTTCAATGGCATCCTTCAGATGGATGCAGTCCTCTGTAATATGGCCGTGACTTTTGTGGAAGCGACAGTACTTTGACTTGTCCACGTTTGGTCTGTTCGGCAGCTGTTTGGGGAAACGGACCCCGACTTGTTTGAACTCCGAATTGGCACATTCAGTCAAAATCTTCTCCCTGGAAATGGTCAGGGAAGTGTAATCATGGAAACGCCCGGAGGGCCCTTTGCTGTCACGGGAGTCGCGGGGACGGTCCTCGTGCCTTCGTTCACCTCGACGAGACGTCGAGGCTTCTTCTCCTTTGGAAGCCCGGGCGTTCTCCCGGCGGCGAGACGCTCGGACGTTGCTGGCCGCAATCTTCTCCTCGAACTGAATATGAGATTGGGCTTTGAGGAGGAGGGCGACTAAGTTCCTCGGTGGCGCGAGGCCAATGGCTTTGGCGTACTCGGAGTCCAGGCGGACCCCTTGTTCGAGCAGGAACTTCTTCATCTTATTTATCGTCGGGACCTACACAACTTCCTAGTTGAACCTCTCGATATATGCGCGGAGAGGTTCGTCTTTCCCCTGGATTATGGCTCCGAGGGAGGCCTCAGTTTTGGGATGGCGGCGAGATGCTGTGAAGTGCCGCGAGAACATCCTGCCTAGTTGTTTCCACGAGGTGATGGACTCCTCAGGCAGTTGTTTATACCATGTCATTGCTCCCTTCCGAAGCGTGGTCGGGAACAGTCTGCATTTGATGGCGCCCCGTACGCCGCGGTAGTCTAGCAGCGCATCGATGTTCTCGATGTGCTCGTCGGGGTCGGTGGTCCCGTTGTATGTGCCAAGTGATGGGGGTTTCTCCAAGCCTTTAGGAGACGGGTGGCCAGGATCTCCTGGGACAACGGGCCGCGAGGCTCGTCGTCGTCACTAGAACTGGTGTATGATGGTGACTGGACGGGTTGCTTGCGTCGGCGGTTCCTTCGTGGAGAAGGTGAGTGGTTCCTTCGAGGAGAAGGTGAGTGGTTCCTTCGAGGAGAAGGTGAGCGTGTCCGTCCTTTGGACTTGATTGGAGACTCCTCGTTCCTTCGAGTCCTTTTATGGTCATGAGCGTTCTGGTCACGCGGGGAGATCTGGTCGCGCTTTCAGGCTACGCGAGGATCGTGCTCTTGGCGCAGTCTTCGGTCGATTTCTCTCCGTGGTTGCGGGCTTCTAGATCGTCGCTGGTTCCTCCGCGTAGGAGGGGATCTTGGACGGCGAGACTCTTCTAGTGCCCCGATCCTCTTGTTTTGTTGCAGGATCAGGGTGTTGGTTTTGTTGAGGGCCTCCAGGAGGGCTGCCACGGCCGGGTCGGCGCTGGGCGGAACAGGAACGGGCTGGAGGTCGAGAGACGGTTGATCGTTGTTGCGATCAGCAGGGGTAGGGGAAGGAGAAGCAGTGGCTCCATCCCTAAGGAAACGGGCATCTCGGAGGAGATATGATTGGCAGTCAACGTCAGATTTGTTGACGGGGAGGATGGTGGAATGAAGAGCATCCTGGGTGCGATCTTGGGAGGCCATGATCGTGATGATGTTCGAAAGTTATTTTGATCTTCGGTTAAAGAAAGAAGGGGAGAACAAAAGTTCCCACAGACGGCGCCACTGATCGTGAAGGCTGGATCAGATCCTGTAGAATCAGGCCGCCAAGTGCGTCAGGGATGCTGGTCGTATGGAGAGGAGAGGGGTGTACCTGCAAGGCACTCCGACGCTCAAGTGAGAAAGGGTCAGAGAAAAGGGGCAAGTACAAAGTATGAATTCTTAGGGTGAATATTAGATACCTGACCCTCTCAAGCGAGAGGGTTTATATAGGGCCCCCGGCGCGTGGCCAACGGTCTTATTTTCGGGGCAAAATAACTGTTTTCCCCAAAGAATAGGTAACTGCCCAAACTAGCCGTTATGTCGGGCAGGGTGCCTGAAACTAGTCATTATGTCGGGCATAAACGCAGTTCTGGGCACCTGTCTTTTGCTGTTCGGGCAGCGAGGAAGCCGTGCGTAACGGGCATCAACGTCGGGGAGGAACGTTGCATTCCTTGCCCGGTTGGAGGGACAGAAAGGTCATTTTTTCCCTTCTGTGGATTGGACTTAGGCAATTTGGACCGCTCTGGAGCAGAGGCGGATTGGGCCAATTCTAGCCATTGGTCCAGTCCAGAACAGTTTGAATAAGTACTTTGCGGTTAAGCGTGTTTGAGTAAAAGTAATACTAGGATGAATGACCTTTTGAAAAATTCTTGTGGTGTACTTCTTTAAAAAAAGAAAAGAAAACCATATATAATATGAATAAGAATATGCATTTATAATTAGAAGTGAATTCACAGTACAACAAATAATACATTTCATGATAAAACTTTCACTTCAGCCAACTGAAAATCGACGTCAAATGACATGGAATGGGCCATTTGATTTTTTCTTAAAAAAGTTAAATCTTAGCCCTCAATTTTTTAGAAAATCGACAGAAAATGTAGCTCAGGGTTTGAGCTTCGATTCCCAGCTTCTGGATTTTTGTGCTTTATTTAGAACTAAAATGACACCCTTATTATATAAATCATCTTTTCACTCGATTTTCTTGAAAACCGACATGAAATGTTAATTAATATTTTATTTAATTAAATTAAACTTGGCTTTTACCTTAGTTGTTTTCCCTCTTTTTTTTTTCTACCAACCGAGATATAAACTCTAAAATAATATTTTATTCCTTCCTCGGAATGTTAAGTCTCATTCACTTTTCATTATTTCTCATAAACTTTTTGCGCCCTAACGAATGAAAGAAACACCATTCTTCATTTTCTCCACCTAACAAACTGAAACACCATTCTTCATCTTCTCAAAGGAGGAGGTAATCTCGAATAAGGAAACTCAAACCTTAAACCAACACATTTCTTTGACTTTCTCATTACGTTTTCGGTACGTAACGTTTTCTCCACGAATATACTTGTAAAAGGTTATTGTTGTCGTTGTTGTTGTTGTTGTATTTGTCGTTGTTGTTGTTGTTATGGTTTTTGAGACCCGGAGTATAATGCTATGTTGTTTTTTCAGGTATTTGTAGTTGTTATTGTTTGGTGTTATTGTTGTTTTTTTAGATGGAATGTTCATTGTTGTTGGTTGTGTACGGTTTTTATTTTATTTTCAAAAGCTATTTGTGATCATGGTCCTAGTTGGATAAAAGTGAATAGATTGAGTAAAGAATGGGAGAATGAAGTGATTCAATTTCTTGAATTTGAAAAAAAACATTCTTCGCAATAATGAGATTTTTTTGTCCTTATAAAAATGTCAAAACACGCAAAAACATCCAAAGGATGATATATTCAATCATTTAGGTTATCATAAAATTATTCAAAATTACACGAAATGGGTATGGCATGGTGAAGTGGCAAAAAAAGGACCTGCATCACATAGATTTGAAGTTGATGATTATATGAATGATACTCTACAAGATATGATCTATGATATTAGAGTGTGTGCTTTTAAGAAAGCCCATGTGAAAGATACTTTGAAAAGTGAAATGGAAGAGTCGTTATTTCTAGAATGCAAATTTTTTACATGATTGTCAGTTGTGTTAAGACTATTTAATCTTAAGGAAAAATGTGACTGGACAGATAAAAGTTTCACTAAATTGCTTGAATTATTGTAAAAAATGCTTCAAGAAGGTAACACGTTGTCGAACCGTAGTTATGAGTCCAAAAAGATATTGTGTCCAATGGATTTGGACTATGTCAAAATACATGCATTTCATAATGATTTCATATTATATAGGAAATAGTATGAAAACTTGAAGGAGTTCCCGAGGTGTGGGGAGTCACACTACAAGCTGAAGGACAATGGTGCTGAAGATGATAATAGTGTAACTAAAATAGGTGTTTCTGCCAAGGTGATGTGGTACCTACCGATAATTCAAAGGTTCAAGAGATTGTTTTCTAATGTAAATGACGCAAAGAGTATTAGATGGAATGAAGATAAAAGAGTATGTGATGGACAAATTTGCCTTGTAGATGATTCATTGCAATGGAAGAAGATAGATTCGACGTATCCATATTTTTCCCTTGAGCCAAGGAACCTTCGACTTGGAATTGCCAATGACAGAATGAACCCGTTTGGTAGTACTAACCATACTTCATGGCATGTTCTTCTCAGAATTTATAACCTATATTTGTGGTTGTGCATGAAGCGCAAATATATGACGTTGTCAATGATGATTTCGGGTCTAAAACAACCATGGAATAACATATACGTTTATTTAACTTTATTTATTGAAGATTTAAGAGTTTTGTGGGAGGAAGGTGTTGATGTTGATGATGCTTATACAGGTGGTAATTTTAAGATGTGTGCCCTATTGTTTTGCACAATCAAATTTGTGTGGGTACAACATCAAGGGACGTAAAGCGTGTTCGATATGTGAAAATGATACACGCTCCCACCAATCACAAAATGAAAAAAAAAATACTGTTTATCTTGGGCATCAAAAACTTATAAGACCTAATCATTCAAACCGTAGATTGCTGAAAGCTTTTAATGGAAAACAGAAGTTGATATCGCTCCAAAGCCCTTAACCAGGAAGAAAGTTTATAAAAGACAACATCACATTAATGTTCTCTTTGGAAAGAAATAAAAAGGCCCCATGGAAAAAAATATTTGGAAAAAGAGGTAGGTGTTCTTTGGTCTTCCATATTGGTTTAGCCTTGTTGTAAGATATTGTTTTGATGTGATGCATGTGAAGAAAAATGTATGTGATAGTTTGATTGGATCACATTTTAACATTAAAGGCAAGATAAAATATAGTTAGAAATCCAGTCTAGATATGATGGTTATGGGTATACGGCAAGAGTTAGCCATAAAAGAAATAGGAAATAAAACATATTTGCCTATAGCGTGTCACACTTTGTCTAAAAAAGAAAAAGAAAAAGTTTTTGTGATTGTTTGCAGGGTATTAAAGTTCCCCAATGGTACTCATCAAATGTGAAGAAACTTGTATCAATGAAATATTTTAAATTAGTTGGCTTAAAATCTCATGTTTCTCATGTCTTGATGCAACAACTTCTACCAGTGGCTATATGTGGCCTTTTACCCTAAAAGTGTAATAGTAACTATAATCAGATTGTACTTATTCTTTAATGTTATATGTATTAACGTCGTCGATCTTTGAAGTTTAGATGAGTCAGAACATGAGGCTGCAATTATCTAGAAATGTATTTTCCTTCATTATTTTTTGACATTATGGTTCACTTAATTGTTCATATAGTGAGGGAGATTAGATTTTGTGGTCCAATTTATTTAAGGTGGATGTTTTCGTTTGAGCGATACATCAAGATCTTTAAAGGATATACAAAGAAACATCACCCTATCCAAGCTAAGAAACTATTGAGTTTTGTACAAACTATTTGTCAGAAGCAAACTTTATAGGAATTCATGTATCTCGTTGTGATGAAAGATATGAAGGTAAAGGTGCTCAAGATTTAAATGTTAAGATAATGGACCGAGATGTAGTTCTTTAAGCACATTTGTGTATATTGAATATTGTTGATGAAGTTAAACCTTACTTGTCCGCTCACAAAAAGCATATCAAGGAAAATTCCCCCTGGATGAGTGAAAAATTGATGTTGACAGAGCATAAAATGCTTTCATAAATTGGTTTAATGAAAGGGTTTCTAGAGAGAGTATTGCATCAGAGACAATTAAATGGATGTCATATATGCCTAAGCTTAATATAATAACTTGGAGTGCATACAACATTACTAAATTTTCATTCTATATAAAATCAAAGGATGATCGTAGTACCATACAAAATAGTGGGGTTATGGTTGAAGTTGAATCCATGTACCTCTATAGTTCAAAAGATAATAATCTTGTATTGGATCTAAAGTGTACTCTAGGGGTCATTTATGAGATTTTGGAGATTGATTATATTAGGTTTGAAGTGTCTTTATTTAAGTGCAAGTGGATTGACAATAATACTGGTGTAGAAACCGATGAATTAGTATTCACACGAGTTGATCTTCGGAAGAAAACTTATATGAATGAACCATTCATCATGGCATCCCAAGGAAAACAATTTTTTTATGTTACTGATCCTTATAACACAAGCTGGTCAACTGTTTACAAGGAAAACATATTCCTAATAATGATAAAAATCAAAATTTAATTTTTGAAACCCCTTCTTTCACAACACATGTACATCTCACATCTGAAGAAAATGATTCAGATGATGTTTATGATATTCGTCATGATCATCAAATGGGATATGAAAAAAGTAGTAAGTAAATATTTTATATCACTTAGTAATGTATATTTATTCATTTTACTTTTGTATTCTTTTTACTAATATTTATTTTTTTCCAACATTTAGAGATGTCGAAGGATACCATCTGTTACATGGTTTTAGAAGTAAAAGTCATAAAATTAAAAACCCATAAAGTAAGTGTTATTCTTTGTGACATTCATATATGATTATAAATTGTTTAGGTTAGTTGTAGTTATTGATGCATGACGTTGATATTGAAGTTTAAATGTTGTTGTTGTTGTTGTTGTCATTGTTGAGATTGAAGTTTGAATGTTGTTGTTGTTGTTGTTGTTGAGATTGAAGTTTGAATGTTGTTGTTGTTGTTGTTGTTGTTATTGTTGTTGTTGTTGTTGTTGCTGTTGTTGTTGTTGTTGTTGTTGCTGCTGTTGTTGAGATCAATGGTTTAAAGATTTAATTTTGTTGTTGATTATCCTAATTGGTTTCAAATGTTGTTCAAATTATAATTGCTTAACGACTGGTTACAAATCACTGGAAAAAAACTTTTGGACGACTGTTCAAGAATTTGCATTTTGGTTTTTTTTAATTTTGTTGGTTAATCATTTGGTTTAGTTTAGTTATAAAATTATAAGGTATGTCATTTTGACTTTTACAATTGGTGTAAGCAATGAATTAACATTTTTTTTAGAATGTTTCTCTTTTCAAAATAGGCAAAAGGTACAATATTTCTGTTTCAGGAATGAAAAAAAAGTTCTGTAATATAAGTTAGAACAAAAATATAAAAAACTAAAAAACAAATTAAATAACTATGTTTTTTCCTCAATTATTATATTAAATCGAGATAATACGACTAACTCTATTACCTCAGTTTTTCTTATAACCGAGAAAATATGTGGGTCGCGCCATTCAGTTCTTAAAATAACAAAAATGAAATTGCTGAGAATTGAACTCATGACTATTAAGTCTTTCTCCTTAGTAAAATCTCGACTAAGCGAAAAAATGACAAATATTCCATGACGCTCTTCGTCACCTCGCATATGAAATCAAAGTTAACCTCTATTTTTAATTGAGATAAAAAGAGTTTTTTTTTTTTTTTTTTGTGATAGTGTCATCTTATAAATTGATTTTCCTAAATATTGTGTTAATTTCAACTCAAATCGTATACTTTATTATTATTATTTTATATTTTTTATATATCACTTCGTCATGCTTATATATACATACCAACACAACTTTGACTATTAATTACACTGTCACACCAAGCATAATGCATGTATATTCTTCAAAAAAGTTTTGACGACTAATTTCAATATTTCATGCCTACCAGACATATAAAACTAGGTGAAATCCTTTTTATTTATTTGTTATCAAAAGATTTAATCAAATAATTTCAAGTGGGTCTATTGTTTCACACCTTGGAGAATTCCAACTTTAACACTACTAGCCCAAGGAAATATTGAATTCAGGGGGAGTATATGTGGTAATGGTTCTAAAAAAGATTTTCTCAAGTAAAAGAAAAACACGTATTATCAATTTAAAAATTGTTTAGATTACGTAATTTTAAAATTAATTTTAAACAATCTTGATAGTTAATATAATGCTCTTTTTTTTTGGCTTTTCCCCCAAAGTCAACTTAAATGTGCACCACTAAAAGATAGATTAATGATGAGTATAAAGAAATGGAAGAAAACTTTAGTTGCACTTTATTTGTTCTTCTGTAGATTATAGGTTCATGCATAGCATGTAGTCTCATTATTAGTAAAAGAGAGTGTTGTTTTTTTGTGACTTGTGGAGATGCGTTGTGATCTATCTGGATCTCTGATAATGTCAACTTAGCTTCAACATTACAGTGCCTAGTTGTCTTTATAAAGTATAGTTTTTCATATGATGTTTCAATCCATTTTATTTATTTATTGATTAATGTGTTGTCTTGTACAAGATACAATACGTTGCTTTTGTTATTCTTTTTTAACTTTTGCTGTCAACAACAATATGATCATATGATGCTATAGTAAGAAAATAATATGATACTATTTGGACTTGGATAATTTTAATGGGTTTTTGTGAGGAATAGTTTATGGGATACAAGTTAAGGCAATCAAATCAATACTAGACGAGTGTCTAACAAGTATGTTTTGTGATGGTTCGAATCAAGTACTTATCTCCTTCAACACATCCCAAATTCTACTAAGGAAAGGGAAAGAGACATCACTTTATTCTTCTAGAAAAACATACAGGAGTTCACCGTGAATCTAGATAAAATTGATCTGGACCACACTAATTTTCATTCATCAACCACCTCAGTCACCATCAACATGGTGGCAAAACAAGGTGTGGCATCACCTATCAATGCATATATGATCGTTAACACTACAACATGATTGTTTGTTGGAGGAGGAGAATTCAGCTCTTCTCGCTAAAAGTACATTTGGTAGGTTCTAACAGATAACAGTATACCCGCCAGCCCTGAAGTAAATTGGGAAAAGAAGCCAAATTCCAAAACCACTTTTTACAATAGACATGCCACTTGCATCCTCCCTCGACCTTATGTTCATTAGTGTGTAGTACGACAATTTGGACGTAAGGCGGGTATTGATTGACCCCAAAATCTTGACGAGTGTCTTGTTTGGGAACACAATTGAGAGACTCCAACTTGATCCCGATGACATGCAGACGTTTCAAAATTCCCTGGTCGGGCTTTCTGGGGATCACATACAAGTGAAGGGCCACATAACTCTCAAAACGGTATCAGGGTTAAACGAGAACACAAAGGCGGACAAGGTCAGATACCTTGTGGTAGACGTCTTATCATCGTACAACATCATCTTATGGTGGTCCGGCCTCTATCTACTAGGAGCCTCCCCGTCAACTCTGCATTTAAGCATGAAATATCCTCTACCTAACAGGTGAGTTGGAGTAAGGGTGGCTACAAGGGATGACGACGACGAATTTAGATTCCAGGATAAAGACATATATTGATAGGCTCACTCCCACAAAGGACCTAAAAGAGGTCCAGGTTGGGGCACAATATTTTCAAGTCACCAAACTAGGCACCTCCCTATCTAAAGCAAAAGGGGATGAGTTTCCCCCTGCTGAGGAGAAATGTCGGCTTGTTCGTCTGGACGCCCACCAACATGCAAAGGATAAACATCAGTGTGGTATGTCATCACCTCTCCATTAACTTCACTGTGAAATCCGGTCTTGGAGAAAATGCAAAGTGGGTGAGGAGAAATAGGCAATGATCGATAAAGAGGTTGAGAAGTTGAAGAGTGCATGCTTCATAAGTGAGGTCTGGTATGTGATTGTGGTCCTAGTTTGGAAGTCATCGAACAAATGACGCATGTGTGTCGATTTCACTGACCTAAATGCCACCTACCCTTAGGATCCATACCCAGTATCCAATACTCACAAGCTGAATGACGGGACATTACACTACAAAACCTTGAGCTTCATAGACATTTACTTTGGCTATAATCAGATAAAGATAAATATTTTGGACGTGTCCAGAACAATGTTCATGTCCAACCATGGCAATTACTACTATAATGTCGCCTTTTAGACATAAGAATGTGAAACCATCTACCAAAGATTAATGGATGTGATATTCTCAAAGGAGATAGGGAAAAACCTGGAGGTCTACATCAATCATATGATTGTGAAGATGTCATAGGGGGAAAGCCAATATGCAGACTTTGTTGTAACAATGGAAAGAGAGATGAAGAATGTTCTTGCTTGTAATAATGTGCCAGTTAAAAAGAGAATTTGACATAGAAATCACCAGTCTTATTTTACGTGCAACAATGACCATAAGAGAGAGAGAGAGAGAGAGAGAGAGAGAGAGAGAGAGAGAGAGAGAGAGAGAGAGAGAGAATAACTTTATATCCTTGCACGCTTCCCTTGCATTGACTGGTATAAATTCTAATATATGTAAATACCAAGAGCAACCCTTAACTTTTCAAGTTTGAGCTGCATCTAAAGTTTTAGTGAATATGTCAGCTAATTGGTTTTTAGTTTCCATATGTTCAAGGTTTACAATTTTATCTTCCACAAGTTTCCTAGTGAAATGATGATGAATGTCAGTTGTCGCGTGTCATACCCCAAATTTTGACCACCAGGATTTCCCATCATTGTGCAAATCATCATCACAATATGGATGAACCATCATGCATCATCAATCTCCTCAAAGATGGTTGAACACTCACTACAATCAAAGATTAGGGTTTTGAGCCCTCTCAGAGCATTTAGACAAGGATCAATCAAGAAATGACATGATATTCAACTTGTCTAGTCTCTCAAACACCCACATCAAGAATCATGCATAAATATGCAACATTCCAAGAGGATCAAGCCTCAGGATTGCCTATGTCACCAAGTTAGGGTTTGGTCGACCAGGGTCCCCAGATGAGAATTTCCATCTGAGCATGAGCCAATACCTCAATGTATGGTCCAAAAAAGCTCAAAAGGATCTCAAGAGCCCATCCACAATGGCAAAATCACCTTGAAGGTCCATCTATAAAAAAAAAAATCAGGAATTAGGGTTTTGACCTAATTCAACCCTTTGAGATAACTTGTGAAGTGAGGCAGGGCTTGAAGCTTCAAAATGAACTTCAAAGACCTCAAATACATCATATTGACATATTTACAAGATGTGATTGACTCAAAGAGCTCAAATCATAAGCCACAAGAACTCAAAACCATCTGATCACAAATTAGGGTTTTTAATGGAAAAAGTCAACCCTGCCCTTGACTGTTGGCCTACCCTTGACCTCAAACCTTGGGGAGGGGTCCAAGACATTCCTAAATACCCTTGGAGGACATCCATGAAGTTTAATTAAGCCCAAGGGTTAATTTCACAAAAGGATCACAAAGTCAAAATTTCATCTGCTGAAAAAGCAACTGTACAAAAATCCAAGTTTGACTTTTTGGATTTTTGGTCAACCAAGGTTCCTTAACCCTAAAACAATGTTAATATGTGATTTGAATCATGATTCATCAAGAAAAATCAAAGAAAGTGAGTTAACTTGTAAAAGGGGTAACCATAAAAAAAACTTAGAATTTTTCTAAGTTATGGAACAAAGTGGCTAGGGTACCAACTTCTAAGGACCATAACTTGAGATCCAAGCAACCATTTTGGGTGATCCAAAGCTGGATTTGTAGGTCTTGTTACACTCTACAAAAGCTTCAACTACATCAAACTCCAATTCCTCATGGATTTTAAGTTATGGAGTGATCAAAATGGCTAAAAACATGAAAATGACATATTTCCAACACTTAGTGAAATTTTCACTAAGTCAGAATCTGCCTTACTTTTTCCAAAATGTAGGGACATTTTTCACCTTGATCTAAGTCAAACCAGGTCTAGGGGTGAACATCAAAGTTAAAGTATGCCATAAGGGCTTTCCAACAAGTACCTGATCATCTCCAAATTCAATTTGAGCAGAGAGATACAACCCTTGAAACATGGCATCATGAACTGGTTTTACAAGGCAGAATTGTGCATATTTGCTCGATTTGTCCAAATCAGAGAACTCCAAGCCTTGTCATCAATTTGGCCACATCAGAGGATCAAATCCAAGGGGGATGATCTGCTCTCCAAGCCTCCCAAGTCCAAGAATCTACATTAGGCTTGTCATCCCTAAAAAGGCTACAAAGATGCCAAGACTCAAATTTTGTTTCCAAGCATTCAATGGATACACCAAGGTGGCATGAATGTTAGATGTCATACATACTACATATTTGCATTCGATACGTGGCATTTTCCATTACTTTCTATGTCTAACTTGTTGATTTTAGTGGTGATGTGTTGTAGTTTTTCAAACATTGGAATATACTTGTGGTGCTTGTAATTTGTGTGCTAGTGTGCAGAAATAGGCATGAAATGATCAAGAAAGTAAGACACAAGGAGTGGATGCAAGCTGCCATAGAATCAAGAAAGCAACAGCAGAGTTCGCTAGGCGAATCCTGGCGAAGTCACCAGCGAATGGTGGCGAAGCTTCCAACGAAGAGAGGCAGAAGGAGGCATTGGAAAAAGGGAGTAAAATTCACTATGGCAAGGGAGCCAACGAACTTTCGCTGCTTTGTTCGCTAGGCGAAGGTTCTGGCGAAGGACCCTTTTTTGAGGCAGGGGCGAAAGGACCCAAAATTCGCTGGGGCGAAGGTTTTGGCGAATGCTCGCTTCGCGAATGATTTTGTTCGCCTAACGAACCCGCAATAACTTTTGTGGGCGGTTTAAGTTCTGAGGCACTTAAAGTGCCATTTTTTGATCCATTCGTTAGGCGAATGATTCCTTTGCTAGGCGAAGGCTGCTGAATTTTTGTGTTGTATAAATAGATTTTCACTTTTCTTGAAAAAGGACCTTTTGCTATTTTCACACAAAAACATAGTTTTCTGTATTTTTGATCATCCAAGAGGAAATTTTCACCTAGAGAAGCTGAAGTCACATCCATTCTCGATTATTCGACGTGGATGTTCATTCATCTCCTCTTGAAACTTGTCATCCAAGCTACCATGAGAATGAGTGGCTAAACACTCTTGTGTTAAGGTTAGATGTAGTTGATCTTGATCATATGTATTTCTTTTGATCTTTTGTATATGAACGAGGTTGATGATCAATATAAATGGAGTTATTTGTTCTTAATGATGTATTTGTGGTTTGTATTACTCTAGACATAGATTCTACAAATCATGACCTAATAATTTCATCTCTTAAAACCCAAACTCTAGACATAGATTTGGGATTTGTTATTCGCTTTGTGTTGATCTTAACGATTGTTGTTTCGATTGTTAGCGTGAGACATCATCTAACGGTCTAAACAACGATACTCACGACTGTGCTTTAGACCTAAACTTAGTCGAGAGGATACGCGGTTGTATTGGTCGGAAACTAAGTTCATATGCTTGATTAATCAAATATGTGTGAAAAGGATTAGCGAAACCTAACCTTGACATGCTTTTCTAAAAACCTTACAAACTCTTTGCCACAAATTTACTCTTTGCTACCAATTAATGTTAACCAACATCAAGAGCAATTTGAAACTCTTTAACTTAAAACATTGTGACAATTGAACGGCAAGCATCTAATATCGAACAATCCCTGTGGAGACGATAAAAACACCCCCTAATACTGTTTCAACAAAATGGCGCCGTTGCCGGGGATTGTTATTTGATATTGCAAACATTGCAATAGTTGTTTTATTTTAAGCTTGTTAACTTTTTCTCGAACTTGTTAATTTGTTTTGTTTAGTGTGCAGACTTTGTTTTATGCGAGGGAAACTACCGGCGGACCAACTTCTGTTTGATCCCGAGATTGAAAGAACCGCTCGTAGAATCAATAACAGAACGAGACGAAGGAGGCAACTAGCTAGACAAAGGCAAGAACAAGAGGGAAGTTCGACTTCTACACCACCACCATTGCCACAGTTACTTCCAGCTATGGAACATCCACCACCACCACCTGCTTCTAGACCATGTACTAACAATCCAAGACATAATGCACAGTTTGCTCACAATGCGCAGAATGGTCGTCATTCAGAAATGAAGACTGGTATTCTTCAGCTTCTATATCAGAGTCCTTTTACTGGTATGGATCATGAGGATCCTTTTACACATCTGACAAAGTTCTATGAAATTGCGGGAGCAACTGGTGCGCCCGAAGGTGAAGAGGAATCTCTGTTTAAGAGACTATTCCTGTATTCCCTCATTGGGAAGGCCAAGGAATGGAATCTTGATCAGTCGACAGCAATAATGACTGATTGGAATTCACTTGATGAAAATTTTTTGGAGCGATTTTTCCCACATACTCGTTTCATGGAGGCAAAGACCGCAATAATAGTGTTCACGCAAAGTGCCAACGAATCTCTCAATGAAGCGTGGGAGAGATTCAAATCTATGTTGAGGAAATGCAAGGGGCATGGCTTTGATGAATTGTCTCAAATTCATATTTTTCGAAATGGACTTCAACTAGTGCATAAAACATTGTTGGATGCCACCGCTGGTGGATCCTTATTGAGCAAAACTGCTGAAGAAGCCACTGCCATTATTGATAAGATGGCTTTAAATGATCACCAGGGAAGCCATAACCGTGGCTCTTCTCAAAGGACTCTTGGAGTTTTGGAACTGGGAACCAATGATGCTATACTTGCTCAAAACAAGTTATTATCCCAGCAAGTTGAGTTATTGACGAAACAAATGTCTAAACTTCCTCAACAATTTAAAGAAATCCATGACTCCTCGAGTAAAAACGTGCAGGTCTTGGTATGTGAACTTTGTAGAGGCGACCATCTTACTGGATATTTTCCTCCAGTTGTGGAGGAGGTAAACTATGCTGGAAATCAAGGATACCAACCCCGACCTCCTTATCAACAAGGCAACCAAGGTTACCAACAATGGGGTAACCAAGGTTATCAACAACCGTGGAGACCACAAGAAGTCGGACCGTCAAACCGTCAACAATACCAAAATTACACTCAACCTCCACAAGCTCCTGTTGGAAATACGAAGATGGAAGACACTCTCACACAATTTATGCAAATGCCAATATCCAATCAGAAAAATACCGATGTGGCCATAAGGAATCTTGAAACACAAGTCGAACAATTATCAAAACAATTGGCCGGCCAACAAAAAGGAAACTTTACGGCGAATACTCTCCCAAATCCTAAAGAGCATTGTAAGGCTATTCTAAAAAGAAGTGGAAGAGAGATTGACATGGGTGTAGGTGAAGTTGTAGTGGAGGAGGAGAAAAATTGAAAAAAACTAGGAAGGGGAAAGAACCGTTGAATAATATTCCGATCCAACATTTACCATATCCTCATGCTCCTACAAAGAAAGATAGTGTGAGGCACTACGCTTGGTTTATGGATATTTTCAAACAATTACAAATAAATATTCCATTTTCCGAAGCTTTGGAGCAAATGTCGAAATATGCAAAATTTATGAAGGATATTCTCACAAAAAAGAAGAGGTATACGGATCAAGAGACCATCATTGTGGATGCTAGTTGTAGTGCTATCATTCAACGTACTCTCCCGAGGAAAGAATGTGATCCGAGACGAGTCACCTTACCGGTTACTATAGGAAATATCTATGTGGGCAATGGATTGATTGATTTGGGCTCTAGTATCAATTTGATACCTTTGTCGATTGTGAAACGGTTAGGACACATGGAATTGAGGTCCACTCAAATGACATTGCAACTTGCCGACAAATCCACTACCCGTACTCACGGTGTAGCGGAAGATGTATTGGTTAAAATGGACAAATTCTTATTTCCTATTGACTTTGTGGTAATTGAAATGGAGGAAAATGAAGACGCTCCATTGATTCTTGGGAGACCGTTTATGAAAACTGCTAGAATGACAATTGATATGGACGATGGTCTTATGAAGGTTAGAGTCCAAGATGAGGAGGTTTGTTTCAATCTATTTGAGGCCATGAAACACAAGAATGACAAAGGTGACTGTTTCAGAATAGATGCAATGGAAGAAGTGGTTATGGATGTCACGAAACAAGTTCATGTAGTGTCCCCTTTGCAAAGAGCTCTTGATGATTCATTTGAAGTATTCTCCGATGAAGAGGAAAGAGCACTTGAAGAGTGTTTAAAGGAACTTGAATCTTTGGAGGAGTTGCAGCCTTGGGAATATGAAGAGGAAGTGCTAAAAAAAGAGGTGAGTGATGCGAAATCTCAACTTGAATTGAAAGTGTTGCCTTCAAATTTGAAATATGCTTTCCTGGATGACGATGGTAATAAACCTGTTATGATAAGCAACATTTTATCTGACAATGAGGAAAACCGCTTAATTCAAGTTTTGAGGAAAAATCAAGAAGCAATGGGATGGAATCTTTCCGATCTTAAAGGCATAAGTCCCTCTTATTGTATGCACCGCATATTCATGGAAGAGGATTTCAAACCGGTCGCTCAACCGCAACGCCATTTGAATCCAACGATGAAAGAAGTAGTAAGAAAAAAAGTTGTCAAACTCTTGGATGCCGGTATGATTTACCCAATTTTCGATAGCCCTTGGGTAAGTCCGGTCCATGTTGTACCAAAAAAAGGAGGAATGACCGTGATCCGTAATGAAAAAATGAGCTGATCCCGACAAAAACGGTTATGGGGTGGAGGATGTGTATAGACTATAGGAGGCTAAACACCGTGACACGAAAAGACCATTTTCCACTTCCTTTTATGGACCAAATGTTAGAAAGATTGTCGGGCCAACAATTCTATTGCTTTTTGGATGGTTATTCCGGGTATAACCAAATTTCAGTGGACCCGGATGACCATGAGAAAACGGCATTCACTTGTCCTTTCGAAATTTTTGCCTGCCGAAAGATGCCGTTTGGTCTATGCAACGCGCCGGCGACGTTTCAACGATGTGTTCAAGCTATTTTCTCCGATCTTATTGAAAAGACGATAGAGGTTTTCATGGACGACTTCTCCGTTTTTGGAGCATCTTTTGATCTTTGTTTGAGAAAGTTGGAGGTTGTGCTTGAACGGTGTGCTGAGACAAATTTGGTATTGAACTGGGAGAAGTGCAATTTTATGGTTACGGAGGGAATAATGTTGGGCCACAAAGTCTCCTCCAAAGGTCTTGAGGTTGATCAAGCCAAAATTGAAGTGATTGAAAAGATGCCTCCTCCAACTAATGTCAAAGGCATTCGAAGTTTTCTCGGACATGCGGGATTCTATCGGAGGTTCATCAAAGACTTCACGAAGATAGTAAAGCCATTGAGGAATTTGCTCAACAAAGATAAGTTCTTTGACTTTGATGAATCTTGCATGTTTGCTTTTAATGTTTTAAAGAAAAGTTTGACTACCTCACCCATAATCATCGCACCTAATTGGAAATTGGATTTTGAACTAATGTGTGATGCGAGTGATTATGCGGTGGGTGCAGTTTTGGGTCAGCGGAAAACAAAATTTTTTCATGCTATACATTATGCGAGCAAAGTTTTAAACGAAGCTCAAATTAACTACGCAACAACTGAAAAAGAGTTGCTTGCAATAGTGTATGCATTGGAAAAATTTCGTTCCTATTTGATTGGGTGGCGAGTTGTCGTTTACATGGATCACACGGCGATTAAGTATTTGCTCACCAAGCCCAATTCTAAACAAAGGCTAATTCGTTGGATCCTCTTGTTGCAAGAATTTGATCTAGAAATTCGTGACTAGAAAGGATCCGAGAATTTGGTGGCGGATCACTTATCCCGCCTTGTAAACATTGACGTGACCAAAAAGGAATGTGAGGTCAAAGAGGAGTTTCCGGATGAAAAATTATTTAGGGTGCAAGTTAGACCATGGTTTGCCGACATGGCTAACCAAAAAGCCGCCGGATTAATACCAGATGGTCTAACTCACCATCAAAAAAAGAAATTTTTGTCAGACGCCAAGTCTTTTGTTTGGGATGAACCACATTTGTTTAAACTTGGTGTCGACAACCTCTTCAGAAGATGTGTGTCAGTAGATGAAGCCATGAACATCCTTTGGCAATGTCACAACTCTCCGTATGGAGGACATTTTAACGGGTTAAAAACGGCAACGAAAGTCCTTCCATCGGGCTTTTATTGGCCTTCTTTATTCAAAGATGCACATGCGCATGCCCAAAGTTGTGACAAATGTCAGAGAAGTGGTGGAATTTCAAAGCGGCATGAAATGCCTTTACAAAATATGTTGGAAATTGAAGTATTTGATTGTTGGGGAATTGACTTTGTTGGACCTTTTCCATCTTCATTTTCTAACGAGTACATTTTGGTCGCTGTTGATTACATTTCCAAATGGGTTAAGGCAATAGCATGTGCTAAGGCCTATGGAAAAACCGTAATAAAGCTTTTGAAAAGAAACATTTTTGCTCGATTTGGTACTCCCCGAGTGTTGATAAGTGACGGAGGATCCCACTTCTGCAACACTCAGCTTGAAAAAGCTTTGGAGCAATATGGTGTTAAGCACAAAGTTGCAACACTATATCATCCTCAGGCTAATGGGAAAGCGGAGGTATCGAACCGATAAATAAAACGAATTTTGGAAAAAATAGTTTCATCCTCAAGGAAGGATTGGTCTAATAAGCTTGATGATGCTTTGTGGGCTTATCGGACGGCTTTTAAAGCTCCGATCGGTCTCACGCCGTTTAAATTGGTTTATGGTAAGAATTGTCATCTTCCAGTAGAGTTGGAGCATAAGGCGTTTTGGGCCTTGAAATTTTTGAACTTTGATCCAACTCTAAGCGGTGACAGAAGAAAAATGCAATTGCATGAATTGGATGAATTGCGCCTCTAGGCGTATGATTCCAATAAGCTGTACAAGGAGTGTGTCAAAACTTACCATGACAGGAAAATTGTGATCAAGCAGTTTGAAGTGGGACAGCTGGTCCTACTTTTCAATTCTCGATTGAAATTGTTCCCAGGTAAATTGAGGTCTAAGTGGTCGGGTCCATTTTGGATTTGGGAAATCAAGTCATATGGGGCAATTGTGATTGAAGACGCAAAGACAAAGGAGAATTGGACTGTTAATGGTCAAAGGTTAAAAGTTTATCTTGGAGGTGATTTCGAGCGGAATCCCGCCATTGTTCCTTTTTGCGATCCTTGAGGTTGCATTGGACCGTCGAGCTTAGCCGACGTTAAACAAGCGCTTGTTGGGAAGCACCCCAACATTGTAAGTATTTACTGCTTTGTTGCTGTTTTTTGGTATTGGTTGAAGTTTTGGAGTGTTGAGAGATGTGGGCAAATGTAGAAAATTTTTGAAAAATTCTATCATGTTCGCTGGCGTTCGCCTAGCGAGCCTGGGGTGAGCATTCGCTGGGTCCTTCGCTTAGCGAACCCAGCGAGACAGGTCATGCTGATTTACCACATCAGTTAAAAATGGGGGTAATTTTTGGGTGGGCCAACCAATTGGGCCCATGACCCAACTCATTTCTGAGAAATTTGAGGGGGAAACCCTAGTTTCCTTGGTCACTTTTTGCCTCTCCAACATTTTTTCTTCAAACTTTATCTCCTCTCTAGAACTCATTGCACAAATTGTCTATGCTATCACTCATTTCACCTAGTTCATCCTTTTTCACTTGCAAAGTTCAGGTTTGTTCACCCTTTCCATGTTTATTTCTGTTTGATAGTAGTTTAGAGAATGATTTGGATTTTGGATGAAATCACTTAGGTTTTCAAAATTCATGTACCTCTGTTCATATTGTTTTTGTGCTGCATGTTGCATATTACCAAAGCATTATGAATAGGGTGATGTTTTAAAAGGGATTTTGCTGTTGGACTGGTTATTTGATATGGTTTTTCTGCATTTTCGTGGGTTCAATGTTGTGTTCGCTTCGCGAGCCTGCGCGAGCATTCGCCAGCATTCGCTTCGTGAACCTGGGGCGAATGTTCGCTAGCCTTCGCCTAGCGACACCTGGAGCGAACAAAAGAAATTTTTTTTTTATGAAGTTTGAGTCTCTTGCTGTGTTGTCTTGGTTCACTAATGTGTTGGTTTGCTGTTGTTGTGTTTTATTGGTTGTTTTGTGCATATGGCACCTAAACTGGCAACCAACCCGGCAAAGAAAAGGAAAGCCTAAACTTCGAGGCAAGTAACAGTTCAGTTTGATGACACTAGATTCAGAGGAGCCAAACAGGCGGCCCGTTACGAGACCTTGGAAAGGAAACACATTTTGGCAGAAAAGAGGTTCATTCTAAGCGACCGTGGAAGTTACCGAATGGTGGATGCACTTTTTGTGGAAAAGAAGTGGGGTCGCTTAATGACACCTTTGGATGGTTATAATGCAGAGATTGTCCGGGAGTTTTACGCAAATGCACTTCCCGATGATGGGGAGCGTTTTAGCTAGACCTCTCTTGTGAGGGGGACTGTTGTGAGATTCGATGGGAGGACTATTAACACGGTTCTGGACGATTCGTTACCGTTGGCCGGTAGTTAGTTGGATGCTTATCATCGAGACTTTCATCTTCATCATGACATTCCGTAGATGACCCGTGATTTACTCCTTCTGGGTAAAGATGTAGAGCGTAACTCATACGGGGTTGCGATTAGATACCGAAGGGTGGATATGCAACTGTTGGTCCAACTCATCTTTCTTTTTGTGCTTACCAACATCGCGCCAAGGTTACATCATAACACCATCCCTATACCTTTGGCCTATCTTATCCATAGCATTCAGACGAATGTAGAGATTGACGTGGCCCACATCATTGCGGATGAGATCAAGGTCATTGTTCTAAGTGGTCTTGGAGGTACTGCAGCTCGCAAGAATGCCCCGCTTACTTTTCCTTGTCTCATAATGTCGTTGTGTGCTCATACTGGAGTTGATATACCCGCATGCAGGTAGGTCACGATTCCATCAGCTATAAATGATCGATATGTGGATAAGTTTTGTAGGCCCAGAGGGGCAATTGGAGAATCTCCTGGTGCTGGTACTGATGCTAGTGCAGGGGATGGTGGAGTTTCTGGATCGGCATCACCGGCCTTTTATCCTTTTCAGCAGGAAATTTGTCAATACAACTGGGATTGGATGGCGGCTTCACAACGCATCATCACTGACCTTCATGATTCTATGCAGGTACTCCAGTTACAGATTCACGACCCTGACACTGAGCACTCGATGATGTCTAGGGAGCAGTTCCTAGCACATGCTAGCTGGCCTGAGGGCAGGCCAGTTTGCGGAGGGGGTGAAGATAATGCTGCTGAGTATGAGGAGGTTGGTGAGGATGTTGTTGGTGATGATGATGATGAGGCGACTGGTTCTGCTGGCGGTTCTGAGGAGGAGGAGATTGAGGTGTCCGATGAGGACAAATTTTGTTGATTTCAGACTTTTGTACTTCCTTTGTGCTACAAAGTGAAGTTTTATCATGTTTTATGTATTTTGTTTTATTCCAGTTTAGTAGTGATGTACTTTATCCACTGTGTTGGATAATTTTTGGTTGTATGATGTTTATGTACCCTTCGGTGGTACTTTTGACTCTGTAGGTGTGTTCACACCAGTACATTGCTATTATTATTAGTAGTAGTATTTGATGTTTTCAGTAAAAATTTTCTGTTTTTAGTTTACTAATATTTCGGTTTTAATTATAGTATAAAGTGTTGAGTTCTTCAGTTTACGAATGCTCAACACTTAAATGGTTGGTATGCTTATGTGTTAAGAGTTGAATTCTTCAGTTTATGAATGTTCAACTCTTTGAATGTTAATATGTTTTTTATTGTTTTATGTTGGTATGCTTGTGAATATTTAATGTTTCCTTCTTTTGTTGATGGAACTTGGGGAAGTTTAGGTTGGTGATTCTTGATCTTAAAAGAAGATTCTTCCAAGTTGGATGGCGATGATAGTAATTTAAGCATGATATTGTCGGCAAGGTACATAGTTACCTAGTTCTAGAATTTAGAATGTGTTAGAATTTGTGTCTTTGTACAAATGAAAATTGTGTTTCTTGTTACAACTTTATTGATTGTGTATGTCATTTAGGTCCAAAAATCACAAAAGTGAGAAACCTCCGGGTTATACTATATGCTTTGGATTGATGATAGATTTTGTTTTATACTTTTAATTCATGCTTCATCTTGTGATTTGTGTGATTTTGTGGAAGTGTTAGAAATGATCAAGGCACTTGTTGATTTTGAGCATAACCATTTCTAAACAGTAATTTACCTGTGAGTAGCGAGATTTTGTTAGCCCCTTTGTGCCTAAATTTGTTAGATCTCTTTCGGTGATGGACTTTGTGTTGTACATATTTTAAAAATCAAGGTCATCATTGAATTTTTGAGAGCTTCTAAAAAATTTTCTTCTTGAACCTTAGAACTTTTATTTTAATTGACTCCCTTGCCTTAAAAAGCAAGGAACATTCACGTAAGGTTGAGTCGAAGATAAGTTGGGGAGAATGAAATTGAGGATTGGTGAATTGCTTAAACTTGTGAAAACATTTAAGCAAGCATGAAAAGAAAAGAGTATGTGAATGTGTGTATACAAAAGAGAAAAAGAATGCTTGCTTGAATGAGAAAAATAGATCCAATAATTGTGCAGGGAAGTTTGAGAAGGTGTGATAAAGAAAAAATTGGTAAATGAAGTTGAGGTGTTGTGAATACTTTGTAGAGTGAATGTTCTTTTGCATCGGCAATTTCAATTCATTGGCCATTAGAAATGTTTTTTATTGTTAACCCGACCAAGCTACAACCTTGAAGCCCTTAGTGATCTTGTGCTTCCATGATTTCTTTTGTGATCATTTAGATATTGTATGAATTGCTTAGTATTTGCATCATTTGTCATTTGAGTGAAATTGTCCTGTGCTTGTATGCGAGTTTTCCTTCAATCCTTTTTCGAAGAGGAGTGTTAGAATGACATGTGCATGATTATTTAGTTGTCTCTTGAAACATTGTTTGAAAGTTGTTTAAGAGTCAAGTTCTTTTACATTGTCAATTCTAGGATTGTGTAATTGTTGCCTTGTTGTAATTGTTGTTTATTTGAGCCGCTTATCTTGTCTTGGTTGAGTTTTATACTCGAGCAAATCCTCTTGTGAGGCATAGTTTGCTTGAGGACAAACAAAGAGTTAGTTGGGGAGAGTTTGTTAGATGTCATACATACTTCATATTTGCATTCGATACGTGACATTTTTCATTACTTTCTATGTCTAACTTGTTGATTTTAGCGGTGATGTGTTGTAGTTTTTCAAACATTGGAATATACTTGTGGTGCTTGTAATTTGTGTGCTAGTGTGCAGAAATTGGCATGAAATGATCAAGAAAGTAAGACACAAGGAGTGGATGCAAGCTGCCATATAATCAAGAAAGAAACAGCAGGGTTCGCTAGGTGAATCCTGGCGAAGTCACCAGCGAACGGTGGCGAAGCTTCCAGCGAAGAGAGGCAGAAACAGGCAGTGGAAAAAGGGAGTAAAATTCGCCGTGGCGAGGGAGCCAGCAAACTTTCGCTGCTTTGTTCGCTAGGCGAAGGTTCTAGAGAATGACCCTTTTTGAGGCAGGGGCGAAAGGACCCAAAATTCGCTGGGGCGAAGGTTTTGGCGAATGCTCGCTTCGCGAATGATTTTGTTCGCCTAGCGAACCCACGATAACTTTTGTGGGTGGTTTAAGTTCTGAGGCACTTAAAGTGCCATTTTTTGATCCATTCGCTAGGCGAAGGCTGCTGAATTTTGTGTTGTATAAATAGATTTTCACTTTTCTTGAAAAAGGACCTTTTGCTATTTTCACACAAAAACATAGTTTTCTGTATTTTTGATCATCCAAGAGGAAATTTTCACCTAGAGAAGCTGAAGTCACATCCATTCTCGATTATTCGACGTGGATGTTCATTCATCTCCTCTTGAAACTTGTCATCCAAGCTACCATGAGAATGAGTGGCTAAACACTCTTGTGTTAAGGTTAGATGTAGTTGATCTTGATCATATGTATTTATTTTGATCTTTTGTATATGAACAAGGTTGATGATCAATATAAATGGAGTTATTTGTTCTTAATGATGTATTTGTGGTTTGTATTACTCTAGACATAGATTCTACAAATCATGACCTAATAATTTCATCTCTTAAAAACCAAACTCTAGACGTAGATTTGGGATTTGTTATTCGCTTTGTGTTGATATTAACGATTGTTGTTTCGATTGTTAGTGTGAGACATCATCTAACGGTCTAAACAACGATACTCACGACTGTGCTTTAGACATAAACTTAGTCGAGAGGATACGTGGTTGTATTGGTCGGAAACTAAGTTCATATGCTTGATTAATCGAATATGTGTGAAAAGGATTAGCGAAACCTAACCTTGGCATGCTTTTCTAAAAACCTTACAAACTCTTTGCCACAAATTTACTTTTTGCTACCAATTAATGTTAACCAACATCAAGAGCAATTTGAAACTCTTTAACTTAAAACATTGTGACTATTGAACGGAAAGCATCTAATATCGCACAATCCCTGCGGAGACGATAAAAACACCCCCTAATACTATTTCAACAATGAACTGAGCCTATTCAAACTGAATTCAGTCAAGACTTATCTCTGAACCAAAGCTACAAAGCCTGTTCCCTAACCTCAAGTCAATGGCTAGAGGAGACTTGAGATTCCTTCTGCATAACATTGGCCAAAGGCCTGCTGCAGTTGCCATTCACTATTGCTTGCAAAACAAACTTGCTCTACTATAAATAGAGCTCATTTGTGCTCAGTTTGAGTACACCAAAGCACTACAACACTTGTTTTCCTCAAAATCCCTTTCTCTAGGCCAAAATGCCTTCATTTGCAAGGAATCTCTGAGTTTTTGAGTTAGAGAGCAATTCCATCACAGCTCATGATCCAAACACCTCTGGTATGTTGTATCTAAGCTGTTCAAACTCTCATTTGTGACCTGAAACACCAAAATCACAAAGTCCACTCCCAAAACCTCAAAATTGGACTTTTTTGCATTTTTCATGCGATGTCTTGATTCAGTCACTTTCAAAACCAGATAAAACCTCAAACACACTTCAAATATCATCCTTGAACTGTATCAATTGGTTCCCCTCATCTGGAACACCATTTAAGAGAGTTGCCCCTTTTGCAAGAAAGAGCTCAAACATGTTCCTAAGGATTCCAGCTGGTTCTGATCATTCTAAAAGCTTCTAAGGGATCAATTGAGAGTGTCCAAAGCATCAAATTACTTCTGGCACCAGGAACTTGACAGATAGCACAAAAAAACTCTAAGAGGTAAGTGCATGACAACTTGAACTCTTTGAATTATGCATTGCTTTGAAGTCCACTGATCATAAACATCTCATACATGTTGTATATGTTATGTTTGAACCAATTCATCATGTAATTCTTGCCTGTACCATGAGGTAGCATAGAAAATGCAAATTGTGGCCCATTTCAAAACCACTATCGGGTTTTAAAATGGGGACCTCATCTGAATAAACTAAGGACACCATTGGATTCCTTGTGAAATTCTAGGCAGGATAGACCTAAATTTTGTCCCAATCCAGGGAGAAATGAGAGAGTTACAGCTTCACGTTTTTGGCCCAAGAACTTGCCTTGCCTTGCCTTGGCCAGGCCTGAAAATTGGTATCCCATATGTATTTATGGGGTGGTTTTGATACACGGATGTATCACCACCCTAGTGGTTGCGCGCGCATGTGTTTGGCTTGGAGGTCTGGGGTTCGAATCCCCCTCGCCCTAGACCCTTTTTTATCACTTCTTCCATTTTTTATATTTTTCATATTATTTTCTTAAATGATTTGAAAAATTAATTTCTCTCTCAATTTTAATTATTTTTTATTGGTTCTTTTTACAAAAAATCACAAAAATGTTAAAATATTTTATTCCACAAAAAAATCAAATTTATATTATTTATTTAATATAGTTGATATTTTTGTAAATAAATTCATTTTTAATTGTTTTTAAACATTTCAAAAAGGAATTATCATCTTGGAAATCAAAACCAAATGAGTTTTAATTCATCTTGTGATTAAAACATCATTTTTCAAACCTTAACCAAAAATCACAAGTTGTTTATTCAAACTTATTTTGTGTTTTTATCATTTTAATTAATTTTCTATGAATAATTACTTTAAAAAATGATGAAATTAGGGTTTCTTTGATTTTCACCCTAACAAATATTTTTCAAACATCTTTGGGCCTCTAATAGAGTGTAATACCTAATCCCTTTTTAACCAAAACCATTTTGGGCCTCAGACATTGTATAAGTCCCACTGTATATTCAAAATCATGGTGCGGTCGTCGCCTTTTAAAACAAAATTATTTGGGCCACCCCTCGTGTTGTAAGTCTCATCTTTCTTTTTCAAAACATCTTTGGGCTTCTCCTTGAGTTGTAAGACCCAACCCTTGTAAATAAAAGCTTTTTTGGGCCTCATTCGTTATATAAGTTCTGATATGATCTTCAAAACAACAGTGCGATCACTGTTAAACCTTGGGCCTCTCCTTAAGTATAAGCCCCAACAATCTTTTCAAAACAATTTCTCTTTTGATTTAGGTTCAAATATTCAGTTGTTATCAAAACTTTCTTAAATTTCTTTGAACAACTAACCATACAGCATGAAAGCTTGCTCACCTGTAAGTTTTAACAGCTTTATATATATATATATATATATATATATATATATATATATATATATATATATATATAACTGTATATATATATAACTGTATTGTGGGAAGCTGCTCCCCTGTAAGTCTTTCTTTCATACCCCAGTTATTATCAAAACTTTCTTTCTTAAATTTCTTTGAACAACTAACCATACAGCATGGAAGCTTGCTCACCTGTAAGTTTTAACAGCTTTCATTTACTCGCTTTCATATATATATATATATATATATATATATATATATATACACACACACACACACATATATATATAACTGTATTGTGGGAAGCTGCTCCCCTGTAAGTCTTTCTTTCATACCCTTTTAAATACTTGTCATATATCAACTGTATATATACTAGTATAGTTATTTAGAGTTTTCCCCAACAACTAGGTCTAGAACTAGGTAAAACCAGTTGGTCACTCTTAAATACAGTTAAAACTAGATCCCCATTAGACTTCCAGATACAGTCTTACCTTCTCTTGAGCTTAAACAATATGGAACAAAGAGAAAGGCAGTATTCTCGGTGAACCTTTTCTCAGACTGTCACTATTAGAACTTGTCAAAGAAATTCAGTTTCCCCATATAGGATTAATTCTTGGTGAAAACTCTCTTGAATTTCTTCAAACCCTAGAACTGTTCATTAAAGAAAAGATTATTCTTGGTGAAACTTTTCTTGAATTCTTCTTAAGTTTGGACCCACGGGCTTCCTAAAAGCATTCTCGCCTCCTCTTGGGCTTTGTACAAGGACCCTCCCACTTCTTAGAAGTTCTCATGCCTTCTCTTGGGCTTAATATAAGGACCATGAAGACCTCTTACATGTATAAGACAAAACTTAGTCATCCTTTTGCTAGAGCAGTCTTTCCAGTATCAATACATCAAACCAATTTAGGGTTGATTCTCATCCCTTAAAAAGACATGCCTCCTCTTGGGCATCATACAAGGATAAACACTTCCATACAAATAGACATGGACAATCTAAATCTCCTCTTGACTCTCCAAGACATTCTCAAGTTCCCTGCAAACATAGGAGAAACCCCGGTCATTCTGGATCAATCTCCAAAGGAGTTAAAACCCCTGGGTTCTAAAACCCAGTCTCTCTCCTAAAAAATCCCCAACCAGGGTCAGTTTATCATCGGTATAACACTATCCTAAATTAGAACCTCAAGGCATCTGATACCTCAACTCTTTTGTAACCCTCAGCAAGAGTTGATTCCCCAGTTGGACCTGCCTCGGGATCTCAATAATTCCCAACAGAAAATAGCCTCCTCTTAGGCTTTGTATAATGATTTTTCCTCAGCATAGCTAGCCTCCTCTTGGGCTTTGTACAATGATTCTCCCCAGCGGAGCTAACCTTTTTAGATTCTCTTGTTGAGTCAATCACCTTTTTCAGACTCTCTTGTTGAGTCAATCACTCTCTTGTTGAGTCGACCCTTTTAGCCTTAATCCTGGGCTTTATACAGGACAGATAAAAACACTATCTTGTTGAGTCAATCTTTTCCAGCCTCCTTTTAGGCTTGGTATAAATATTTCCCCTAACAAAAGTTTGCCTCCTCTTAGGCTTTGTATAATGATTTCTCTAGCTTGTTCAACCACAATCCCGGGCTTTGTACAGGACAAATAAAAGCACTCTCTTGTTGAGTCAAACCCCTTTTAGCCTCAATCTTGGGCTTTGTACAAGACATAAATCTTCATAACCTTCTCTTAAGCTAGGGACAAATATCTTCCCCGGCGGAGTCAATTCCTCCCAGCCTTCTTTTAGGCTATGAGAGATAATACCCTAAGCAGAGTCAATCCTCTTTTCAGCCTCAATCTTGGGCTTTGTACAAGACAAATAATACTCTCCCGTAGAGTCAAACTCATTTCAGCCTCAATTTTGGGCTTTGTATAAGACACTTAAAATATCCTCAGCCGAGTCAGTAAAAATCTCATTTTTGCCTCAATCTTGGGCTTTGTACAAGACAGATAAAAATATCTTTCCCACAGAGTCAGTTTCTTTTCATCCTAAATCTCGGGCTTTGTACAAGACACATACAAACCCTCCCCGACGGAGTCAAAATCCTTTTTAGCCTCAATCTTGGGCTTTGTACAAGACATATAAAACATTTTCCCCGGAAAAGTCAAACTTCTAGCCACCTCTTAGGCTTTGTATAATGATATCCCCAAAAGAGTCAGTCTCTTTTAGCCTCAATCTTGTGCTTTGTACAAGACATATAGAAACACTCTCTTGTTGAGTCAGTCATTCCTAGCCTCCTCTTAGGCTTTGTATAAGGACTTCCCTAGTGGAGTCAATCAACCTCTTAGCTTAAACCTGGGCCTTTGATTAAGGCACACAAAAATCAACATCCCCTCAGAGGAAATCAAAATATCTCTGCAAGAAGTCACTTCTCTGTTGATCACTTATCAAAACAGACATTCAAAACAAACCCTAACCCCAGATAACTGCTGTAAGAGGCACACTTATTAATTCAAATATCCAAGTTGTTGTTCATCTCTTATCCTGGTAAATCCCTCTCTTTCATCTCATTATTGTAAGTGGCAAGCCTCTGGATTATTTACATCCACGCTACTGTCCCTCTCTTAGCATGAGAAATTCCTAAGGAAATATGGCATTGCTCAACACTGAGTTAAAGTTTTCTCCTTCAGGATAACACCCCTATAAAGGAAATTATGGCATTGCTAGATTCACATATCCCAGTTAAAGTAATCCTCCTTTATAAACAATCCCCCAACAACTGTGATAAACAGATGAGAAGTCTCCCCTTTAGAGATGACAAATTCTCTCTCAGTCAAACCTTTTAGCTTCAATCTTGGGCTTTGAACAAGACACCAAAATATCTTTTTCCTCCCTTAGAATAAGAGGAACTACGATTGCTCTGATTTCCCTGTTTCTTTTAAACGGGAATACGTAGGCATAAGATTGCGAAATCTTAGCGACCATACTAATAAAAAACTCTAGGTCCAGTACCTTCACACATCCATCAAACTTAGGTCAAGTACCTTACCAAAAACATCGGAAAAACCCGAACATCAACAAAAACTCACTCTCTCTCATATTTCCCAAGAAACTTTCTCAACCCATTAACGGATAAACACCATCAAGTACAAAGCGAAACCTAAAGCTGACATCTTGTGGATAACCATATATAGGATGGGTAACTGACAACTCCCTATTGTATAACCTGACCCCGACTCCCCGAATCTGTTTAAGTGTTTGTTTAGTTAAACATTCGCGTGCAAGGGTAGTTTTAGATAGTTTCCCTTTCCCTTCCAGCTTCATGGGATAAATAAGAAATAAGAAAGTAGCAACCCCCTCCTCTTCATTGGGGAGAAAACCCAAATTCTGCGATAAGGTGGTCGCGTCACCGACAAAAATCGCGCGGTACATCACGGCGCGAAAAAATTCCTTAGCGCACAAATGCTCAAAATACAACAGAGTCACCACCTAATTTTATTTTTTTAAAGGAGAAATGTCGATAAAACCCTAAAAGATAAAAAAAAATATGGTCGTCACAACCAAATTTGGGTTCGGGAGTTGATTATACGAGGGGAAGGTATTAACACCTCTGACATCCATTGTACTCAACGAGAACCGTTTAGTCAGCTTTGTGAATATTAGTGTAAGCTTATGTTATTTGATTTCTTGTAATTATTAAAAATATTTAAAAGGAAAAAGAAAAGAACTGAAAATAAGTTTTTTATTATGGTGCTTGACAGATTATGAGTCTTCCTTCTATGTATCCCCATGTGCAATGGGGAACTCAAAGCTATGTAGTTCTGGGTAGCAAATGAATGTTTGTTGGTTGATTTTAGTGAACAATATTTAGGTCACATTCTAGCGGTTAAGCGTTTCTTGTATGCTCGCGAGTCGGAGACTTAAGGGGTTGTTTGTGTCGCATTAGAACAGATAAAACATCATTCGTTTATGAAAAGTTTTTTCGGTCGCGTTCGGGAAAAAATGAGTTTGATTGGTTGAAGATTATTTTTAGGTGGACTACGAATACTTGAGCAATGAAGCGCACACCAACCACTAATTTATTCGAGGAGCAGAAGGATGTGCACCCTCATTCCCTTTTCGTCCAAGTTTAGAATTTTGAAAATTATTAGAGAAAGACGAATATTTAAGCAATGAAGATTACGTCAATCACTCGTTTATTCAAGGAGTAGAAGGATGTGCCTCCCCCATTCCCATTTCATTCAAGTTTGAAATTTTGAAAATTATTGGCGGGAGACGAATATTCTAGCAATGAAGCGTATGCCAACCACTCGTTTATTCGAGGAGCAGAAGGATGTGCACCCCCATTTCCTTTTCATCCAAGTTTGATTAATGTGTTTCATTCGGAAGACAAATATTTGAGCAATGAAGCGTACGCCAACCACTCGTTTATTTGAGGAGCAGAAGGATGTGCATCTCTCATTCTCTTTTCAACTAGTTTTATTGAGAAAAAGATTTTGAATGTGCTTTATTAAGTTTGAAAAAAGACTTGATGTTGATCAAGTGATTTAATTGATTTTTGGTTTGAAATTGATTTTATTAAAAATGTTTTTAATTTTGATTTGAAAAGATTTTAATTTTTGAAAAATAACTTGATGTTGATCATGTAGTTTGATTTGAATTTTTTATTTTATTTTAGCGGTATTTTTATTCTTATGTTATTTTTACTAATTGGTTATTTAACTAATCTAAATTAATTTTAAAAAATTCAATTAAGAAAAAATAAAAAATAAAAAATAAAATAAAAAGGTGTATGAAATAAGTATGGGTAGTGCAAGTGAAATGGGCTTAGGCCTAACCCAATGACAAACTAAACCTAAAATTGATTAATTAAACTAAAAAAGATAAAAAAAGGTGATAGGATACCGCCCCTTTTCTTATTATCAACCGATTTTTGTCTTTAATTTTTGGTGGTCACTCCTGTACTGACACGTGTCCGATTAGAAAAAAACAACAACAAAAAAACACAAGCCAAATTAATCTGACGGTTGTGATGCAATGTAGAAATCTCTCTCTCTCTCTCTCTCTCTCTCTCTCTCTCTCTCTCTCTCTCTCTCTTCCTTCTTACTCAAACACGTGAAAACATAACAATAACTCAAGCAACAAAAAAAAAATCCAAAAATATCATTTAGGCACAGAATTGAACAAAAGAATATGCAAAATTCATCTCTGAATCGACACGAACACAAAGCAACCATCAAAATGCATTAAACATCAATGAAAATGGAAGAATCTTGAAGAATTCGCGAGTCCAAAATTTGGAGTGGATGTGTTCGATCCGACCTTAGTTTGATTATTTTTTGGTAAAATCGCTTGCAGAATCATGTTTAGAATATTGTTACGAATCAATTTGAGTACTTACTTTCTTGAAACAATTGTTTGGCTAAAATCCGAGTTTGTGTTCTTGAGTTGTCAAGAACAATCATGAACATCCAGAACCCTCAATTTTCCAATTCCACCAATTATTTATGATTTCGTGAAAGTAGCTTAGGGATTAGATGCATACAAGGTGCAGAAACATAATTGTGCAAAGAAATAAAGCAACAATTAAGAATCAAGGCTTACCTAAGCAAAAAAGCTCAAGAACATGAAGAAAACCAATGAGTTTTCGACGAACAAACCCTGATTCCAATCAACCCCCGACATGGCTCATTTTCCACCTTTCTTTGCAGACCTGGACTCCTTGTAACTTCCTCTATCTCTTCCGACCAATATTAACTCGAATTGACCAAAAATTTCAAAATCCAAGTTCAAATTGAAATTGAAATTTGAAGGAGATTGAGGTGTTTTTGGCTGGTGTTTGGATATGTAAGGCTACTAAATGACGATCAAATGAATTAATATGGTGTTTGCTCAAGGTTTGAGGCTTGTTTGTGAAATTTTCAAATTTTCTTCAAGGTGAAGAAAATTGAACTTTGAGATGGAGTTACCCAGGGCTTTGGATCTGTTTAGTGTATGATTACTGTTGTCATTGACTGATAGAAAGAGTTTGATTTATAGGCTTAGCAATTAGGTTAAAGGTTAGTCTAGGGATTATGTAAAAATGCACAAAGTGTGATGAAAAATTGTATGTAATTTGGTGAAATTTGAAATAAATTTCAATTTGAAATGAAAATATCTGAATTGTGATGTGAATTAGTGCTGATACATTGTGAAATTGGTGGGAAATGAGATGATGTATGGATGAATGATCATGCATAGTTAGTTAGGCAAAACAAGTGTGAATAACTTTTGTCCTTTTGTTCCAAAATCCTTGACTTTTGTTGACTTTTGCTTTGTGATATACGATGATGATTATGTAATGATATATGGAATGATTACTATGATTAGAATGAATTAAAATGTACTCTTATTGTTTTGTTTTTTATGCATGTTAGAATCTTGACGAAAAAACCACATGAATGTACATGCACATGACTATTCTTATTGAACAAAATAATCATTTATTTTGTAATAAACTGTATGTGGTTAAAATATAGAAATAAGCCATGCAATTTTAAATTAAAAATTAAAAATGAATAAATCACAATATGGATAAAAAAATGAAAATGCAACAAAATGCAAAATGACCAGATGAATTAAAAATCAAGGGACAAAATTAGGGTATGACATCAGTGAGCTTGGTTCTACTATGTTGGACATGATTATTTGAAATATTAATAGCACTTCAATTATCGCAGTATAATGTCATGACATCTTGTTCAACATTGTGCTCCTTCAACATTTGTTTCATCCAAAGTAGTTGGGTGCAACTGCTCCATGCAACAATGTACTCAGCTTCTGTAGTAGATAATGAGACACAATTCTGCTTCTCGATAAACCATGAGATTAAATTGTTTCCAATATAGAAACATACACCAAATGTGCTCTTTCTATTATCAGCACTCTAAGCCCAATCTGTATTACAATACCCTACCCATATTGAATTGGTATCATAAAAATAGATAATACCATAGTCACATGTCCTATTTATGTACTTCATGATTCTCTTTACTTGATTTAGATGAATGGCCTTGTGTTTGGCTTGGTATCTTGTACATACTCTTACAATAAAAGTGATTCAGGCCTACTTATTGTGAGGTATATCAGAATTTCTATCATACTTATGTAGAGACTTTGATCTACATCAACTCTATTTTCATCTTTTGAAAACTTCACATGAGTTGCAACTGGAGTTCTCTTATGAATAGCCTTGTCAATACCAAATTTCTTCAATATACTCTTTGCATACTTGCTTTGAGATACAAAAATGGTGTCTTCCATTTGTTTTACTTGAAGACCAAGAGAGTAAGTGAATTCTCCTACAAGACTCATTTCAAACTTAGACTGCAGGTATATTAATTTTCACAATGTTGCTTATTAGTGATGCTACTTGATAACACAAAACAACTATATATTAATTATTATTTATTTGTCTATGTGTAGTGCCCTCGTCAGCGTAATGGCATAGACTGCGGGTATTTCGTTTTGAGGTTTATGAGAGAAATCCTTCAAATGGATCGATTAGAGATTCCTATTACGGTATGCATGGATTTATAACTTAGGATTTATTTTAATATTTATCGGATATGTCATATAATTTATTATTTTTAACTAAATCATACATATTTTGTTTTGTTATGTAGTACTTTGGTGAATACGCGTGTTCTCATTACATGAAGGATAAATTGCAAGAAATTAAGGAGGAATTGTGCGAATACCTTCTTGAAAAAAGAATCCTATATATATAAGGTATAGGATTATGGGATTATGTGAATGTATAGTTTTGTGAATGGTTTATTTTATGGGATAGTATAGTTTTGTGAATGGTTTATTTTATGGGATAGTATAGTTTTGTGAATGGTTTATGTTATTTATGTGACTTATGTGATTTATGGGATTATGTGAATGTATAGTTTTGTGAATGGTTTATTTTATGGGATAGTATAGTTTTGTGAATGGTTTATGTTATTTATGTGATTTATGTTATTTATGGGTTTATGTGATTTATGTTATTTATGTGATTTTGGAATGTAATTGTATAGTTTTGTGAATGGTTAATGTAAATGACTTGAATTATAATGGAAATGCTTTATGTGGTTTATGTGATTTATGGGATTAGTGGAAATGGTTAATGAACCATACTATAAATTTTTAATGGAAATGTGAAATATACAGGTTTATTGAAATGGCTTGAATTATACAGGTTTCTGCATAAAAAAATGGTTAAAAAGGGATTTTAAAAAAAATTCATTAAAATTATACGTAGAGAAAAGACAGCGCTTTCTAGAAAAAGCGCTGCCTATAGTTCACAAAAGAAAGCGCTTTTTCTAAAAAGCGCTCTCTAAAGGTATAGAAAAAAATTCATTAAAATTATAGGCATACATTAGAGAGCGCTTTAAAAAGCGTTGTCTAAAGGGGGCCTTTAGAAAGCGCTTTTCATAAAAAGCGCCCTCTAAAGGTATAGAAAAATTGATAACTAAAATTATAGGCATACATTAGACAGCCCTTCAAAAAGCGCTGTCTAAAGGGGGCCTTTAGACAACGTTTTTTCTTGAAAAAACGCCCTCTAAAGATATAGAAAAATTGATAAATAAAATTATAGGCATACATTAGACAACGCTTTTCTTGAAAAAGCGCCCTCTAATGTATACTTTAGAGAGCGCTTTTTCATAAATAAAAAGCATTGTCTTTACCTACGACAGCGCTACCTTAGGCAGCGCTTTTAAGCACTGTCTAAGGCCTAAAAAGCGCTGTCTAATGTCTTGTTTGGCGTAGTGTGAACAAAATGTTTCAGCATCTTTTTTGACATCCCATGAAACACTATGTCATCAACTTAATTTTGGGCTATCATGAGCTTTCCTCCCTCATTCTTCACAATTAGAGTGTTATCTATTCCCCCTCTATTGTACCCATTGTTGGTCATGAACTCAATTAACCTCTCATACAAAGCTCTTGGAGCTTGCTTTAATTCATAGAGAGATTTCAATGCTTGTACACATGCTGGAAAGCTAGGAACAATGACTCCCTTTGGTTGTTCTACATAGACTTCTTCATTAAGATGCCCATTAAGAAAGACACTTTTAACATCTATTTGATACAATCTGAATTTCATCATGTAGGAAATTCGAAGTAATAATCGAATGGACTCAAGCCTAGACATTGGAGCAAATGTCTCATCAAAATCTACTCCTTTTATTTTAGTGTACCCTTGGGCAACTAAACGTGCCTTGTTCCTTATCACATTACCAAATTTCATCAGATTTGTTCTTGAAAATTCATTTGGTACCAATGACATTCACTTCTTCAAGTCTAGGAACTAATTCCCAAACTTTGTACCTTTTGACTTGCACAGTTCTTCTTGCATAACATTGATCCATAATTCATCAGTCAAAGCTTCCTTGATGTTCTTAGGTTCAATCTTTGAAATAAAACATGAGTTGAAAATCATCTCTCTAGATCTAGTGATAACTCCTTCATTCAGATTTCCTATGACATTTTCAATGGGATGATCCTTTTGAATTCTGATTGATGGTTCCTTATTGATTTGATGATTTTCAAAATGTGTGCTTTCAGACTAAATGTCAGACACCTTGGGTAGGACATCTGCTATGATATATGCCTGTTGAGGAGAAACATCATCTTTATCTTTATATTCAACTTCTTTCTTATTTTCAGAAGTATCATCAATGACAACATTTATTGATTCCATCATAGTCTTGGTACGTTTGTTATGCACTTTGTATGCCCTATTATTGATGGAATATCATAGGAATATTCATTCACCCCTCTTAGGATCCATCTTTCTTCTTTGCTCACGATTTGCCATGATATAACATTTTCTACCAAATACATGAAAATATTTGACATTTGGTTTTCTCCCATTCGACAGCTCATATTGAGTTGCTTTGGTTCCAGATCTTATGGTCACACGATTGTGAATGTGACAAGACGTGTTCATTGCTTCAGCCCCAAAATAGCAAAGTAGGTTCTTGGCATGCAACATCACTCTAGTTGACTCTTGCAAGGTCCTATTTTTTCTCTCAACCACTCCATTCTGCTGAGGTGTGATAAGTGCTAAAAAAATTCATGACCAATCCCTTCAGAGGAGCAAAACTCAGAGAATTTGGACTTTTCAAACTCTTTGCCATGGTCACTTCTTATTCTCACCGTCCCACTCCTATTTTTCTCTTTGGAGTTGGTAATATAGTTCTTTGAAGGCATCATAACTGTCATATGTTTTTTTTTAATAAATTTGACCCAATTGTACCTTGAAAAATCATCCACACACACAAAGACATATCTTTTCCCACACAGGCTTTCTACTTGCATTTCCCCTATCAGATCCATATGAAGTAATTCTAGAACTTTTGAGGTGGTAAGATGTTGGAGCTTCTTGTGGGCATACTTTTGAGGTGGTAAAATGTTGGAGCTTCTATTGGCTGACTTTTGGATAGTGTAGAAAAACGAGAACACTTAATGTGAAAAATCTCCTTATGTTATAATATTATTGTTAATATTATTATTTAGAAATATCTATCTAAATAATAATGACAAATTATTGTAGATACACAATTTGTCAAAGATAAAATAGTAAGTCCAATTATTACATTAGTGTAATAGTTACACTTCTAGTAGTATAAATACCACCCTTGGCTAATGTAAAAATACACAAAAAATTTTACAATAAAAGCACTAGTAAAATACTCTCCCTTCTTCAATCTTTTCATCTAAGTTTAATAGTTGCAACTAGTTTACTAAATTATATTAGTTCATAAATATTAACAAATATTCAAAATCGATTTTTCTCAACACGTTATCAGCACGATCATTTCTATCGGAAGTTATTACCACACTAGGTATATATTCTAAACTTATCTCTTTAATCTCATTATTGCTATAATTTTTATTATTTATCATGTTTATAGAAAACTGGAAATTAGTCAAATGGATTATAACTAGAATGATTTTTTATCATTATTTTTACTTTACCCCCTTGTTATAGAAAACTGGCAACTTGTCAAGTGCTATGTAATAAGTGTGACTTTTATATATTTTGTGTGGAGGTTTAAAACCCCATATGCAGTTACTAACTTTTATATTTAGTGGAGGTTTAAAACCCCATATGCACTTACTAACTTTTATATTCAGTTACTAACTTTTATATTTAGTGGAGGTTTAAAGCCCCATCTGCACTTACTAATTTTTATATTCAGTTACTAACTTTTATATTTAGTGGAGGTTTAAAACCTCATATGCACTTACTAATTTTTATATTCAGTTACTAACTTTTATATTTAGTGGAGGTTTAAAACCCCATCTGCACTTACTAATTTTTATATTCAATTACTAACTTCTATATTTAGTGGAGGTTTAAAACCCCATCTGCACTTACTAATTTTTATATTCAGTTACTAACTTTTATATTTAGTGGAGGCTTAAAACCCCATCTGCGCTTACTAACTTTTATATTCAGTTACTAACTTTTATATTTAGTGGAGGTTTAAAACCCTATATGCACTTACTAACTTTTATATTTCAGTTCCTAACTTTTATATTCAGTTACTAATTTTTATATTTAGTGGAGGTTTAAAACCCCATATGCACTTACTAAATTTTATATTTCAGTTCCTAACTTTTATATTCAATTGCTAACTTTTATATTCAATGGTGGTCTAAAACCCCATCTGCAGTTACTAAATTTTCATATTTAGTGGAGGTATAAAACCCCATATGTTATCTTATAATTATCTCAAAACACTTGTAATAGCTAGTTGATATTTAACACACTTTAAATTTGATTTGATGATTTTTTTCTTTCTCTTTTTGCTTTTTCTTTTCTGTTCCCTCACCGTAACTATAACGGCCGTTTTACAAATTTATCTATATATAATTCAACTTCTTTCACAAATTTTATATCATTCTCAAAAATTTATCCATATTTTTCAAATGGCTAAATGTTTTCTTTTGTTTATCACTCTACTTGTAATTATTTTATTCCTCATCGGTATTATCAAGCATGAAGAACTAGGTAAAGATTAAGTAGCATTAATTATACTTATTGTTTTACCATTATTAGTCTTAGCTTGGTTTATTAATAAAGGTTTTTGATTAAAACGTGATCATGGTTGTTGTAATCGTTGTTATTGAATAAATTGACATATATATATATATATATATGTATTAAATATTGATTATGTTCTTTTGAATTCTAGATAGAATCATGTCAAATGTTAAGCATCACTTCAAAATTTTAAGCATAACTGGGGATAACTACATAACCTAGAATAACAACTTAATAGAGTATCTTGCATGTGAGGGAATTTATAAAATCCTTGAAGGAGAAATTTCAGGAAAGTCAGTTGTTGACCCAGAAGAGATGGCATTGAAAAAATCAAAAGTAAATCGAATAATCTAACACCACCTTGACGATGGTTTACAAACATAATATTCAAATGAAAAAGATCCCAAAATTTTGTGGGACAAACTTAAGGCAAGATTTGGACATCAGAGGAAAGTCTTGTTGCCCTCATTAATGGATCAGTGGAACAAATTAGGGTTCCAAGATTATAAAAGTGTTGTTGCATATAATTCTGTCATGCACCAAATTATAGCACAATTAGAATTTTGTGACATAGTTATAACCGAAGAAGAAATATTAGAAAAAACTTTTTCAACTTTCCATGCATCCCAAGTTTTGTTGCAACAACAATACAAAATGAGGGAATTTTCTGAGTATTCTAATATAGTTGCAGCCCTTCTAGTAGCATAAAAAAATAATGAACTCCTTATAAAAAACCACCAGTCACGTTCCACAGGGACAATATCATATCCTGAGATAAATGCCACAACATTTAATCAAAAGGGGTGGTGGCTATAATCGTAATAAAAATGTGGAGGTTATGCTCGTTTTGAGGGTCATAGTCGAGGAGGATATCATGGTCGAAACCACTTTCGTGGTCGAGGTCGTGGACGAATTTATGTGAATAATTATAGATTTTCCAAATATGACCAAACTAACAGGCATCGTCAAGGTAGGGGTACTTATGGCCAAGAGGGTCCCTCGAGGAATCATGATGATTTGTGTTATATATGCGGAAAGAAAGGTCATTGGTCTAAGACCTGTAGAACACCAGAAAATTTGTGTAAAAGAAACAAGGCATCTATAGAGGGAAAGGAGAAGGAAGTAAATTTAATGAAATTGAACCTGAAAATGATACTACATGTCTTGAGGTTGCTGATTTTGTTGAAGGAACAATGGATTAAGAAACTTTTTGAATAATGTGTGTGATATGCTTGTATTAATCTTATATTTGAACTATGTACAAACAAAGTATTGTTTGTTGTTTGGTGTATCCAATGTATGAAATATTAATGTTAAATATGTTGTGTTGATTTACATTCTATTTAATCTTATTTCTATTTCAAAAAGGTTAGACATGGAACATGTTGAAGACATTTGCATTCCAGACAGTGGAACTACCCACACAATCCTCAAACGTAAGAAATATTTCACTGAAATAAATCCTACTAAAGGTGTAATAAATACAATCTCAGGTCCTGCATAATTGATCGAAAGAACAGGTAATGCTATGTTCATATTACCAAATGGAACAAAGTTTGTCATTAATAATGCTTTATACTCTCCAAAATCAAAGAGAAATTTGTTGAGTTTTAATGACATATATCATCAAGGATATGATATTGAAACTGCAACTGAAGGTAATATGAAATATATTAACATTACTACTAATGTTTTGGGAAAGTAGAAAATTTTAGAAAAACTACCAAAATTGCCTTCTGGATTACATTATACTTATATACATGCAATTGAATGTAATTTAGCAGTAAAAGAAGATCCCAAAATGATAACTTTATGGCATGATCGTTTAGGTTACCCTGGTTCAACAATGATGCGTAAAATAGTTGAAAGTACCCACGGTCATCCATTGAAAGGTTTAAAACTCACAAAAGAAGATAAACCATGTGAAGCTTGCTCTCTTGGTAAACTAATAACAAAGCATTCACTAGGTAAGATTCAAACAGAATCACCTTCATTTCTTGAAAGAATTCAAGACGATATATGTGGACCTATCCATCCACCGTCAAGACCATTCAGGTATTTTATGGTATTAATTGATGCATCTTGTAGATGGTCATATGTATGTTTACTATCAAGTCGTGATATGGCTTTTGCAAAATTTCTTGCATAAATAATTAAACTAAGGGCTCAATTTCCTTATTACACTATAAATAAAATTAGACTTGACAGTGCTGGTGAATTTGCATCTGAATCATTTAATAATTATTGCACGTCAATTAGAATTACTGTTGAACACCCTGTTCCTCATGTGCATACACAAAATGGTTTAGCCGAGTCTTTAATCAAACGTCTCCAATATATTGCTAGACCATTGATTATGAAAACTAAACTACCAATTACCATTTGAGGTCATGCAATTTTACATGCTGCAGCACTCATCCGTCTAAGGCCAGGTGCTAATCATAAACATACCCCTTATCAACTTGCAGTTGGTAAAGAACCAAATATTTCTCATTTAAAGATATTTGGTTGTGCAGTATATGTCCCAATATCTCCACCACATAGAACAAAGATGGGACCTCAAAGGAGGTTGGGAATATATGTGGGGTATGAATCACCTTCTATTATTAGATATCTTGAACCTTTAACAGGTGATGTTTTTCAGGCAAGATTCGCTGATTGTCATTTTAACGAAACAAAATTTTCAACACTAGGGGGAGAAAATAAAAAATTAAAAAATGAGATAACATGGTCTGTACCCCATTTATTACATTTGGACCCATATAATAAATCATGGGAAGAGAATGTAAAGAAAATTGTGCATTTACAAGATTTAGAAAATCAATTGCCAGATTCTTTTACTGATTTGAAAAGAGTGACAAAGTCACACGTACCAGCTATAAATGTCCCAGCTCAGATTGAGATTTCAAATCTAAATGATGTAGCAAGTACATCTAAGGCACAATTGAAGCGTGGTCGGCCTATGGGATCTAAAGACAAAAATCCCCGAAAAAGAAAAGGGATAGAAAAGGTGAATATGATTGAAAGTGATCTTGAAAAGACACAAGATAATAATAAATCCACAATTGAAAAACGTTCTCTTGAAGAAGCACGATATGATGATAATGAGATCATTGATGATGAAAATGAAAACAAGAATGATCTTGAAATTTCAATTAATTATTTTGATACGGGAACTTTGTGGAACCGAAAAAATATAAATATAGATGAAATATTTTCATTCTTCATTGCATGTGAAATTATGAATGAAAATGATGATCCCGAACCAAGAATTGAGAATGAATGTCAAAATAGACATGATTGGAAAAATTGGAAGGATGCAATAAATACTGAATTAAATTCTCTTAAAAATCGAAAAGTATTTGGCCCCATTACAACTATACAAAAAATGTGAAACCGGTTGGGTATAAGTGGGTCTTTATAAGTGGGTCTAAGTGAATATTTGCTTAAAGAAGGCTATGAAAATAATCCTATTTGCCCTTGTGTTTTTATAAGAAAAACAATATCCGGTTTTGTAATAATTGCTGTCTATGTTAATGATTTAAATATCATTGGAACTAATAGAGAAGTAAAGAAAGTAAGAGATTACTTAAAGAAAGAATTCGAAATGAAAGATTTGGGAAAAACAAAGTTCTGCCTTAGTTTACAAATTGAGTATACTAAAAATGGTATATTGGTACATCAATCAAATTATACAGAAAGGGTATTGAAAAGGTTTAACATGGACAAAGTAAACCCTTTAAGTACTCCAATGATGGGTAGAACATTTAACATTAAAAATGATTCATTTAGACCTAAGGAAGGTAATTAAAAAGATCTTGACTCTGAAGTACCATACCTCAGTGCCATTGGGGCACTTATGTATCTTGCTAACTATACACGACCTGATATAGCTTTTGCAGTAAATATATTAGCAAGATTCAGTTCATATCCTACAAAAAGACATTGGAAAGGAATAAATCATATATTCCGATATCTTCGAGGTACATCAGACCTTGGTTTGTTTTATTCTAACAATACAAAACCAGTTTTGTTTGGTTATGCAGATGCAGGATATTTGTCAGATCCACATAATGCTAAATCATAGACCGGATATATATTTACATATGGTAACACTGCAATATCATGGAGATCACAAAAGCAAACACTTGTAGCAACTTCTTCAAATCATGCTGAAGTAATTGCTCTTCATGAAGCAAGCAAAGAATGTAGATGGTTACGATCGGTAACTAGACATATCTAAGGAGCATCTGGTTTACCCATTGATAATAATCCAATAATTTTGTATGAAGACAATGCTTCATGTGTTACCTAGATGAAAGAAAGTTACATCAAAAGTGACAGAACCAAGCATATCCCTCCAAAGTTCTTCTCATTCACACAATAACTTGAAAGAAACAAAGAAGTTAATATTCAATATATCCGTTCATGTGATAATATAACATATCTCTTCACAAAGGCTCTTCCTACATCAATTTTCAAGAAGCATGTACAAAATATTGGAATGCGTCAACTTCGAGACCTTTAAAGAATAACTATATATGCTCTATTGAGGGGGAGCATCATGTTGTACTCTTTTTCCCTTATTAAGGTTTTAATCCCAATGAGTTTTTCCTAATAAGGTTTTTAACGAGGCAATAAATGTTCCCATAAGTTTCTCCTTGATAAGACTTCAATGGAGTACCGTAATAGATATTTCAAAGGGGGGGTGTTATAATATTATTGTTATTATTATTATAATATTATTATTTAGAAATATCTATCTATATAGTAATGACAAATTATTGTAGATACACCATTTGTCAAAGAAAAAATAGTAAGTCCAATTATTACAGTTGTGTAATAGTTACACTTCTAGTAGTAGTATAAATACCATCATTGGCTAATGTAAAAATACACCAAAATTTTACTTTAAAAGCACTAGTAAAATACTCTCCCTTTTTCAATCTTTTCATCTAAGTTTAATAGTTACAACTAATTTACTAAATTATATTAGTTCATAAATATTAACAAATATTTAAAATCGATTTTTCTCAACACCTTATACTTTCTTTTCTTCTTCATTATTTTTTGCTCCTGATTACATCTTTCAGCCATTCTAGAGATCATTTTTTGTTGTTATGATACCTCATATTTATACTGAAAATTTAAGAAGAATCTGTAAAATTCGAGAAGGTTTGCACTTATGAGATGAATTCTTAAAAAAAATACATACCTCAAAATTTCTAATAGTTAACTATTTTACATATCAATAATTGCAATTGCGTGAAGAGATGATCGGGTTGCATAGTGGTCAAATTCTACAACATTTAATAGATATAATTAAAAAAAATGATTTAATATTTTTTCTTACCAAATCAAACGTATTCTTAAAAAACTAAATTCTTAAAAAACTATAAAAAAAAACAACTATAATTGATTAATTTGACAATATATATACCTTATGACCGTCAATAAAATAAATAAAAAGTGTCTTCAAGTATTTTTTGTTTTGAACAATAATGTTCCAAATTAACGGCACAAAGTTGCGTGTAAGAATAATAATTTAAAAGTCTCTAACTCAATAAAACATTATGTGCCGTTAGGGTGAAGCCATTGACTATGTGCTTTTCCCACGTTCAACATTCAACTAGTTGAAGAAATTGTTCTGCTGGATTTCACACTTGCACGTGCGTACGTATGCAGTCGGTGTTTTTATTTTTGTTGATAAACAAAGTAGCAACTTGTTGGCACTTTATTATTTAATTGAAATGATTAATTAACTATTAGATGCATGATTTATTCTGTCTTAATCTTGTTGTGAGTAAGCACACCTTATATGGGTAAGTATTGGAGAACATTTGATTATGGTATAGTGTTTTAGACAGAATATTGGGTTGTTGAGATGTGAGTTTGAAAGGGAAATGTTACTCGCCTTTCTAAAAATATATTAATTTATGTTGATATACCTTAAGAAAATTTAATAAAATTTAGAATTTGTCAAATTTAATTCTACCATCAACGCGATGGTAATGAGTAGCATGAATATAGTAAAATGATCTTTAATTATGAGTAAAGAGATTACAGAAGAGTTATATAGAAGTGTCAACTAAATACATAATAGTTATGGTAGCATTGTCCTATACAATAGAGTCTTCTAACCACCATAACCAACTTAAGAACAACTTCTAACTAACTACTGAGGTGTAACCTCTTCTAAGTATAATTGCTGGAGGAACAAGTTAGTCACATCTAACTTGTTTATGGTGTAATATTCCCCCACAAGTTGGAGGATAGAAGTGGTTTGGTGAAGAAATCGACCAATTGATCTTTGTAAGAAATTGGAAGCAACTTGAAGACTTTAGCTTGTAATTTCTTACTAACAATGTGATAGTCAATTTCCAGATGTTTGGTAAGTTCGTGGAATACGGGATTGGCAACAATATGTATTGTACTCATGTTATCACAATATAATGCTGGAAGTTTGGAAGTGTTCACTTGAATATCGTTTAGAAGATAAACCAACCATTGCAATTCACAAGTAGTTGTTGCAAGAGCACGATACTCAACTTCAGATAATGAGCGTGATACAATAAGTTATTTTTTTCGTGTGCCATGATATGAGGGATTTACCAATGAAAAAGCATTGCTCAGATATGGAACGACGTGTGTGTCCACAACCAGCCCAGACAGCATATTATAAACCAATCAGTTGTATGTGAGAGTCTTTTGGAAAGAATAAATAAACCAAGAGCAGGACATCCTTTGAAATATCTGAGAACCCGTGTGGCAGCTTTGTGATGAGTGACAGTTGGATTAGTGAGGTATTGGCTCAATTGTTATGTAATGAATGTAATGTCTGGTATTGTGGCTGTGAGATAAATCAAACAACCAAGTAAGGTCTGTAAGCAGGAATATCATGATATGCAAGACTTGAATCATGGTGGAGTTTGATGGCTTGATCAACAGGTGTAAAAACTGATTTGGATCTAAGGCATCCTGTGACAATTGAGAGATCCAAGCGATATTTGCGTTGGCATAGTGTAATTCCTTGTGAAGAGTGAGCTACTTCAAGACCAAGGAAGTATTTGAGCTGACCAAGATTTTTTATTTGAAAAGTTTGATGGAGAACAAATTTGATGTGATCAAATTCAGACATTGAGTTTCCTGCAATGATGATATCGTCAACATATAGTAAGAGGAAAGTAAATGTGTTACTAATTTTCTTGGTGAACAAGGAGTGATCTGAGTTGGCTTGATGATATTGTTAAACATGAAGAATTGAAGTGAGCTTTTAATTCTATTTGCAACTTTCTTGCTTAAGGCCGCATAAGGACTTGATGAGTTTACATACTTGATTGGGTTTTATGGAGGAAATGTCTGGTGGTAGACTTATATAGACATTTTCCTGTAGTTCTCCATGCAAAAACACATTGTTAACATCCAATTAGTGAATGAACCAATTGTGGATTGACGGCAAAGCAATGACCATTCTGACAATAGTCATTTGGTTACAGGTGAATAAGTGTCAAAATAACTTATCCCCTCAATTTGGTTGAATCTTTAGTAACAAGTCGGACTTTGAATATTTCAATTGAGACATCTGCATGAAATTTTACTTCGTAGACCCTCCTGCGCCCAATTGGTTTGATGTTTGGTGCTACATCAACAATCTTCCACGTGCATGTTCTTTCAAGACCTGACAGTTCAGCCTTCATGGCTTGATTCCAACATTCAAACTTGCTAGCTTCAACATATGATTTTGGTTCATGGAGTGTGTTGATGGACATGATGAGATGATTAAATGTGGGAAACAATGATGAATAAGATAAATAATTAGAAATAGGATATGAAGTACCTGATGATGGTTGTTATCTCTGATCAGTGAATGAACTGCATATGTAGTCTCTGAGGTATGTTGGTGACTGTTTAAAGCATGTGGACTATTTTGGGATACGTACTGCGTTGTCTTGATTATTTGGGGTGATAATAGGTTAAGGAGGAGAAAAGGTCAGGATTTGTTGGGACTGCTCATGAGTAGTATATTCATGTATGGTAGAGGTGTTGATGGTTTCTTCATCATCAAGCATTTCAGGTATCGGTGTGTTAGTGGAGTTATGGTCAGGTGTGTTGGGAACATAGATTGGTGAAGGTGTGTTATTGGTAGCAAGTATTGATGAGGGTGTGGAAGTTAGGTGATTTCTAGGGATTTGATAAATCTTCCAATTAGAGGTAGATGAGGGTTGGTATATGACATAAGAGATGGTGTTTTCATGGAATGAAATATGTCTTGAAACAAATATTCCTTTTGTGTTTAAATCAAGGAGGATACTTCCTTTTATGCATGTGTTAGATGTCAATCTTGCTTTAAATTTCTCATTTATAATTGGCATTTTCAACTCTTTTGTGTTGATTTGTTGAAATTTCTACTTAGAAGTTTGCCATTCTTCAATTGTGTGAAAATACCTTTGGTACCTTTGATTTGTGTGTTATTGTGCAGAAAGTAGGCATTAAGTCATCAAAAAGTGAGACACAAGGAAAATGAGTAAAGTTGCCAAAGGAAGAGAAGAAATCCAGTAAGTTCAATAGGCGAACTTGCTAGCGAATGTTCGTTGTGCAAACAACTAGCGAAGGCACCCAGATTAGAGGCAGTAGCAAAAGGCCTGTAAGTTCGCTGGGCGAACATGCCAGCGAAGGTTCGTCATGGCAATGCTTCAGTGAAGAGCTAGCGAAGCATCCCAGACTTGAAGCAGTAGCTAAAGGGTCATAAGTTCGCTGTGCGAACTTGTAGGCGAAGTAGTTCGCTAGGAGAATAATCATTCGCACTGCGAACTTTAGAGTTGTCTCAGAGGCGGTTTAACTGTGCAGAGGCACATCATGTGCCTAATTTGATGTTCGCTAGGCGAATAATCTGTTCGCAGTGCGAACATGACAGATCCTGAATGTACTATATAAGCACTTTTGATCATTTTTGGGGATCATAACCCACTTTTACACACCACAACCTGATTTTCTGAGTTTTCTTCATCTAAGAGTTTTATTTTACATAGAGAAGCTGGATTCACATCTTAGTTTGATTATTCAACGTGGATGCTCTTTCATCTCCTCCCGAAACTTGTGAAGCAAGCTACCATGGTGATGGGTAGCTAAACACTTTTGTGTAAAGATTAGAGGTAGAAAATCTTGCTTGTATGTATTTCTTTTGATCTTTTGTATGTGAACAAGGTTGATGATCAATATATGATGAAGTTGTTTGCTTTTAATGTTGTATTTATGGTTTGAATCACTCAAGACATAAATTTTCCAAATCTTGATCTAATGTCTTCATTTATTAACAACCAAACTGTAGACATAGATTTGGGATTTAATATTTGCTTTGCATTGGTCGTAATGTTTATTGTTTTGATTGTTGGTTTGAGACATCATCTAACGATTTAAACAATAAAACCCACGAAGTCTCTTTAGACATAAATGGATTCGCGAGGATACTCGATTGTATTGATCGAAACTAAGTTCACATGCTTGATTAATAGGATACGTATGAAAAGGATGAATGAAATCTAATCTTGACACGCTTTTCTCAAAACTAAACATATTTGCCCTAATTTACTCTTTGCAACAAACTTATGATACAAAAAAAAAAAAGAAATCTTTTGAAAAACTCTTTACTTAGAATGGTAAACTATTGAACGGCGAGAATCTATATATCTTGCGTACAATCCCTATGAATATGATAAAACACCCACCGAATATACTTATCAACAAAATAGCTCCGTTGTCGGGGATTGTTAAGTAGGATATTGCAAGCATTTTAATAGTTTAGTGATTTTAAGATATTTGTATTGTGAATCTCTTACCTCTGTAATTCTCTTGTGCTTTTTAATTTGTTTGGCTAGTGTGCAGAATTTGTTTAGGCGAGGGAGTGTACTTGCAGAAGAAATTCTTTTTTATCCTGAGATTGAAAGAACTGCTCGTAGACTCAATAGCAGAACAAGGCGGAGACGGAAACTTGCTAGAGAAAGACAAGAGCGGGGAGAATCTTCTTCATCCGCACCAATTGTTACGCCAATCATGGTAGATCCACCTCCACCACCACCTCCTGCTTCAACACCATGTACCAACAGTCCAAGGCATAATGCTCAGTTTGCACGCAATTCCCACAATGGGAGGCATTCTGAGATGAAGACCATAATTCTTGCGCTTCTATACCAAAATCCTTTTACCGGTATGGATCATGAGGATCCTTTCACTCATCTCACAAAATTCTATGAAATTGCGGGTGCAACGGGAGCGCCAGAAGCTGAAGAAGAATCATTGTTCAAGAGACTATTTCCGCATTCATTAATTGGGAAGGCTAAGGAATGGTATCTTGATCAATCAACTTTAGTTATGGCAGATTGGAATGTGTTAGAAGAAAAGTTCCTTGAACGATTTTTTCCATACAATCGATTTATGGAAGCAAAGACGGCAATTGTGGTATTCTCTCAAGGCGGAAATGAATCTCTTAATGAAGCTTAGGAGAGGTTCAAATCCATGTTACGAAAATGCAAGGGTCACGGTTTTGATGAACTTACTCAAGTGCGCATCTTCCGAAATGGTCTCCAACCGGTTCACAAGACTTTGTTGGATGCTACTTCGGGTGGTTCGTTAATGTCCAAAAGTGTCGAAGAAGCAATTGTTATTATTGATAAGATGGCACTCAATAATCACCAAGGAAGTCATAATCGTGATACAACGCAACGGAAGCCGTGCATGATCAAGTTGGGAACAAATAATGCGATTCTTGCTCAAAACAAATTTCTTTCATAACAAGTGGAGTTGTTGACTCAACAAATATCAAAACTTTCAAAACAAATCAAAGAAATGCAAGAAGTTCCCAACAACAACAAACAAGTGGTGAGTTGTGAGCTTTGTAAGGGAGATCACCCTACTGGGTATTGCCCTATGGTTGTGTAAGAGGCAAATTATGCGGGAAATCAAAACCAAGGATATCAACCTCAACCACCTTACCAACAAGGCAACCAAGGTTACCAACAAAGAGGTAATCAAGGTTATCATTAATAATGGAGGCCTTAAGACGCCAGAACTTCTAATCGTCAACAACAATGTCAAAAATACACTCAACCTCCACAAGCTCCAAGTGGAAATTCAAAGTTGGAATACATCTTTACCCAATTTATGCAAATGTCAATTTCTACCTAAAAGAACACTGATGCTTCTATTTGGAATCTTGAGACTCAAATTGGGCAATTGTCAAAGCAATTAGCCGAACAACCCAATGGGCCGTTTCCGACTAACACTCAAACAAATCCCAAGGAGCATTGCAAGGCTATATTTACTATACGTGGTAGAGAAATTGGTAAAAGCGTTGAAAAAAATGTTGTGAAGAAAGACGGAGTAGTTGAAAAGAAGAATGAGATTGTGGAGGAAAGCCAAAAAAAATGATGAGGTAGAAGTTGAAAGAAATGATGTAGAGGAGAAGTTGAAAAAAGAGAAAAAAAGAGAGGAGTATGAGAGAGACGTTCTGGAAAAAAAGGTTACCATACCCTCTCGCTCCTATGAAAAAAGAAAATGATAGGCATTATGCGAGATTCCTGGACATATTCAGTCAGTTGCAAGTAACCGTTCCTTTTTCCGAGGCTCTCGAACAAATGCCTAAGTATGCCAAATTCATGAAGGACATACTTATGAAAAAAAGAGGTACACGGATAAGGAAACCATTGATCTCAATGCTAACTGTAGTGTCGTTGTTCAAAGTATGCTTCCTCGAAAAGAAAACGATCCGGGAAAAGTAGCTTTACCTATCACCCTAGGTAATAATTTTAAATGCAAAGCTTTGATAGATATGGGTGCTAACATCAATTTGATTCCTTTGTCCGTGGTCAAAAGACTTGAGAACATGGAGGTGAAATCAACCACCATGACATTGTAACTTGCGGACAAGTCAAGGACTCGTCCTCATGGTGTTGTTGAGGATGTGTTATTAAAAGTGGATAAATTTTTATTTCCGGTTGATTTCGTGGTCATGGATATGGAAAAAGACGAGGATACTCCAATCATCCTTGGAAGACCCTTCATGAAAATCACAAAAATGTTGGTAGATGTTGATGAGGGCATCACGAAGGTGAGGACTAGTGAGGAAGAAGCATGTTTCACACTTTTTAAATGAGTGATGTACTCAAGTCTAGTGGAAGATGACATTCATAAGGAAAAAGAAATTGCAAGAGGTGATTTACGAAAATAGAAGGATGAAGACGCTAAAGCGACAATGATGAAGTCTTGCTGGGAATTTTCTTTCTTAAGGAAAAGGGGATCAAGAACAGGTCATGATAACGGATGAAGTATGTGTTATTGGAGTGTTTTTCTCGTAAGCTAATCCATGAGCTTTTAGTTTCGAGGTTTCAAACCTCCGGACCGTCGAGCTCAAACAACGTTAAACAAAGCGCTAGTTGGGAGGCACCCCAACATTGTAAGTATTCCTGCATTTTTACTGTTTTTGTTTAGTATAGGTTGTTTAGAGTGACTGTGGAGGATGTACCAAGCAGAGAGCTAAAATTTTAAAAATTCTGTCATCTTTACTGGGAAGTTCGCACTGCGAACCTGGAGCGAGAATTCGCTGGCAAGTTCGCACAGAGAACTGAGCGCGACGGACATTTTAAGTCTGCTGCCACATCACTTAAAAAGTAAAAAAAAATATTGGGTGGGCCAGATGCTAGGGCCCAATGCCTATTCCTCAAATTTTGTTAAGGGTAAACCCTACCCCACCTCACTTGTTCACTCTCACTTCACAAACTTTTGCCACTTTCACTCTCACAACATCTCACGTACACATTGAAGCTTTTGCAACTTCTTGCTGTTTTTCCAAGATAATCCTATCAACATAAAAGGTTTGATTTCATATTCTCTCCTTTGATTTTTCTTAGTAACATATGGTTAGGGTTGGTTGTGGAACTTAAACAAAACTTGATTCTAGTTTGAATAGATCCAATGCATGTTCTGTTTTTGTGATTTCTTCTATTGTGCACGTGGGTTTTATCATTAAGTAGAAATAGAACGTGTATTTGGAAAAATCTCCGTGAATTTAAGCATGTAGGTAGAACCTGCAGAATCAAAATTCGCAGGGTTTGCCATGAGTTCGCACAGCGAACCTAGGGCGAGTATTCGCTATGGCTTCGTCTAGAGAACCTGGGGCGAGTATTCGCCATGGCTTTGCCTTGCGAACTTATGGGCGAACATGTCAGACTTTTTAAAATATTTGGTGATGCTGAATTCTGGTTCTGATTCTATTTGTTTTGTTTCCTCACTAATGTAAATTGTGTATTGGCTGGTTGGTTTTATTTAATGATTCTACAAATGGCTCCTAAGATCGTTCCGTCTAAGAAGCGAATGGTCGGAAGCACATCACGTCCGGCCCCAATCCAGTTTGATTCGGACAGATTCAAAGGAGCAAAATAAGCTGCTCGTTACCTAACGCTGGAGAAGGGGAGCATCCTACCGAAGAAGCGTCTCAACCTCAACCTCGAAGGATCCTACCGAGCGGTAGCAAGAATCCTTGAAAGCAAAAAGTGGGGGAGATTGATCACACCCGGTGATAGCTACAATGTAGAGCTCGTGAGAGAGCTCTAAGAAAATGCACTCCCAAATGATGATGACCTATTCACGTGGACTACTTTGATTGGCGGAAGGGAGGTAAAATTCGACCGTGACACCATCAACACTGTTTTAGGTAATCCTCTGTCTTTGGGAGAGAATGAGATAGATGCATATCACCACACCTTGAGATTGCATAGAGATACATATGCTATTTTTCGTAATTTGTTGCTTGAGGGAAAATTTGTTGAATTGAACCCGTCTGGGGTTCATCGGAGATATCACAGAGAGGATATACGTCCTTTGGCACAACTTATTCTTTTGTTGGTTTTGAAAAATATAAAGCCAAAGTCGCACACCTCTACTGTTCCAATCCCAATTGGTCACCTTGTCCACAGTATACTAACCAATGTGCAGATTGATGTGGCTTGAATCATCGCAAATGAGATGTGTGCAGTGGTGGAAAGAGGACTTAGTTCAGGGTCAAGAAAGAATTGTCCCTTAGTCTTTCCCTGTTTGATTATGGTTTTATGTGTTCATGCGAAGGTGAAATTACCCTCCCGTCGTTAGGTGATGATTCCTGCTGCGATTAATGATCAATATGTGGACAAGTTTTGGAGACCCAAGAGATGGAAAAGAGGATAGACATCTAGCGTCGGTACTGATGCTGGTGGTGCTTCTGGTTCGGGATTGGCAGGTTCTCATGGTTTTGACCCATTTCATAGGGAGGTCTGCAGTTATAACTGGAACTGGATGGCGGTGACTCAGCGCACCATAATTGATTTACATGATTCTATGTAGGTACTACAGTTGCAGTACAGGGAACCCTCAGTGGAGCACTCTATGATGTCTAGGGAGTAGTTCCTAGCTCATGCTTCGTGGCCTGAGGCCAGACCACCGTTTGGCGAGTGGGTAGATGTAGGTCCTGAGGATGTTGCTGAGGAGGCCAGAGATGATGATGCTGATGGTGATGGTTCTGAGTTCGGTTCTGTGGAGGTGTCTGGTTCAGGTGATGAGGAGGTCGGGCTTGAGGAGACCGAGTCCGAGGAGGACTAGTTCATTTTTTTTTGTGATTGATGTTATTTTGAGCATGATCCTATGTAACTTCCTTTAGTCTACAAAGTGAAGTTTTCTGTTTTCATTTAATCATTACTAGTTATATTTATGATTATTGTATTATCTTTTGTTGTACTTTATCCACTTGTTGGATCATTTTGAATATTTTTGTACTATGTACCATGTTTGGGGTACAAATACTTTTGTTGGTGTTTCTACACCATAGCACATTATTGTTATTATTATTATCAGTTGAATTCTTCAGTTACGAATGTTCAACTTGCGTTTTTTACTTTCGTTTTTATTTTATTATATTGTTAAGAGTTGAATTCTTCAGTTTAGGAATGCTCAACTCTTAAGGTAATATTGTTGATATGATTATTTATGTGTATTGTTGGTATGCTTGTGGGAATTTTAATGTTTCCATTTTTGGTGTAGAAATGTAAGAACTTCTAGGTTGGTGATGATAGTTCATCAATGAAGATTCTTCAAAGTTTGGATGGCGATAATAGTATTTAAGCATGTAAATGTTGACAAGGTACATGGTTACCTCTTTCTAGGATGTAGAATGTTTAAGAACTTCTTTTCTTTGTGCAAATGTAATTTTGTTTCTTGTTGCAACTTTGTTGAATACTTGTATCACTTAGGTCCAAAATCCAAAATGGTGAGAAACCTCCATTATCTACTAAATGCATAGGATGGCTGATAAACTTTGTTTAGTACTTTTGATTCATGCTTTATCTTGTGATTAGTTTGATTTTGTGGAAGCATTAAAAATGATCAAGGTGTAACACCCCCAATCTAAACCCCCAATTAATAAAAAGCAGTAAAAGAAAATTCAAAATTTCGTCAGAGTATATTTAAATTATCATGGCATAGACCGAGGAGTCACATCAATTTGAAACAATTCATACAACACCTGCTCATAAAGATATGCAACAGTGGGGTAGCAATCAACAGAGGAACTCAGTTCCTTACACCCACATTTCAGAGTTTAGAATAAAAGCGGAAAATCTAAAACTGAATAACATATATATATATATATATATATATATATATATATATATATATATATATATATATATATATATATATATATATCATGAGAAGTTTGTCATACATCAGGTTATACATGCACAAGCCAAAAGATATACATATACATAATATACAATTATCACAAACGGCCCCCCTAACTACCCGGTGTCACATATCAGAGCCGACCGACAAAAGAATGAAGACGCAAAGCTTCACAAAAATACCTCCAGCAACTCTAATCTGCAATGCCTCATAGAGCATAATAAAACAGCAGAAGGGTGAGAAAAACAACCATAATATAATTGCATACAATTATATATATAACACAAAAATACACATGTATACGATTCTCACCACAACTCACGCCATAATTCACACATAAGGCATTACAAGACACAATACATATTTCCATCACCAACCCATATCCATATACCAATTTATCCACAAATCCACACATAACCAACCATAAATGATTTATGTAAATGCAAGAGACCGACACAACGACTCTATGCATATGCACATGCAGTACCGACTTCCATTATTTCTCATCACTAGTTCACTCAGGAACTCTGCTGGAATCATCGCTCGTTACATCACTGTAACTCCCCGTCAGGCCTACGATGTTCCCCACCGCTCACACCCCACATGGGCACACGGTGTTTATGGATCGCTCACACCCCACCCGGGCACACGACCCGATCGCTCACACCCCACATGGGCACATGAAGTTATAGCGAATTCCCTCTGGAATCCAAACCATCACTCAGGATGTTTCCACAATGCATATCATGATGCTTGGCATACAAAGACCCATAACATTTAATATGCACACACACATATTCATTTACATCGATAAAATCACACTTTGCACTTATGCCCAAAACAATGCATTTAATTGCCATACGGCTACAACTTGTCACAACATCATCTAAACACATACATTTGCGTCGCACCATAGCACTTTGCATAATACACGTCAATTACGCACAATTATAACGACAAAAGTTGACAACCGACACTATTCCCGATTTTCCGACATAATTAAATCGGCTAACAATTCCAAAATCATCATGACAAGAAAGTACAGCTCAATAGCTACACAACGATACCAAGAATGTAAAAATCGGACAAACGGAACTCAAGTTACGAAAGAAAACGAAAAACGATATTTTAAAAAGTCCCATTTTGCAAAAGTCCTGTTCATACGCGTATCACCATGATCCATACGCGTATGAGCAGAGACTCATTTTTCCCCAATTCCACGTTAAAGTGTCCGTACACGTAATGACCAAAACCATACGCGTAATGCCCTAAAATGCTACGCGTATCATACGCAAATGGGCAGATGGCCGAGAAAATTGAAGACCCATGCGCGTATTGGCCCATGGCTCGCCCACCCATACGCGTATTGCCAAGGTCCATACGCGTATGAACATGCCCCATACGCGTATGACCTGGAAAAACCAGAAAAATTTCTGCAGAACGTGGTTCTGCATTTTCTCCCCCAAATTCATCTAAATTTCACCTACACCCAGAAAAATTACCAATACAATGCATAGCAACATGTATCTATCACATACCAACATTAAGAAACACTAAAAACATGATTTCCAACACATTTGATCAATTCCTAATCAATTTTACAAAAAATGGGTTTTACTAAATTTATTCATTTCAATCCAACAAACATCACAAATACCCATACATAATCATACGCAAGTATACAATAATTGAGTTTCGCACCCTTACCCGATTAAATCGATTCTAGAAGTTGATTTTTCTTTGATTTCCCAAGTTTCCTCACTATTTCTCTTCTTCTTCTCTTTTCTCCTCTTTTTCTTTCTTTTCCTTTTCTTTCTTTCTCTTTTTCTCTCTTCCTAATTCCCTTTCTATTCTAACTTAACAAAATATTGTGAAATGTCCAAAATACCCCCACACTCAAATATCTCACAAACGTTCCCAAAACCCGATAAAATATCACAACATTGAAAAATAACATATTTTCAGATAAAAGTCGAAAATAAAATAAAATAACAATATAATAATCAAACGACTCGATTAAATAAAACGCACACGAAAATTGGGTCGTTACAACTCTCCCCCACTTAGAAATTTTCGTCCTCGAAAATATACCTGAGACGAACAAATCTGGATACAACTCCCGCATCCGACTCTCCAACTCCCAAGTCAAATTGCCCTCAGCAGCGCCGCCCCACACCACTTTCACAAGTGCAATATCCTTGCCTCTCAACCTCTTCACCTCGCGATCCAAAACCCTAACTGGTAATGCCTCAACTGTAAGGTTCTCCCTTACCTCAACCTCATCCATCGGAATCACATGCGACGGATCTGGAACATACTTCCGAAGCTGTGAGACATGAAACACATCGTGCAAATTCGACAGATTCGGCGGCAACGCCACCCTATAAGCCACAGTACCCACTCTCGCGGATATCTGGTAAGGACCAATAAACCGAGAAGTAAGTTTCTTCGATTTCAAAGCACGACCCACACCTGTTACCGGCGTAACCCTCAGAAATACATGATCGCCCTCTTGAAACTCAAGATCCTTCCGTCTCCGATCATGATAACTCTTTTGCCTACTCTGAGAAGCTTTCATCTTCTCTCGAATAAACTTCAATTTCTCTGTCGTCTGTTGCACCAACTCTGGTCCAACCACCGTTCTCTCACCAGATTCGTGCCAACACAAAGGTGTTCGACACCTTCGCCCATATAGTGCTTCAAACGGTGCCATTCCAATACTAGAATGGAAACTGTTATTATACGTAAACTCAATCAATGTAAGATAACTATCCCACGCACCACCTTGTTCCAAAACACACGCTCTCAACAAATCCTCCAAAGACTGAATCGTCATCTCCGTCTGACCATCCGTCTGCGGATGATAAGCCGAACTCAATCTCAATTTAGAACCTAAAGCCTTCTGTAAACTTTCCCAAAATCTCGATGTAAATCTAGGATCTCGATCAGAAACAATACTCAATGGAACTCCATGTAACTTCACAATCACACTGATGTAAATCTCCGCCAATCGCTCCAGAGAAAAACTGATGTCAATCGGAATAAAATGAGCCGATTTAGTCAGTCTATCAACAACCACCCAAATGGCGTTATGCCATCGCTGAGTATTCGGTAACCCTGTTACAAAATCCATGGAAATACTATCCCATTTCCATTCAGGAATATCCAACGGTTGCAACAAACCACTAGGCCTCAGATGTTCCACCTTCGATTTCTGACAAGTCAAACATGCATAAACAAACTGAGCCACATCTCTTTTCAATCCAGACCACCAGAAAATCTTCTTCAAATCTTGGTACATCTTATTCGCTCCCGGATGTATACTCAAATTACTCCGGTGTCCTTCCTCCAAATCATCTTTTTCAACTCCGCATCATCAGGAATACAAATCCGGCCTCGGAATCTCAAAACACCATTAATACCCACTTGAAAATCACTATTCGTATCTTTTCCTCCAACCAACATCAAATCCACCAGTTTCACGTCTAACTTCTGTTTCTCACAGACAGTCATCAGAAAATCATTAGTAATCGTTAGCATACCAAGCCTAATGCTATCCGGCGTCACTTCACAAACCAAACTCAAATCTCTAAACGATTCCAAAAGTTCCCACTCCTTAACCATTAAAGCGGACATATGTAACGATTTTCGGCTCAATGCATCGGCTACCACGTTAGCTTTACCAGGATGGTAATTCAAGCCAAAGTCGTAGTCCTTCAAGAATTCCAACCATCTACGTTGCCTCATATTTAGCTCTTTCTGATCAAACAAATATTTCAAACTTTTATGATCACTAAAGACTTCAAACCTTGCACCGTAGAGATAATGCCTCCAAATCTTCAACACGAAAACCACAGCCGCCAACTCAAGATCATGAGTAGGATAATTCTTCTCATGAACTCTTAACTGCCTTGAAGCATAAGCCACCACCTTACCTTTATGCATCAGAACACCACCTAGACCAATCAAAGAAGCATCACAATAAACCACAAATGGTTCATTAGGATTCGGCAAAATCAAGATCGGAGCTATCGTCAATCTTTTCTTCAGCACAGTAAAACTCTCTTCACACCGAATATCCCAAATGAACGCTTGCCCTTTACAAGTCAACTGGGTCAAAGGAAGTGCTAGCTTAGAAAAACCTTCAATAAACCTCCGATAATAACCAGCCAAACCCAAAAAGCTTCGAATTTCAGTAACAGATCTCAGAGCCTCCCATTGTAGAACTGCTTCTACTTTAGATGGATCCACAGCAATACCATTACCTGAAATTACGTGTCCAAGAAAACTTACTTCCGATAACCAGAATTCACACTTGGATAGTTTAGCAAAAAGCTTCCTCTCCTTCAAAACCTGCAAAACAATACGCAAATGTTCTGCATGCTCCTCCCGAGACTTAGAATAAATTAAGATATCATCAATAAACACCACGACAAAACAATCCAGATGCTCGTGAAAAATACGATTCATGTATTACATAAACACACCTGGCGCATTAGAAACCCCGAACAGCATCACAGAATATTCATAATGACCATATCGTGTCCTAAAATCCGTTTTCTGAATGTCTTCCTCCTTCACCCTTATCTGATGCTACCCTGACCTCAAGTCAATCTTACTGAACACACACGCCCCAACTAACTGATCCATCAGATCGTCAATCCTTGGAAGAGGATACTTATTCTTGATCGTCACCTTATTCAACTGGCGATAATCAATACATAACCTCATACTTCCATCATTCTTTTTCACCAATAAAATTGGAGCACCCCAAGGAGAAACACTTGGTCTCACGAACCTCTTTTCCAACAACTCATTCAACTGTTTCTTTAACTCCACCAATTCAGATGCCGACATACGATAAGGTGCCATAGAAACAGGTCTAGTACCAGGAACTAGATCTATAGAAAACTCCACCTCTCTCTCCGGCGGCAAGTCTGAAATATCCTCAGGAAACACTTCCGGAAATCCACACACAACAGGAAACACCTGAAGTGAAACTTGACTATCCACAGTTAAAGATGCAAACAATCCAAACAACGGAGCTTCCCCCGCCAAAAGTTTCTTCAACTCTTTGGTAGATAAGAAACTCGAGTCTTCGTCTTCCTCAAGAGAAGGAAACCTTACCAGCTTATGATAATAATCAATATGAACCCTATTGAATTGCAACCAATTCATACCCAAAACTACATCTAATCCCTCCAACGGCAAACACACTAAATCCATCTCAAAGTCTTTACCATAAATGGTCAAAGGACATCTTAGACAAACCAAAGAAGTAGTTACTGACCCCATTGCTGGAGTATCAATAACCATTTCACCACCCATCACAGACAACACAAGATTCAAACGCTTCGCGCACTCAGACGAAATAAACGAATGAGTCGCTCCAGTATCAATAATAGCAATCAAAGGAGTACTATTAATAAAACAAGTACCTCGAATCAAACGATCTGCACTCGAAGTCTGAGTCCCCGATAATGCAAACACTTTTCCACTAGCTGGAGCTTGTTTCGATTTCGGACATTTCATACTAATATGACCAGGTTCCCCACAGTTGTAACATTTCACCACATTCTTCCTTGCACAATCAGCTGCAACATGTCCTACACCTCCACAATTAGTACACTTGCTCAAATATTTCCTGCACTCAAACTGACGGTGCCCCAACTCACCACATTTATAACACCTCAAAGGACCAGACATTCCTCCTCCACCTGACCTTTTCTCAAAATTCCCTCTTTGTTTACCTTTATCAGCTGGTGTCACATACGGACCACCACGGAACTGTTGCTTCCCTTTCCTCTCGCTCACACTCTTGTAATGAGTAGAACGAGCCTTACTGTCCTCTTCATAAATCCTACAACAATCTACCAAATTAGAAAACCTCCGAATCCTCTGATATCGAATCGCCTGCTTTATCTTAGGACGCAAGCCATTCTCAAACTTCACACACTTAGAGAATTCCGCAGTCGCTTCAGCATAATGAGGATAAAACTGCACAAGTTCCACAAACTTAGCAGTATAATCGACAACAGACATATTACCTTGCTTTAGCTCCAAGAACTCAATTTCCTTCTTCCCTCTCACATCTTCAGGAAAATATCTCCTCAAGAACTCCCGGCTAAAAACTTCCCAAGTAATTTCTTCCTCTTCTGCAGCTTCCAACACACGTCGGGTACTAACCCACCAATCATCAGCTTTTTCCAATAACATGTGAGTACCTAGTCTCACCTTCTGATCCTCCTCACAATCCATCACTCGGAAAATCCTTTCAATCTCTTTCAACCAAATCTGTTCACCATCTGGATCATATCTTCCCTTGAAGACAGGCGGTTTGTTCTTCCTGAACTCATCATTACCCGCAGCATTAGGTGCACCCTGCACAGCACGAGCCATAGCTTGCATAGCCGCAGCCAAAGCAGCATCATTCCTACCAGCCATATTCTGTTCATTTCCAATAACAGAAACTATGGTTAAACAAATAGCTCATCCAACCACAACGACCAACAAGGACTGACACAACTGACACGGACTGACACAAACTGGCTCTGATACCACTTAATGTAACACCCCCAATCTAAACCCCCAATTAATAAAAAGCAGTAAAAGAAAATTCAAAATTTCGTCAGAGTATATTTAAATTATCATGGCATAGACCGAGGGGTCACATCAATTTGAAACAATTCATACAACACCTGCTCATAAAGATATGCAACAGTGGGGCAGCAATCAACAGAGGAACTCAGTTCCTTACACCCACATTTCAGAGTTTAGAATAAAAGCGGAAAATCTAAAACTGATTAACATATATATATATATATATATATATATATATATATATATATATATATATATATATCATGAGAAGTTTGTCATACATCAGGTTATACATGCACAAGCCAAAAGATATACATATACATAATATTCAATTATCACAAACGTCCTCCCTAACTACCCGGTGTCACATATCAGAGCCGACCGACAAAAGAATGAAGACGCAAAGCTTCACAAAAATACCTCCAGCAACTCTAATCTGCAATGCCTAATAGAGCATAATAAAACAGCAGAAGGGTGAGAAAAACAACCATAATATAATTGCATACAATTATATATATAACACAAAAATACACATGTATACGGTTCTCACCACAAATCACGCCATAATTCACACATAAGGCATTACAAGACACAATACATATTTCCATCACCAACCCATATCCATATATCAATTATCCACAAATCCACACATAACCAACCATAAATGATTTATGCAAATGCAAGAGACCGACACAATGACTCTATGCATATGCACATGCGGTACCGACTTTCATTGTTTCTCATCACTAGTTCACTCAGGAACTCTGCTGGAATCATCGCTCGTTACATCAATGTAACTCCCTGTCGGGCCTACGATGTTCCCCACCGCTCACAGCCCACACGGGCACACGGTGTTTATGGATCGCTCACACCCCACACGGGCACACGACCTGATCGCTCACACCCCACATGGGCACACGATCGTCTATAATCCTCGCTCACACCCCACATGGGCACACGAAGTTATAGCGAATTCCCTCTGGAATCCAAACCGTCACTCAGGACGTTTCCACAATGCATATCATGATGCTTGGCATACAAAGACCCATAACAATTAATATGCACACACACATATTCATTTACATCGATAAAATCACACTTTGCACTTATGCCCAAAATAATGCATTTAATTGCCATATGGCCACAACTCGTCACAACATCATCTAAACACATACATTTGCGTCGCACCATAGCACTTTGCATAATACACGTCAATTACGCACAATTATAACGAAAAAAGTCGACAACCGACACTATTCCCAATTTTCCGACATAATTAAATCGGCTAACAATTCCAAAATCATCATAACAAGAAAGTACAGCTCAATAGCTACGCAACGATACCAAGAATGTAAAAATCGGACAAATGGAACTCAAGTTACGAAAGAAAATGAAAAACAATATTTTGAAAAGTCCCATTTTGCAAAAGTCTTGTTCATACGCGTATCACCATGATCCATACGCGTATGAGCAGAGACTCATTTTTCCCCAATTCCACGTTAAAGTGTCCGTACGCGTAATGACCAAAACCATACGTGTAATGCCCTAAAATGCTACGCGTATCATACGCAAATGGGCAGATGGCCGAGAAAATTGAAGACCCATACGCGTATTGGCCCATGGCTCGCCCACCCATACGCGTATTGCCAAGGTCCATACGCGTATGAACATGCCCCATACGCGTATGACCTGGAAAAACCAGAAAAATTTCTGCAGAACGTGGTTCTGCATTTTCTCCCCCAAATTCATCCAAATTTCACCTACACCCAGAAAAATTACCAATACAATGCATAACAACATGTATCTATCACATACCAACATTAAGAAACACTAAAAACATGATTTCCAACACATTTGATCAATTCCTAATCAATTTTACCAAAAATGGGTTTTACTAAATTTATTCATTTCAATCCAACAAACATCACAAATACCCATACATAATCATACACAAGTATACAATAATTGAGTTTCGCACCCTTACCCGATTAAATCGATTCTAAAAGTTGATTTGTCTTTGATTTCCCAAGTTTCCTCACTATTTCTCTTCTTCTCTTTTCTCCTCTTTTTCTTTCTTTTCCTTTTCTTTCTTTCTCTTTTTCTCTCTTCCTAATTCCCTTTCTATTCTAACTTAACAAAATATTGTGAAATGTCCAAAATACCCCCACACTCAAATATCTCACAAACGTTCCCAAAACCCGATAAAATATCACAACATTGAAAAATAACATATTTTCATATAAAAGTCGAAAATAAAATAAAATAACAATATAATAATCAAACGACTCGATTAAATAAAACGCACACGAAAACTGGGTCGTTACACAAGGCATTTGTTGATAATGAGCACAACCATTTCCAAACAGTAATTTACCTGTGAGTAGTGAGTATTCATTAACCCTTTGAGTCTAAATAGTTTAGATCTCGTTTTAGTGATGAACTTTGTGTATGTACATAATTTGAAAATATAGTTCATCATTGAATTTTGTGAGATTCTAAAAAATTTTCAACTTGAACTTTTGAACATTGTTTTAATTAATTTCCTTGCCATAAAAAGCAAGGATCATCCACTTATGGTTTGGTTAAAAATAAGTTGGGGAGAATGAAAAAGAAGAATGGTAGGTTGCTAAAACTTTTGAAAAATTTCAAGCAAGCATGAAAAGAAAAGGAAAATGTGTGAATATGAATGTGAAAAACAAAAGAAAAAGAATGCTTGCTTGAAAAATAAAAATAGAGAACAAAATAATTGTGCATAAGGAAGTTTGAGAATGTTTGTGTTAGAGGAATGAAAGTGGTGAATGAAGTTAGGATGTGTAAATACCTTGTATAGTAAATGTTTCTTTTACATCGGCAATTTCGATTCAATGACCTTAAGAAATGTCCCTTTATTGTAAACCCGACCAAGCTACAACCTTAAAATCCCTTAGTGATCTTTTTGCTCCCATAATTTCTTTATTGATCGTTTAGATATTGTATGAATTGGTTTGTATTTGCATCATTTGTCAGATGAGCAGAATTACCCCGCTTTTGTAAGCGCGTATTTCCTTCAATTCTTTTTCGAAGAGGAGTGTTAGAGTGATATGAGCATGATAGTTTAGTTGTTACTTGAAACATTGTTTGATATTTGTTTAAGAACTAAGTTCTTTTGCATTGTTCGATTCTAGGAAGTTGTAATTATTGCTTGTTTACATTTGTTGTTTATTTGAGCCACAAATCTCTTCTTGGTTGAGTTTAATGCTTGGGAAAATTCTCTTGTTTTCAATGAGAGGCATACTTTGCTTGAGGACAAGCAAAGAGTTAGTTGGGGGAGAGTTTGTTAGATGTCAATCTTGCTTTAAATTTCTCATTTATAATTGGCATTTTTTAACCCTGTTGTGTTGATTTGTTGGAATTTCTACTTTGAAGTTTTCCATTCTTCAATTGTGTGAAAATACCTTCAGTACCTTTGATTTGTGTGTTATTGTGCAGAAAGTATGCATTAAGTCATCAAAGAGTGAGACACAAGGAAAGTGAGTAAAGTTGCCAAAGGAAGAGAGGAAATCCAGTAAGTTCGCTAGACGAACTTGCTAGCGAATGTTCGTTGTGCGAACAACTGGCGAAGAATCAGCAAAGGCACCCAGATTAGAGGCAGTAGCAAAATGCCTATAAGTTCGCTGGACAAATAAGCCAGCGAAGGTTCGTTGTGGCAACGATTCAGCGAAGAGCTAGCGAAGCATCCCAGACTTGAGGCAGTAGCTAAAGGGTCATAAGTTCGCTGTGCGAACTTGTTGGCGACGTAGTTCTCTAGGAGAATTATCATCCGCACTGCAAACTTCAGAGTTATCTCAGAGGCGGTTTAAGTGTGCAGAGGCACATCAGGTGCCTAATTTGATGTTCACAGTGCGAACATGACAGATCCTGAATGTACTATATAAGCACTTTTGATCATTTTTGGGGATCATAACCCACTTTTACACACCACAACCTGATTTTCTGAGTTTTCTTCATCCAAGAGTGATATTTTACATAGAGAAATTGGATTCGCATCCGAGTTCAATTATTCGACGTGGATGCTCTTTCATCTCCTCCCGAAACTTGTGAAGCAAGCTACCATGGTGATGGGTAGCTAAACACTTTTGTGTCAAGATTAGAGGTAGTTAATCTTGCTTGTATGTATTTCTTTTGATATTTTGTATGTGAACAAGGTTGATGATTAATATATGATGAAGTTGTTTGCTTTTAATGTTGTATTTATGGTTTGAATCACTCTAGACATAGATCTTCCAAATCTTGATCTAATGTCTTCATCTATTAACAACCAAACTCTAGACATAGATTTGGGATTTAATATTTTCTTTGTATTGGTCTTAATGTTTATTGTTTTGATTATTGGTTTAAGACATCATCTAATAATTTAAACAATAATACCCACGAAGTCGCTTTAGACATAAACGGATTCGCGAGGATACGCGATTGTAATGATCGAAACTAAGTTCACATGGTTGATTAATAGGATACGTTTGAAAAGGATTAATGAAATCTAATCTTGACATTCTTTTCTCAAAACTAAACATCTTTGCCCTAATTTACTCTTTGCAACAAACATATGTTACAAAACAAGAAATCTTTTGAAAAACTCTTTACTTAGAACGGTAAACTATTGAACGACGAACATTTATATATCTTGCGTACAATCCCTGTGGATATGATAAACCATCTACCGAAAATACTTATCAACAACCTACCTTGTATTCCAAGGAAACAAATTCTCTAGCTCTTAGGTATAATTTTGATCTATTGGCTTGGCGTGTAGTAGCATATGTTAGGCAGCCAAATACCTTGATGTCTTGAATTTCAGGTATGCTATCATACAAAATATGGTAAGATAAATTATTTTTAAGTAAATAGGATGTAATTCTATTCATAAGGAAGACAACATGTTGGAGGGCATATGACCAAAACTGCTTTGGAAGTTTGGATTGGTAAAGGAGAGCCTTTCCTATATTAAGGATATGGTGGTGTTTTCTTTCAACACAACCATTTTATTGTGGTGTTTCAACACACGATCTTTGGTGTTGTATGCCTTTGGAATTGTAAAATTAGGTAAGAAGAAACTCAGGTCCATTGTCTGACCTTACAATTTTGGGGGTTGTTTTATGTTGAGTTTCAATCACGGTAATGAAGGTTCTATCATGTGTTGCAACTATAGCTTTGGATTTTAGGCATATAATCCACGTAAATCTACTATGGTCATCAAGAATTGTGAGGAAATATTTGTGGCCATGAACTGATTCAGTTGAGATAGGTCCCCAAATGTCAAAATGCAACAGCTCATATTTGTTTTGAGCATGAGATATACTAGTTTGGAAAGGAAACTTCTTTTGCTTTGCAAAATGGCAAATATAAAAAATGTTTCATTTGTTATTATGAGAAATGTCAGGGTACAATTGTTTCATATACATCAATCTGTTACTATATAAGTGGCCAAGTCTAAAATTCCATAAGGAAGAAGAGGGAATGGACATATTACAATGGGATACATCTAAGGAGTGTTGGTTGCATTGGTTGATGGTGCTGGTATTCACTTGTAACTGGTACAATCCATTCACTAATTTCACCAAACCAATCATCTGAGATGTCTTCAAATCCTGTATGAGACATAAGTTAACGGTAAATATGACTTGGCAAGATAAAGATTGACTCAATTTGGAGATGAAAATAAGATTCAATCAAAATTCAAGTGTGTAAAGGACATGTATGATATATAATGACAGTGAAAATTTCACATTACCAGCATAATGAACTAAATCTGAATTACCATTTGGAAGTGAACCTTGATAGGTTTAATATGATAGAAAGAAGTAAATCAAGATCGAGAGAAACAAATATGGTCATTTGCTCCTGAGTCAAGAAGCCAAACATTTTTATTGTTAGATACATAATATGTAATAACATTAGGGATACCTGACTGGAGAGGCTCATCTGATGAGTGATCAAATATGAGTGGACATGAATATGTTGATATGGTTGGTGCTTGAACCAATATCATGTTAGAACAAGATTTCATTCTGCATATATACCTTTGAGTTTTGATGACAACAATGTAGTATTTGTGTGAGAACAATTTTGGTACCCTAACGGTTTGTTATTTTGTAGCATTAACAACCAGTTCTGATTCTGAGTATATGACATAAAACATTATCAGTTTCTGAACATTGTGTTCTAAAATTCGCTTATGCGTTGATTCACTCCTGAGAACTTTATGGAAATATGCTATGTTGTTGCTGCAATGTTTTCTCCGCTTGTGCTTCTGGATGTGACTCTGACCATCAAGCTTCTGAAGAATGGCAAACTTCTGAAGTTTTGTTACTTAGCTGAAGACTCTGAAGATCTCAAGCCTGACGTTGACGCTGTCAAGGTTTTGACTGAAGATTCTGAAGATTCTGATTTCAACTGTGTATTTCTTCTTTTCATACTTAATTTTCATCAGAAGCTAATGAATTTGAAGATAAGATCAAATGGATACGTGATCAAATAGTACATGGTACAAATAAAAAATATTCCTTCCACTTTTTGAAGATAAGAGGAAAATATGTTGTGTTTGTCTATACTGAATGTCTTATTAAGCCAGATGATGATCATATTTATGGAAACAGTTTTCTCACTTTTTATGTTGATATTGTTGCTTGTTAGCTGTCTAAAGAAGACAATTCAATATTCATCTATCAATCATGACTCTTGTTTCAAGATAAAGTGCTAGTTCTGAATAGAACCTTAGAGACTTATGATTGACATATGATATCTCTGTCTAAGTCTAGATATACTAGACTCTGATGGATGATAGCTTCTGAAAGTTGTCAGATTTTGAGATTCAGAAGAAGATTCTTTATGACTGACATAACAGTTTAAGTAAAAAGTTTTCCAAAAACTTTTATAATACTTAAATTTTCATAAAGGTGAAAATCATCTAGTGGAATTGAAATATTTGATGGATAAAGAACCTTTAGGTAATGATGTTTTCTCTTTTGCTACTTGCTATTATTATTCCCTGTCTTGTGAAACATCACTGTGTCCTTTTTCTGACAAGATTCTTATTCTTGTAGGACTCTTGTTCAGTTCTTCTTCTTATTCTTCTTTTCTTCTTGTTTGTGTGATGATCAAACTAAACTTGAGATGAGTTCTTCAGTTAATTCTCCTTTGAATCAGGTGGTTGTCATCAATGAAAAGTTTATGGATTTTGATGAGTTGCTTAAGATTAGTTTCAACTTATGGGAGACTGTGTCTAAACAAGGTTGAAATGTATACTTTGAGATGCTCCGTGGTTTCACTTATCCAAGTCTTATCAAAGAGTTTTGGATTAATGCCTCCATTGTTGAGCTGAATTCTAAATATGCTATTCTGTCTAGAGTAACTGGTGTTTCTATTGCAGTAACCTCTAAAGCAATTGAAAATGTGATCAATTATGAGGAGATTGGAGAAATCCCAAAACTCTTGTTTGGGAACACTATCTTCCTACTTGGCGTATCTTTGTAGACCCTTCTGATCCATCAGAGGTCTCAAATCTTATTTATGATGCTGTTGTTTGGAATCAGATTCTGAATTGAAACTTACTTCCTAAGGATAAGGATTTAGACCAAGTGGACCCTATTAAAAAAGATCTGCTTCTACTTCTTAATTCAGATTTGAAGATTGATTTTCCACAAGTTATGTTTGACCATCTGAAGAGGTCTATTTCTTATTTTCAAAAGGGAAAGACCTTCTCTATTCCTTATGAACGAGTTATTTCTGAAATACTTGTTCAGCAGGGGGTTAACATACGTTCTGAGTCTAGTTCTTCCGAGATTTGGAGAGACAAGTTTGAAGCTATCTATGAAAGTTTCTGATGTTAGATTTTTGCATAGTTATGCTTTGTATTTTGTTGAAATCTTTGTATTAAGCTTCTTATTATTAATTCAAAGTTTGTTCATGCTTGTTTTTAGTTTTAAACTATTGAATACTTATTCTATGTTGTTCATGAGGATCTAAAATAAATAGGTAAAAGTACTCAATGTTTGCAACTTATTTCATTAATAAAGAGGAAGCTATTATAAGACAATTGGATTTCCTAGTCTGTTGGATTGGCCCTAAGGAATTTCCTAGGATTATGTGACATGTCAAGATTATCTAAGAAATCTTGCCATTCTTCATTAGCAAACTGCAAAGCCTCATTTTTCAGTTGGTTTCTGCGTCTGGATCCAACAAATCTTCTTCTTCTGTGTGTCTTCAAAAAGGATGCTGAAGAGGAGAGCCCTTCTGAAGCTGTTTGCTTGCTTGCAGATCCTTCAACTGCTGCTTTGCCTTGGTTTGCTTGAGTTGTTGCATTCAGAAATGCTGCCTTCCTGAAATCTCTCTTTGGAACCCATATTTGCATTTGCTTGTACACCGTGGTGTTTTAGGGATTAAGTGATGATGGAAGAAAGCTTACTTGAGTCCTTTTTATAAACGTATTACATACATTGTCTTGAGTTTAATATTATTTAAGTATTGGTTAAATCTTACTGATACTCTAATAATAACTCTTTGAAATGCTATCTAGCAGTCTAATCTATTAAAGACTCTCTGAACAGCTATGAGTTAATATTTGATTTGTTTTAACTGTTGCTTCTATGTAAGTTTCACTTTGTTAATGTACTTTCATAAAATCTAAAGAAAAATTACTGAAATGTACTTGCATGATAAAGAAATCTTAGTCAAAACAACTATTTGATTAATATTAAGCATCTGGATTACAAAATTATTTTAAATAAAAAGGGGACAAGATGTTTCTAGTAAAGATCCCTAGCTAGAACATCGCATGCCCAACGACGTCCACTGTTGCCATAATCCACCTCTTCGTCTTCAGAGTCAATTTCTTCTTCCCCTACGATGACTAGGAGTGATCGGTAGAACCGCTTGTTAAACCTTCTTTTCTTATTTGACATTTTCATACTTCTTCTTTTCGGCTTCAGAGTAACTGTTGAAGGACCTCCTTATGAAGGTTGTTTAGGAACTGCTGAAGTTGCCTCTTCAAAAGTAAGTGGTGTTGAGGGCAAAGGCTCTGTCGTAGAAGATTCAAAAGTAGCTCGCCTCTGAGGAGATTTGACTTCTAAACTTGTAGAGCTCTCTGTTACATCTGTTATAACGGATATATTATGACTCTCAGTTAATGACTCTATTTCTCTAGGAAGATGTTGATAAAAATGACTTACTAGTTGGGTGTTTTTATAATAGCTTCTGTGGATACCAAGAGCCTGAAATTAATCTTTGCTTAATTTTTGGAATATTAATGACCAATAAGACTTTAAGACATGCACTTTACAAACCTTAATGATTCTTACTACTTGATTACTTTTCCTCTTGGAAACTGATCAAGTAATGACGATCTGAATTGCTTTAATTAGTAAAATTTTATTTTTCTTTTCTTTTTTTCCCTTCTTTTATTTTATTCTTTTTTATGTGACAAAAGGGGGAGAAATAATAGTAAGTATTTAAGTGGAAACCGAACCCATTGTGTACCTATTCAGTTTTACATATTGATCATTTATTTTCTTGTCATTTATCTTCTGCTTTTATGGTTACCTTGCCCAAGGCATATTTTAACTTTCTTGTACATAGGTCTAAGGAAAAGCTTACAAACCTCAGACTTAGCCTATCACATCCAGAAGGAGCTTGCAAACCTCATATTCTGGTGTTGCCAAAGAAAATTAAAAGGGCAACATATTTTAACTCTCTTGTACATAGTGTTAAGTAAGAGCCTACAAACCTCTGACTTAGCCTATTAGACTCAGAATGAGGTTATAAACCTCGTATTCTGATGTTGCCAAAGGAAGTTAAAATGTTGTTATTTTGGTTTTCTTAAATATGGAACTAAGGGGGAGCTTACAAACCTCAAGCTTCGAACTGTTTGACTCAGGGGGGTTTGCAAACCTCAGACCATGGTGTTACTAAGAGACTGATTTATTTTTTCTTAAAAAATAGTTCTTGGTGTTAGAGTTAATAGAACTCAGCTGTGGATTATCAGACTCATGGGGAGCTTACAAACCTCATACCCTGTTGTTGCAGAGAAAATTAAATGCCCAACATTCTCCTTTAAATACTTGTGTTTGTAATCATAAAAAATGTGGAGATTGTTAGAACAAGATTTATTCATGACATATTCTCTTTTAGTTTTGATGATAACAAAAGTATTGAAAGAATAATGGTTTATTTTATGTGTGTTTTATTTATGCAGGTTTTTGTTCTTGTACATAAAAAATCAAAATCTGTTTTACTTAGACACACTTAGGAGTTGCTTCATTGCTAGCTTCTGGTGGCACAGTCTGAAGAACAATTGCTAGTATGGCTTGGCACAAACTCTGAGCTGAAGGCCTCAACATTCAGACGAGTTATTACACTTGGTAATTGTATATCAGCATCTGGTACCATTCAAAGTTGGTGATAAGGTTGTGGTTGTCTATACTGCAGAAAGCAAGTTATTTTGTCTTATCAGCTTGTCAGCTAGAGTCTACAAGATTGCAAGGCTAAAAAAAGGTTGGTATGCTCTAAGGATGTCTGCTCTCAATGGCTCTATCAGTACAAAACCTCTTGAATACTCAAAGGTTAAACATGTTACACGCTGGATTCAAAATCTGTTGTGCATCCATCTTCAACATCTCATTGTACTATAGGACAAAGGCAAAGACACTTGATCAAGTTACTTCCTCAACGACTAGTTTCTGCAAAGGCTATAAATATGCCTAAAGATTCAAGTTTGAATTTTAACAAGGATTCTCCAGATGAAGGAGTAGCAAGATCAAGCAATTATCAACTCTATTGTATATGTAGTTTTTCTATTATAGGTTGTAATTGTAAAAGCCTTAAGATTTCTTACCATTGAATATCTTAGAAATCTTAAGAGCTTTAGGTCTTTGTTATGGTGATTTCCCGTACCTCTCATGCTTGTATCATGTATACCTTATTCTCCATTCCGCTGAGCCTTCAGTAGTTTAGATCAAGGCTCTTGCTATGTGCTTGAGCAGAAGTCTTATCTCATTGGGATTCAAGTAAAAAGTCTTAAGCCAAAATGCTTACGCCACGTAAGTCTCACTGCTTAAGTGCTTGAGCTGTGAAAGTCTTATTCAACTCTTCTGATTGAGCAAAGGGAAACTCTCCATCTGAGGGGCGTGAGCAGGAAGTCTTAAGTGCTGCTTGAGCAAGGAAGTATCAGTCTGGATTTCCAGAAGAGCAGGTGGCTCAGTCAGAGGGCGTGAGCAAGAAGTCTTAGTCATGTGCTCTAAGTAAGGGGAAGTATCAACCAAAAGAGCTTTGGAGCAGGTGGCTCGGTCAGAAGGTGTGAGCATGAAAAGTCTTAGACATGTGCTATAAGCAAGGAAGTCTTAGACAGTTGGTCTGAGATGGTGTAAAAGACTTATGCAGAAGCATAAGTGGTTGTAATCATGAAGTGGTTATAATGAAAATCTCTTGCGAGGCAAGGGGACTAGAGTACTCTTAGTTAGGGGAGGAACCAGGATAAATCTTTTGTGTGTTCTGCTATTATTTATTTACTTCTGTTATATCCGCTGCCAATGAATTAAAACAGAACCTAGACACCAGTTCTGATTTTGAAACTCTAATCAGAAGTTAAATTAAAGAAAACTCAAAACACAATTCAACCCCCTTCCAATGTACTTTTCACACCTTCAGGTCGGTCATCTCAAACTCTTTCATAAGTACACTCTTGAACTTTGAAATACATTTTTCTTTGCTGCTCATGATCAATAAGTCATCTACACATAGATAAAGGATAATTACTTCTTCACTTGTATCTATCTTCAAATACACTTCATGCTCGAATACACATTTTTTGAAGCCAACGTCCTTTAGGAAACCATCAATTCTTTTATTCCAAGCTCTTGGAACTTTCTTCAAACCATATATTGCTTTCTTCAACTTGTAGAACTTCAGCTCTTGGTCTTTCACAACAAAACCAGGGGGTTGTCCTACATATACCTCCTCTTCAAGCAATCTGTTCAAGAATACGGATTTGACATCCATTTGGTAGATAGACCAATTGTGGCTATTTGCAATACCAATAACAAGCATAATGGCTTCAATCCTAGCAATCGGTGCAAATAGCTCTTCAAAGTCTATGTCTTCTCTTTGTAAAAATCCCTTATCCACCAATCGAGCCTTATGCTTAATTATCTCACCCTTGGGATTTGCTTTCACTTTGAACTTCCACTTCACACCATTTGGCTTCTTTAATTTTGACATGTGGCCTTCTACTCACTCAAACCAAATACATTTTTGATCTCCTCTCTCAAGTCAAGATATAGAATGTCAATGGTACTCAAACTCCTATGCTCACCAACTATAAACTTAGTAAGCATGGCACGAGCCCGTTGTTAGATCCCCACTTATATCGTTCCATTGTTGGTGCGTTGCTGTATGTGTTCTTACTCGACCTAATATTGCATTTAGCATGAATAAAGCATGTCATCTCCTCTAGACTCACACTAGGAAGTTGTGAAGAAAATCCTAAGGTATCTAAGTGGCACAATTACTTATGGTCTTCTCATGTCACCAGCTCTTGTGGCTCATAAATTATCACTTTGTGCGTATAGCGATTTCGACTGGGCAAGCGACCCCAATGACCTTCAATCCACGTCGGGTTTGCATATTTTTTGTGTCCCAATCTTGTACGATAGAGCTCTAAGAAGCAACCTCTCGTGGCTCGCTCTAGAACTGAAGCTAAGTATCGTGCCCTTGCTCACTTGACAACAGAGCTTTTATGATTGGAATCCTTGCTCAAGTAACTTATTGTGCCATTCTATCCTCCCATGCTATTATGTGATAACTTGAGTGCAGTGTTGTTGTCTTAAAACCCTATGCTTCATGCATGCATAAAACACATTACACTCGATATACACTTTGTTCGTGAACATGTCATTGAGAAAAACATGAAGATTTAACACCTACCTATCACAATATATCTTGTTGATGCTCTCACAAAGCCACTTGGAATTGTGGCCTTTCAAGATCTTCGCACCAAGCTCAAGGTGGTCAGCTTTTTTCCTTTTTGATATTTTGGGAGAGTATTAAAGGAAGTTGTATAACCTACATAACTTAGAAGAAGCAGCAACAACATGAAGTTGCATGATCATTGGCATTGATATGCAAAATCAAACATGTGCCATTCACATCATGTAATAATTAGCATCAAGATACATAATTAACACCAACATCTGAGATTGAGAAAGGTGATGGATAAGTTAATTTCGTCTCCACAATCAGCATTCATTGCTAGAAGAACGATGATGGATGGGGTTATTGCACTTAATGAAATTATTGACTATGCGGTGAAGAAGAAGCGGGAGTGTCTGTTAGTAAAAGTGGATTTCACTACGGCCTATGATTGTGTTACTTGGGATTACTTGGGCTACATGTTAAGGAGGATGAATTTTGGAAATCGTTGGATAAGATGGATGAAGATGTTGGTGTTCACTAGTTCCATGTCGGTTCTTATCGACGGCAGTCCGTCGGTGGAATTTGAGGTTTTTAGAGGATTAAGGCAAGGTGATCCACTTTCACCTTTCTTGTTTCTAATAGCAGCTGAAGGTAGGGGTGTTCGCGGGCCGGTTTGGTTTGGTTTTGGGAGAATCTGATACCCAAACCGATCAAAAATATATGTATTGGTTTGGATTGGATTTACACAATTTTGTGATAAAATCCAAACCAAACCAAACCAATAAATAACGGATTGGTTTGGGTTGGATTGATCGGGTACATTAGAAACAAATATGCAAAAATATTTTAAAAAAATAATAACTTATATCAACTAATTTTCCAAAATAATATAAAATTCTTAATTTTATTGTTTCTCCATATTGGTTGTGCATATCACAAATGACGTTTCATTTTTTTCTTCTTGAAGTTGAATACCTCATTCTAGTTTCCATGATAATGATGATATATATTATACTAATTAATTATGATTGGTTCGGGTAGACGGACTCGCGGGTAGAATTTTGGAAATCCGTTGCCCGAACCAATTAACATTGGGTTTCATTGGTTTGGTTCGGTTTTTGCCCGAACTAAAAAAATGTCCGAACCAAACACAATGGTTTGGTTTGGATTCCGGTTTGGTTCGGATTTGCCCGAACCAATGAACACCCTTAGCTGAAGGCTTGACAGGGTTGATGAAAAATGCAGTAAATGGTGACAAATTTCATGGATTTAGTTTCAATAACAATCTTCACATCGAATTACTTCAGTTCGCCGATGACACGATTATGGTTTGTGACGTAAGCTCAATAATATTTGGACAATCAAGGCGTTATTACGTGGCTTTGAACTTGCATCTGGGATGTGCATGAATTTGAATAAGAGTAAGGTGTTTGGGATTAATGTTCATGAAGATGTCATGCGATCTACTTCTAATTTCTTAGCCTGCGCGATTGGATCAATACTCTTCAACTTCTTGGGCATTCAAGTGGGAGCTAATCCAAGAAGGAAATCAACTTGGAAGCATGTTATTGATAAGGTAAAGAAGAGGTTAAGTAAGTGGAATGAAAAGCAAATGACAATTGGAGCCAGAGTGGTAATGCTGAATGCGGTTTTGACAAATATTCCGATTTTTCAATTTTCTTTCTACAAAGCACCAAAAGGATTGATTCAAGAATTAATTAAAATCCAGAGATCCTTTCTTTGGGGTGGCACTGATTCTAAAAAGAAGATTTGTTGGGTGAGCTGGTCGAAGGTTTGCAAACCGAGGAAATTTGGTGGTCTAGGAGTGAAGGAATGTGGGAAATTCAATGTGGCTTTACTTAGTAAATGGAAATGACGCGTTCTCAACGAAACTGATACGCTTTGGTACAAAATTCTCGCTTTTCGTTATGGTGATATGCAGACCTTGATGAAAGATGATGTGATTGGGACAAAGGGAAGACTTAGTTCTTATTGGTTGAATGATCTTTTGGGTTTGTGTTCTGAGGATGTTGAGAGGAGTAATTGGTTTTCCGGCGCTATTACTACCAAACTCGGAGAGGGGAACTTTATTCGGTTTTGAAAACATTCTTGGTGTGGCAAAGTTTCCTTCTCGTTGCTGGCACCGGATTTGTTCAGTTATGCTGTCAATTCGGAGGTTTTGATGAGGGATACAGGAGGATGGATCGACGGGAAGTGGATATGGAATTTTCATGTGGCGAAGAATTTCAGAGAAAGTTTGGCAGCAGCCCAACAATTTACAATTTTAACAGATATTCTTTTAGAGGTTTGGCCGAATGGTGAGATCAAGGATCGACATGTATGGTGGAAGAATATAGAAGGTTTTTCGGTGAAGAGTTGTTATGAATTGTTGGCTGTTAAAGATTGGGAGAGTCAGGGGCTGGAAAATACAATTGTGCAGATGATCAATGATGTTTGGAAGTGGCAAATTCCTTCTAAAATTCAAATTTTTTTATGGAGGCTCTTTATCAACAAGCTGCAGACTAAGGAACAACTACAGAGAAGGCAGGTTCTTGTTTCTAGCCATGATTTGGTCTGTCCTTTTTGTTTTTTAGAGAATGAGAGCATTGATCATTTATTCTTTAGGTGTGAGTTTAGCATTAGAGTGTGGAGGTTAGTATGTTCTTGGTTGAATTCTGTTTTGCCAAGTGTTTATTCAAATTCGATCGATCATTATAATGTTTTTATGGTTGGTTTGGGGACGGCGAGGATGAGTCAGATTGGTAGTTTGGTGTGGTCTTGGACTTGTTGGAATCTTTGGATTGGTAGAAACATGCTTCTCTTTGAAGGTGGAATAGTGAAGGCAGAAGATTTGATTGAACTGATAAAGTTTAGAACTTTGGCAGGCTATTCTGCATTTAAAATGGGCAAAGATTTACTTTGGTTAAACTGGTATAGATATCCAGGGTCATGTATTTAATTTCTGTTTGGTTGGTTTTGAACTTTTGTTTCTCACTTTTGTTGTAATTGGGTTAGGGCACTCCTAGTACTCCACTTAATTCAATTTGCTGTTAAAAAAAAACATAATTAGCTATACATCATGTAAATGATTAACTCATTTATGCAAAATATGAAACGAAATTCCTGTTAACAAATTTTAATATGCACTAATTAATGCAATTAACCTTCTTAAATAAAATTTAAAAAATGAGTTAATATTATAATAAAAATTAGAAATAATAGTTGATTTTGAAACATTTTTATTTTACAAATTTCAACCACAAGGGAATGCTATCTTTTGATCTCTTTAGAATTGTCGGCATCATCCATGGTGGTTGAAATTTTGAACCATTTAGAAAACATAATTCCATTGTAATCAGATTAAGATTTTTCTTTATCCTAATAGTTGACTTGATCTGCAGATCGATGTGACTAATAGTCTATATATGACGTGTGAATCACCAAGTGAGAGAATCATGGTTTTTTCACTTTCATTGGTAGCTATCTTTTTGCACAGGCACTTTCATTGGTTGCTAACAACATATCACTCCCATTTAGGATCAATATTGAAGCATAGCCTTTTAATCAAAGGTTTTAGTGGGTGGATATGTGGTTCATGCAGATTGAACAGTTATCATGACACGTTCAATTTTCCACTATATGAGACGCGCAGAGAGTCAAAGGAATTGATAACCTAGACACCATATGTGTGTGAGGGAGGTATCAAACCTCATAAAATGTTATGATTTGTTGCCTCTGTTCATTAGTCAAAAGAATGTAACTTTATTCTTTTGTTTTGTTTTCTTTGCGGATCTCAAAGTGATAGCTACCCTATTTGTTTTAAATACACTATTAATTTTTTATCATTTAAATATTATTATAAACATCATCCTGTTATAATATACTTTAAAACCCTAAAGTGAAAAAAAGAAAAAAAAATGACATATTTTGATACAGACATATTTTCAGACTCGTTTGTGAATGAGTTGTGTTTTGGAATTTGTTATAAATATGATGGATTTTATCAATTATAAATATATATTTCTTCGGTTATTATAGATGTGACAATCTTGAGAGCTTTAAAGCTAAAGGGAAAAATAATTGTTTAGGATTTATGGAAATATTTGCAGTTATCTAGACGGATTAGACAATACTTCTAAACACCTTGCGTTTATTTCATTACTGAGTTGGAGAGGTTGAAAAACATCTGGATAGAAAATAGAGTTTGTTCTTAGGAACTTGGAATTTTCTTGTAACTCATTTGTAATATTTTGTAATAACTTTTGTAGTATAGTGAAATAGAGAGTTGCACCCCCTCCCAAACGTAGATCATTTGTTCTAACTGAATAAACAAACCTTTTGTGTTTCTCGCATTATTTTATCATCTACTGAAAAATTAATTCATTTCCTTATTGCATTAAAAGTTATTATTACTTCAGGCCATTTGTTTGGTTGTCATTATTTTTTGCATTTGAATAAAATATGTTTGTCCCATATCCCTTAGATTTTGATGATAACAAAGTACATAAAGAACAATTGTGTATACTAATATTTGTTCAAGTGTGCAGGACCATACACTAAATTTCATGAATAATCCAAGTATTGATTCTGACTATGAACATCTAAAGAGAGGGAACAATTACAAATGCCTCTGATTATCATTTGACTCGTGATAAGGTAAGAACTAAGATTTTATATCTCAAAGGGACAATTATGCTATCTATTTGAATCTTGTTTTTAAAATCTGGCCAAGAATTTTAAAAATAAAGAAAAAGTCTACACAATTAAACCCCTATTGTGTTTTCTTGCCTTCAGTTGAAATTAGAGCATGATCTCTATTTAACACTTATCAGTGGTGCATAAAATATCCTGAGAAAAACATATTGAATCTTGTATAGAGTTTCTGATACTGGTAGTGGTACTCCTAATCCGCATGCCATTATTAATCATGATTACGGCGCTTCAGAAAAGAACATTTATACAGCTAGATCTCCAACCTTTAATGGAGGATCCAATGGGTTTGAATAGTGGAAGAGATTAATGTATACTTATATCGTATGTCTTGATGATGAGTTGTTGGATATTATGGAAGATGGCATTGATATTCCAGTCAATGGAGTTGGAATGGTGTCTGACATAAAAACTTTCACACCTGCTTAAAAAAAGATCTATATAAAACATCATAGAGTTATAGGCATCTTGGTTGATTTTCTACCTCACTCATAGTACATTAATATCATTAATAAATATACTACGTACTAAGACCATTTTTGAATCCCTATGTGCCACTTATGAAGGGAATTAACAAGTTAAGGGAGCTAAGGCTAACCTTCTGGTTCAGAAATATGAGATGTTCAGAATGAAGGAGGATGAAGACATTGAAACCATGTCTACTAGGTTTCAAATTCTTGTGTCTGAACTTCAAGTTCTGAACAAGAGCTACATTACATCTGACCATGTCAAGAATATTCTTAGGAATTTTCCTGTAAGATAGAGACCTAAAGTGACAACTATCCATGAGGCTAAAGACTTAAACACATTAAGTCTTGAAAGTCTTATTCGCAATCTCCAGAGCCATGAGATGAAGCTCAATGGAGATGAACCTGTCAGGAGGTCAAAGCAAGTGGTTTTAAAATATGTTGCCAAAATTGCCAAGGGTCCTCGAGTCTGGAAGTTTAAAGCTTCTCATATAGAAGGTTTTGAATATGACTCAGTTGATGAGGAAATTGTTAGAAAATTATTTGGTTTTGCATCTAGTGTCATACCCCAAATTTTGACCCTAGATTCCATCATCATTCTAGGAAGCATTACACATTGCATTCCTAACCCTAACCATTGTTCAAGATTTTTCCTTGTTTTGCTTCATCAAAAATAGGGTTATGCTCAGGAGAATCAAGAGAATCTTCACATGATTAGTCAATATTTTTGAATGATCATCAACCCATCAAGTTTACATACACTTAATAGGCTTCTCTTTATCAAGAATCAAGTACAATTTGGTCTCATTATAAGTTCATTGGAGCTCAATTTCATCTGGTCACAAATTAGGGCTTTATAAAGAAAAGTCAACTGTGCCTTTGATTTTTTATCAAAGCATGATCCCAAGCCTTGGGACATGATTCAAGACACTCAAATACATCCTTGGAGTCCATCCATAATGTTTGAAAGATTCAAGAATGCAAGATCATTGAAGATCACACAGTTGAATTCATCTGATACACAAGCTTTATCTGACAAAGTCAACCTTTTGACTTTTAGGGTTTTTGCTCCAAATTGAAGTTTTCAAGCCAAATTTCATCAAAATATGTTTGATCAATGAGTTTGTGCATGAAAAACCAAGATTTGGAAGGTTTCTTGCAAAAGGGGCAAAGTTGAGGAAGTAAAATTTTTCTAAGTATGGAAAGAAAACCCTAGTTTGGCACCAACTTTGGAAGGTCATAACTCTCAATCTACACATCCATTTTTTGAGTTCCAAAGATCAAATTGAAGCCCTCACAATATAATACAACTTTGTCACTGTGAGTCCATCCCCAAAAAAGGCTTAGATTTTGAGTTATGAAGCCTTGAAGTTTTGAAAAATCTTTGAGCACTTAGAATTTTTTCAAGGCAGATTTTGGTCCTTAGAAGTAACAATCTTTGGAGGCAATTTTCACTATGATCCTTTGAGATTTATGACTTTAGTCAAACATGGAAGTTTTAGGGCACACTTGAGGCTTTCCAAAAATTACAAGAACTCCTCCATAGCATTTGTGAGCAAGGAGTTTCGAAGGGGCAAAGTTGAGGTCCTAAACTTGTTTTTTTAGGTCATGATCATGTTGATTCATATTACAAAACCTCTCCAAATCTTCATGATTTCGTTTTGCAGACGTTTTTGCTTGTTAATCTTGTTTAAATCAGATAAGTACACATGCTTTTGGTGCATTATCCAAGTGGTTAAAGTTTTATCTCAAAGATCATTCCATTTTTGGCACAAAGTTGACAATGCCATTCTTGTAAAGTTACTTTAACCAAGGTCAACTTGTCTTGAGCATTGTAAATGTTTCTTCTTCACTCCAAAAGGTTTGTACTAATAAGCAAGGTCTCTGAACCCTTCCAACCACCCTAATGAAGCATGGTACATTGCTTGGAAATGACAAAATGCATGGAACCGCCAAGTTGCATTTCAATCGAGCCAAAGGGCTGGGAACTTGGCAATCTGGTTAGCTTTAAATCTCCACTCTTCTCCTATAAGTGGGCATTATTAAGCCTCAAAACACACAAGAACTCACCCTCAAAACCTCTCCGTTGTTTTCAAGACCTCTCCGATGCTTTTATAAAGCACTATAAGTATAACATGGATCTTGCGCCAGATAGAAGGCAGTCGCTCAGCATGTCACAGAAAAGCTCTGAATCTTTTAAAGAGTACGCCCAAAGATGGAGAGAAACAACCTCTCTACTAGAGCCTCCTTTATCATAAAAAGAGCTTGCAGACTGGTTTGTTGACACTATACTGCCAAAATTCTATTAAAAAATGGTGGGCGGCATCACTGCTAACTTTTATGATTTGGTGGCCATAGGGATCAAAATATAGTTGGGTCTAAAGAATGGGAAAATGAGTGGTTCAGTGGGTAGTTCCAAAGATGCAGTTAAAAGGCCTTCTAGTGGTTTCCAAAAGAAGAAGGAAGGAGGGACCAGCGCCGTCATGACTTCCCATAGAAGAAATCCCTCTTGGAAGAATCAACATCAACAACAGTTCGTTCAACAATCAGTGTATCAGTATGCCCCTCAATCATATGTGGCAGTTGTTACTCCTGCTTTCAATCAACAACAACCTATTTTTCAACAAGTTCCTCAACAGCAGCAAACGTTTAACACTCCTCAATAAAATCATGTCCAACGTCAGAACAATTAGAATCATAATAGAAGGCAGGGAGGGAGGCCACCAATACCCCCTATCCCTATGACATATACAAAGCTGTATCCGTTTCTCATCGAACAAGGCTTAGCAACCCCAAGACCATTGGGTCCTCCACCAGAGATATTTCTGCCATATTACAATCCCAATGTCCATTGTCCTTTCCATGAGGGCGCCCCTGGTCATGACCTCGGGGGCTATTACGCTTTAAAGCATATTGTAAGGGAGTTGGTTGAGAAAAAGGTTTTGTCTTTCAATGATACAAATCTGAATGTGAAAAGTAATCCTCTTCCCGTCCATGGGACATCTGTCAATGCTATAGAAGAAGGGGTCGATGAAGTTTTGATCTGTGATGTAAAAGACATCAAAACGCCGCTGCCAGAATTCCATGCTAAGTTGTTTGAAGTTGGTTTAGCCAAAGAATGCCACAAGAATTGCACCGAGTGTGCCGTTCAGTTAAAGGGTTGTGAAGGAGTACAAAGGGACGTCCAAGCTTTAATTAATCAAGGTGTGCTTCAGATAAATAAATGTGAAGAAGAATGAGGTGGTTGTAATTGAACCGGTATTCAATCTACCAACTCCTGTGTTCAAAAGTGTTGAATCCACTTACAAAGAGGTTGAACCTATTTTCAATCTCCCTAAGCCTGCTTCTAAACTTCCAAATCCAGTTGTGACTACTATTCAAGGGAAGATGATGGTTTATGTGCCAAAGTAATCTACTGAATGAAGACCTTTTGCTTTCAGAAACACAGAAGTTGTGCCTTGGAACTATGGAGTGACTGATAGTGATCAGAAAACTGTGAATTCAGAAAAGGGACCAAAGGTTGTTAATGATGAGGTGATGAATATAGCAGGGCCAAGCAAAATGACCCGCTATGGTCGAATCTATAACCCTCCTATCTGTGCGGTACCTTAAGTGCAAAAAGAAGCTATTACTATCCCCTCCAAGGACAAGGATGTTGTTCCCATCTATAAAGATGAAGAGTTTCTCATAATTATCAAAAGTAGTGACTACAAGATTGTTGATCAGTTGCATCAAAAACCATTAAAGATCTCCATATTATCTCTCCTCATGAGCTATCCCACACACCGGAATGCTTTGAAAAAGCTTATTTCCCAAGCTCATGTGACGCAAGACATTACTTTTGAACATTTGATAATGTGATAGCCAACATCACTGCCTGCAACACTTTGAGTTTCGATGGAGGAGAACTGCCTAAAAAAGGTAATAATCATAATTGTGCCTTGCACATCTCTATTAAATGTGAAGAGGATACCTTAGCTAGGGTGTTGGTGGACACAGGAGCATCCCTAAATGTATTACCAAAAAGGACTCTTGCAAAACTTGCATATGATGGGGGCAGAGATGAAGCCCAATTCTCTTGTTGTAAAGGCTTTTGATGGCTCTAGGAAGTCTGTGATTGGAGAGGTGGAGTTACCTATTCTCATTGGTCCCCATGTTTTTAACATAACTTTTCAGGTGATGGACATCAACCCTAACTATAACTGTCTGTTAGGAAGGCCATGGATCCATGCCGCTGGGGCAGTCACATCTACTCATCATCAGAAAATGAAATTTGTGGTTGATGACAAGCTGGTAACCATATTTGGAGAAGGAGATCTCATGGTGAACGATCTTTCTTCCTTCAAATACATTGAAGCAGATAAAGACGCGCTGGAAACTTTTTTCCAAGTGCTTGAAATTGAAAATGTGGTCATGTTTGAGGTAGAGGAGCATGACCAGAGGGTCTTTCCGTCTTTTACATCTCTGAAAGGTGCCATTTATGCTATCGAAGATTGTAAAACAACAGGTTAGGGTGAAGTAATCAACGTCAAAATCAAGAAGGACCGCTTTGGTTTGGGTTACAAACTAACTAAGAAAGCGTCAACTCCTAACAAGAGCCAACCAAGAGAGACCCAAGAAGTGTTTGTCACTGCTGGCTTCCAAGTGAATGCAGTTGTCGAAGATTCTGAAGATGAAGACATAAGTTACTTGGTATATCATTCTAATGTGGCTTTGAGCAATTGGGACTCTGTGGAGATTCCCGAAATCCTCCCGTTATCAAAGTAATTTTTTTGTTTTGTTTTAATGTTTTCAAAAATCCATAGTCGCGCCCAAGACTATAGGATCATTTTGTAAGGGCCCCCTTCTGTTTTTCAAAGATTAATGAATGAAGGAGTTTTGTTAAACTCCTGTTTTGTTCATTTACTGTTTTTTAATTTTCACTTTTAAATATGAAAATGGAAATCTTTCATAACCACTAAAAAAAGAGCATTCCCTCAATGCATCACCTTTTGTTTCATTTTAATAAAAGCAATCATCTAAAACATGCAGAATCATTGATACCCACATTAAATCTGATGACTCTCTAATCTCTCCTAACTTTGATGCACCCATCAATCAAGCCGAAGATGAGGGCAAGGAAGAATGTAACATTCTAGATGAATTGGCTAAGATGCTTGAATACGAGTACGCAGATCTCTAACCTCGTCAAGAGCAGGTCGAAACCATCAACTTGGGCAGTGAAGAAGAGAGAAGGGAGGTAAAGATTGGCACCACACTTGGGGCAGATGTTAGAACAAAGTTGATAAAGCTTCTCCGTGAATATGTGGATGTGTTCGCATGGTCGTATCAAGATATGTCCGGTTTGGACACAGACATCGTCGTTCATAAGCTATCGCTCAAGCCCGATTGTCGTCTTGTCAAACAGAAACTCCGAAGGACAAGACCAGACATGGCCTTGAAGATTAAAGAAGAGGATAAAAGACAGATTGACACTGGATTTCTTGCTGTTGTAAAATACCCGCAGTGGGTGGCCAATATCGTTCCTGTACCAAAGAAAGATGGAAATGTTCGAATGTGTGTCGACTATAAGGATTTAAACAAAGCCAGCCCAAAGGATGACTTCCTTCTTCCGCACATCGATACCTTGGTGGATAATACTGCTAAATTCATTGTGTTTTCTTTCATGGACGGCTTTTCAGGATACAACCAGATCAAAATAGATCCTGACGACGTGGAGAAAACTACCTTCATCAAACCTTGGGGGACCTATTGTTATAAGGTTATGCCATTTGGACTCAAAAATGCAGGTGGTACTTACCAAAGGGCGATGGTTACACTCTTCCACGACATGATGCATAATGAGATAGAAGTCTATGTCGATGACATAATTTCTAAATCCCAAAGCGAAGAGGACTATTTGGATCATCTATTCAAACTGTTCGAGCGCCTCAGAAAATTTAGATTGCGACTCAATCCAGCTAAGTGTATTTTGGAGTTCGGTCAGGAAAATTGCTTGGATTCATTGTTAGTTAATGAGGGATTGAAGTTGACTCAGATAAACTCAGGGCCATCCAAGAAATGCTTGCTCCGCAAACCGAGAAGCAATTCAGAGGTTTTCTTGGCAGACTTAACTACATCTCCAGATTCATCTTCAACATGACTACTACTTGTGAGCCCATCTTCAAACTGCTCCGAAAGGATCAAACAATTGAATGGGATTCTGATTGCCAACTTGCTTTTGAAAAGATCAAAGGTTATCTCCAAGAACCTCCAATTTTGATTCTGCCTGTGCCTGGTGTAGCGACAAAATCGTGAGTGTAAGCTATTGATTAACTTAACTAGAAAAGCAAGAGTCGCCACAGCACTTTTATTTTATCAAAAAAGGAAAGGAAAAAGAGCGAACAAAACCTACACAAGTTCTAAAACAAGAACAAGTGCACAGAGTCTGGGTAAGGGGGTTGGTTATGTTAAGGGAAGGTGTTAGCACCCAAAACGTCTATAGTACTCTATAGGAACCCTTTGAAATATTTACGCTTTTGGTCTGAAAGAGTTTGCTTGAAAAGAGATTCAGGAGATGAGAAGAGAAATTGTTTTTAAGATTTTTGTGTTTGGAGAGACTTGTCACCTCATGCCTACGTACCTACGAAGTGCAATGTAGGATCAAAACCTCGTAGTTCGTGGTACAAAGAATGAAATTTGGTTGTTTTGGTTGATTTTAAATGTAAAGACAAGTCGTCATTTCCAAGCGAATAATTCCGCTTAAAGAAATGAATCATGTCTAAACTTATGAAAAAGTTAAAGGAAAAAAGTGCACGAGGGCACAAAAAGAGAGTGATGAGTTAGATGTTTTTTAAGTCTTTTGAAAAATGTGTCAATATGCTTATGTAGTTTAGCATTTGTTAAGAAATGAAAAGAAAAAAGTAAAATCACTTGACAAAGTCAAGGTTTGATTATGAAAGAGGTGATAGTTTGAAATCAAGAAAGTTTTGAAAAAGGGAGAAAGTTTTGAAAATTGAAGAATGGGTGGAGAAGAAGTGACTATCCTAAAGCATAAAGTAAAAGCTAAGGATAAGAATGGTCTAACCACACAAGTAAGCTCCATAGTCTTCGAACCACAATTCCAAAGCAAAGGGAGAAGGTCCTAGTTCTAAGTCCAAGGTTCCAAGAATAGCATTGGATATCCAAGGTCTAGGTGAAAAACTCCATGTCCATTGCAAAGGATAGTAACCATAGTCCAAGATTAGAAACACAAGTTTTTTTAGAGGTTTTGTGCCTTTATTAATGTTTTTGGTCCAAGTGGACAAAGAGAAAAAGGCATAAGCATAAACATGTGTCCAACGGACAAAGTAAAAATTGTGGAAGCATAGACATGTGTCCAACGGACAAAGGAAAAATGGCGGAAACATAAACATGATATGAAATGATAATAATGGAGCATAAAAGTAAAAGAGAGATACGGAGCGAGAAGTAATTGTAAAAGTAAAAGTTAGAAGCTAGTGATTAGTTATTAGTTGTTAGAGTAAGTGATCAATAATAATTGAATAATTGCACTTAGGTCAAGGTTAATGAGAACTCATTAGAGGATTGATAAGACCAAAGCCTCCTAACAACAAGTCTAATAAGTGTTGAACCAAAAGACAAATAATCAATAATTTTTTATTGTTTCCGATAAAGGGACATATGTTGCGCTATGTTAAGCAATCGCCGAGTAATTTATGAAGTAATTACCCTACAATGAGGCGGGTCAATAGCTCTTTGTGCTAATGCATGCTAGATGAACGATATGTAGATCGTCATCCGAAAGCAATACCGCACGAAAAGAAAATAAGGTAGCGATCTAGTCTTGATCAAAATTCAACAACGGAATTCTATGATCCATAAGACTTTCATCGATCAAAAGAAAAGAGAAATAGATGAAGAGAAAGCCAAATTAAACCACACAATTATGTGATCTAAGGCTAAGAACAAAAGGAAAGGGAAGAAAATGGAAAAGGAACCAAAACAGTCCAAAAAACAAGCCAAAATGTGCATTCTGTTTTGAAGTAACCGGTTACAGCATATCTGCTAACCGGTTACTTAGTTCAAAATAAGCGCAGTTTTTCAAAATTAACACAGAGTAACTGGTTACTACATATCTGCTAACCGGTTACTCTGCACCAGAATGCAGAAAAATGTGCAAAATTCAGCATGATCCACTTTCAAAACTTTTTACAAACACCTTGTGATCATGGAACTGAAATTGCACGAAATTTAAAGTAAAATAACAGCAAAAACCAGCAATTAAACACAATTACAAGATCCAAAGGATCAAGTAACAAAGATCTCCAAAGATCTACATCATGGAAGATGAAGATGAAGCTTCAACAATGGTGAAAGATGAATTACCACTTCAAATCTAAAAATTCCTTCAAATTGCTTCAAGATTCAAACACCAAAGCCTTGATCTATGAGAATTGATGAAGAAAACAAGTTTGGATGAAGGTTTAGCTCAAATTGAACAAGATTCAATGTGAATTCTTGTTAACTTTCAAAAGAAGAAATGTGAGCTTTAGTGAAATTTGTGGTTGGGGAGAGAATTTGCAAGAGGTTTGTTGGCTATCAAAAGCTTCAAGAGAAATTTAAGCTAGGTGAATTTGGCTCTCAAAAGCTTGTAGAATGAATGAAATGAGGGTTCTATTTATAGAGTTTAGGCTTGGAAAAATTGGTGGTTTGGAATTTGGTTTAGAAATGAAAATTAGGCTTGGAATTTGTATTTGGAGGGAAATTCATAAAAGAGTGGTGATTGGTGAAGGTGCATGGTAGGAAATGATCAAAGTGATGTAGGGGAATTAAAATGAGATGGTTTAGAATATTCCAAATGTGATCAGGGGCTGAGATTGGAGTAAAATTGCTGAATTTGAATTTGCTGAATTTTTTCAAATTTTCACAAGGGTAACCGGTTACAGACTATATGATAACCGGTTACTTAGTGTAAATTTTGAAAAATACTTCTTTTGAATGCACTGCCGTGGTTCCGGCTCGATTCTTTTGCTTGTCATAGAAGGCATGGAAATAAACACATGAACCTTGGAATTCCTTGAATAATAATCAATTAAAACTTGGAGAATCCTTGACCAGATAAGTTTGACATGATTGCGGATCAACTTTGACTTTTCTCATATAAAATTTATTCGAGCTGTGGGACTGTTATTTTGGTATTTTTGACCTGTTCTTCCCCTGAAAATGTTAGTGGAAGAAAGCAAAAAATATTTTTGGATTTTGGTTAAGGTTAGTAAAATATAAACAAATAAAACAATAAAGTGAATAAGAAACACACAGATGATCAGTAAACCCTGCAAGGCATAAACCCAAAGATGGAAGGGACGAGGGAACCAATGTGCGATCTTATTTGTGGTAAATATGCAAATGAAAATGTGAATGATATGTGAAATCTTATGGGTCAAAAATTAGGGTCTTACACCTGACAAACCTCTTTTCATGTATCTAACAATACTAGAAGGTTCCATGGGTTGCGTAGTCGGACAACATGATGAGACTGGAAGGAAAGAGCGCACCATCTACTATCTAAGCAAGAAGTTTACCGACTGTGAAAGCATATACTCACTTTTAGAGAAAACTTGTTGTGCTTTGGCTTGGGATGCCAAACGCCTCAGGCAATACATGATCTGCCATACTACTTTATTGATCTCCAAGATGGATCTGATAAAATACATCTTTGAAAATCCTGCTCAGACTGGAAGGCTTGCCCAATGGCATATGCTCTTGTCTGAATACGACATCCAGTACGTAACTCAAAAGTCCATTAAAGGGAGTATCTTGTCAGAAAACCTCACAGAACAACCAGTTGAAGAGTATGAGCCTCTTAAGCTTGACTTCCCTGATGAAGACATTATGTTGATAAGGAGAGATTGTGAAGAGCCTGGTCCATATGAGGGTCCCGAGCCTTGCTCCCGTTGGAAAATGATGTTCGATGGTTCTTCCAACTACAATGGGCATGGCGTAGGTGTTGTTTTAACAAATCCGGATGGTGGTTACACTCCGTTTACAGCCAGATTAGACTTTAAATGTACAAACAACATTGCCGAGTATGAAGTGTGTATTATAGGTCTTGAAGCAGCCATTGACCTTCGCATCAAAATTCTTGAAGTGAGTGGAGATTCAACTTTAGTGATATACCAAGTTAAGGGCGGATGGAAAACCCGAGACAAAAAGTTGATTCCCTACCAAGCTTATATTGTGGAAATGATCAAGTACTTTAATGAGATCACTTTCCGACATGTTCCAAGGTCCGGGAATCATGTTGCTGATGCTTTGACTATGTTAGCCTCCGTGTGGAAGGTTAGATTTGTTAATGAAGCACCACTCATCCGGATTGAAAGAAAGACTGAACCTGCCTATTGCCAATCAGTTGAAGAGGAAACAGATGGAAAGCCTTAGTTCCACGACATCAAGTTGTATCTGTAAAACCAAGAATACCCAGCTAATGCTATTACTCTCTACAAGAAAACTTTAAGAAGACTGGCATCTAAGTTTTTCCTCAGCAACAGTGTGTTGTATAAAAGAAATCATGACATGGTTCTGCTAAGATGTGTTGACAAACGTGAAGCAAACCTGTTAATGCATGAAATTCATGAAGGACAATTTGGGACTCACGGCAATGGCTATGCCATGTCCAAAAAGTGTTTGAGAGCTGGATATTACTAGTTGACAATGGAATTCAATTGCATCCAATATGCCAGGAAATGCCATAAGTGTTAAATCTATGCTGATAAGGTGCACGTGCCTCCGACAGTGCTGAATATTTTAACGTCTCTATGATCATCGTTTCATCTTGGTTGCCATCGATTACTTTACCAAATGGGTAGAAGTTGCTTCCTATGCTAATGTGACCAAGCAAGTGGTTACCCGCTTCATCAAGAAGGACATTATCTGTCGTTATGGAATTCCAAGCAGAATTATCACAGATAATGGTACTTATCTGAACAACAGGACTATGAAAGAACTTTGTGAATCCTTCAAGATCAAGCACCATAATTCTTCACCTTAGCGCCCGAAGATGAATGGAGTCATTGAAGCTGCCAACAAGAACATCAAGAAGATCCTGAAGAAGATGATAAAAACCTACAAAGATTGGCATGATAAGCTACCCTTCGCTTTGCATGGATACCGAACCTCCGTCTGCACTTCAACAGGAACAACCCCGTTCAATTTAGTTTATGGCATCAAAGCAGTTCTCCCAATGAAAATAGAGATTCCATCCTTGAGAATTATGATGGAAACCAAGTTGGAAGAAGCAGAATGGATCTGAAGCAGATACGACGAGCTGAATTTCATTGATGAGAAGCGGATGACAGCCATGTGCCATGGACAGTTATACCAGAAGAGGATTAAGAGATCATTCGATAAGAAGGTTCTCCTACGTGAATTCAAAGAGGGAGATTTGGTACTCAAGAAGATCTTGCCATCTCAAAAAGATGCCCAAGGAAAGTGGGCTCCTAACTACGAGGGCCCTTTTGTTGTGAAAACAGTGTTCTCAGGAGGATCCCTCATTCTCACGACAATGGATAATGAACTACTTGCACATCGTGTAAACGCCGATGCAGTCAAAAAACACTATGCCTAAGTAAAACCCGCTAGGTCGAAAACTAGAAATGGTGACTTAGGTAATAATGGGGTATCCCAGTGGATCAAAACCTATGAAGGAGATCCAGGAAAAAATTAGGGATGAAAATAAAAATCAAAGCTCGCTAAGTTGAAAACCCGAGAGGGCGGCTTAGGCAAAAATGAGCGTCCCAGTGGATTGAAAACCCGAAAGGGCGGTCCAGGAAAAAGCTAGGGACTAAAGGCATTTGATTGTATCAGATGGTGTTTACCAATACTGAAGATTTGGCAGAAGATAATCCAATCGCTCTCATTAAAAGCAAGGATCTGGGGCATCTTAGTTGTTAGGGATTGTAGTAGCTATTGGATTCAATGTAAACCTTTCCCTTTTTCCATTTTCGCAATTGTAATTACTCTATGGACCTTTTTCCATTTGCAAGCTACCATTCTTTAATGAAATACAAACTTTGCCAATCACTTTATTGTCGTTTATGTTCCTTTTACCTTTTTTTTGTTATGCAAAACGCCATTTATTTGTTAATAGTGAGCTTTGAAAAATAAAGGTTTTTGAAAATATGTGTTTTGAAAACATCTTGATAAAACATAAAATATCTTTGGTACATGAGACAATAAAAATAAAATTCCACGTATTCCCAAAAGTTTCAAGGTCACAAAGGCATTGTCATACTAGTTGCGATATCACACTGAAGTTGAAACTGACGATACTATTGAATCAATCTATTGATTGTAATCACCAAGTTTGAAGAAGTTCTCAGTACTCGTCCTGTTGGTACTTGCTTGAGTTGCTGATGTGTAGGATTCATTTTCCATGTGAAAGTCTCACCACCAAAATTTTGTCTCTCCGTGGGTCAGCATTTGCATGCCATGATCATTTGCATCATGTTCAACATACGCATTTTTGCATCGGCTTTTTATCTTGGGGTTAGTTATCACCAGTTTGCCTTCCTCATGAAGTCCGGTTATCACGTTGCTTAATGATTACTAAGTCTTTTCCCCCGTGGTTATCACCATTTATATTATCTTTTCCCCAGTCATCACTGGTATTCACCGGTCTGTTTGTACTTGGTGTCTTGGAATATTGTTTGTTGCCAATATTTCTTTCCCCAGTTTAGCCTGCCCAAAATACAATCGTCATTGGTAAGTTGATTTGGTTGGCATCAATATCCCCTTGAAGTCTAGTTGTTACTAGCACCAATCCGTCGAAAGCTGGTTGTTACCTTTGCTCGCGGTCTAAGTCCAATTTATTTGGCATGTACAGAAGAGTCGTTCCCCTGTACCTTTCCTGATGTTTCCTAAAGATCTCGTTTGAACTCTTCGCTTTAAGGAATTTCCAGAAGATTTGATGTTTGAAACTCCAATGTTATGTGTTGTTGATCCTGTGGTTATAAGGATCCCTTTTTGGCTCATTAATCCTATTGTTATGAGGATTCTCACTATATGCCATCCCTATTGTCATAAGAGTATATTCAACACATTCTTTTTTCTATAAGCATTTTATCCTATTGTTATAAGGATCCAGTTTGTAGATTTTATCGTTATGAGAGTATATGTTTCCTATTGTTATGAGGAGCCTTTTTGTTGGTACTATTGTTATAAGAATCTTTTTGCCTCTTATTGTTATGAGTAATCTATTTTGTTCCATCCTGTTGTTATGAGGATCCTTGTTTTCCTATCCTATTGTTATGAGGATCCTATCTCAGGTAGCATCCTATTGTTATGAGGATCATTAATTGCCAAATCCTATTGTTATAAGGATTCTTGTTGTATCTTTTATCCTAGAGAGTCAGTCAGTCATGTCTGAACCCGTTGGTTAACTGCTCTAGGTATTCCCTAGTGGAGATCATTTTGTGATATATCCTGTTGTTATAAGGATCCCCTTTTGTATTTGATCCCTTATGAGGAGGTCTTACCCTAATCATTCATCCCCAATGTTGTTTTCTTTGGATGTCCCCAGTAGATTCTTCTTTGGTTGTTCCCAGTTTGGTCTCTTTCTTTCCCCAGCAGGTCTTTACTCTTGGTCGCCTTGGTTTGCATTGTGTATTCAGCATTTATCATTCCATCATAGAGCATCATACTAGAGTTCATTGTATGTCTGCACTATCCCTAGCATTTATTTGAGTCAGTTTTGTCTGTAGCATAGCATACCATTGCATATAGGGGCAAAGTTTCTGGTTATTTATGTATTTAAATATCTTTCGCTTTGATTCCCTGAGGGTTATCACCACTCATGCAATCCAATAAAGTTATTTAAATAGGGGCAACTGTCATACCCCAAATTTTGACCCTAAATTTCATCATCATTCTAGGAAGAATTACACATTCCATTCCTATCCCTAACCATTGTTCAAGATTGTTCCTTGTTTTGCTTCATCAAAATTAGGTTTTTGCCAAGGAGAATCAAGAGAATCTTCATATGATCAGTCAATGTTTTGGAATGATAATCAACCCATCAAGCTTACATACACTTAAGAGGCTTCTCTTTATCAAGAATAAAGTGCAATTTGGTCTCATTATAAGTTCATTTGAGCTCAATTTCATCTGGTCACAAATTACGGTTTTATCTAGAAAAGTCAATTTTGCCTTTGACTTTTGATCAAAGCATGACCCCAAGCCTTGAGACATGACTCAAGACACTCAAATACATCCTTGGAGTCCATCCATAATGTTTGAAAGATTCAAGAATGCAAGATCATTGAAGATCACACAGTTGAATTCATTCGATACACAAGCTTTGTCTAACAAAGTCAACCCTTTGACTTTTAAGGTTTTTGGTCCAAATTGAAGTTTTCAAGCCAAATTTCATCAAGACATGTTTGATCAATGAATTTGAGCATGAAAACCCAATATTTGGGAGGTTTTTTTGGAAAAGGGGCAAAGTTGAGGAAGTAAAATTTTTCTAAGTATGGAAAGAAAACCCTAGTTTGGCACCAACTTTGGAAAGTCATAACTCTCAATCTACACATCCATTTTTTGAGTTTCAAAGATCAAATTGAAGCCCTCACAATATACTACAACTTTGTAACTGTGAGTCCATCCCCAAAAAAGGCTTAGATTTTGAGTTATGAAGCATTGAAGTTTTGAAAAATCTTTGAGCACTTAGAATTTTTTCAAGGCAGATTTTGGTCCTTAGAAGTAACAATCTTTGGAGCCAATTTTCACTATGATCCTTTGAGTTTCATGACTTTAGTCAAACATGAAAGTTTTAGAGAACACTTGAGGCTTTCCAAAAAGTACAAGAACTCCTCCATAGCATTTGTGAGCAAGGAGTTTCGAAGGGGAAAAGTTGAGGTCCTAAACTTGTTTTTTTAGGTCATGTTCATGTTGATTCATGTTGTAAAACCTCTCCAAATCTTCATGATTTTGTTTTGCAGACCTTTTTGCTTGTTAACCGAGCCAAAGGGTTGGGAACTTGACAACATTGTTAGCTTCAAATCTCCACTCTTCTCCTATAAATAGAGGGTTTCATTAAGTCTCAAAACACACAAGAACTCACCCTCAAAACCTCTGCTTTCTCCTAACCAACAAAATTTGCAAAAACACCACAGTTTTGCAAAATCTCCAACCAAACACATTTCTCTCGTGCATTTTGCAAACCAACACCACAAACCTTTGTTAAACCCTCTATAGAGCTTGTTCAACCATCAAATAAGTTCTAAAACATCCTACACATCATTCACCATTTTCAAACTCTACCATGCAAGAGGGCACGAAATTTATTTTTGAAGCTATTCCCAATCCATTTAAGCATTCAAGTCATCTCTCTAAGTATCAACAAATCTAAGGAGGTTGTCATTTCTCTTCTGTAACTCTATTTGAAGAGACCTTGGACCTTTTCTAAGAGGTAAGCTTCTTGCTCTTTGAACCTCATGATTCATGCATCTTTATTGGTTTATTCTTGAAGCAAAAATGTAGTCTTTATCAAGTATGAGATGTTTGAAGCACTGGTTGTATTGTATGAAGTGTAAATGTGATGTTTTAACATGTGATATTATTGTTGTGTTGCACTTTTGTGGAGCATTTTTGTGTGTTGAACACTTAATTTTAGGTTGATTTAATAACATATTAAGAATCCTTGTGAAAAATGCTTCAACTTTCATCTTTACAAAATTGAAAATGATGGGAAAATGAGAGAGTTATGTAGGTTTGAAACTCTGATGGTGGTAAGAAACTAGGGCTCGGGGAGAGAGAGAAAGAGAAGGAAAAAATGGGGAGGAAGAAGGTGAGTTGGCGCTGACTTGGTGCATAGGTGGTGTTGACTTGGCCATTCAATGTGTATTTAAAATAGATATATTATTTGAGTTAGTATAGATATTGGATGAGAGCGTAGCACCGCTGGTCCAGAAGGAGGGTTTGTCTGTGTTTGCAAACGAGAGGACCGGGGTTCGAATCCCTCTCGCCCCAATCCTTTTTATTATTTTTCTGAACTTCAAGTGGTTTTAAAATATATTATTTTGGTTCCCCCTATAGTCACCACATGCGCTTTGGTTGGGTTTGAAAGGATTTAGCCAGTCAGGCCAAGGGCGTGGGTTCAACACCCACCAAGGCCATTCCCTTTCTTTTTATGACCTATTTTTGTCATATTTCTTCACAACTTTGAAACCTTATAACTTCCTCATTTTTTAGGCTTTTTGATCCATTCTTTTTGCTACGTGTTCATGTTGCTACCTATTTCATTGTGATGAAAAGAGTTTCCTAAAAATATTTATTTTTATGGCACTTATTTATGTTTAAAGTATGTGAATTTTTAGGGTTTTCTTAAGGACCATTTTGATTCTTTGGTTGATTCCTTTGATTATAGTTGCACATATGGACATGTTTGAACAATTTGCAACTTATGTGGATCTTGTGTGATGTTGTTGACTTGTACATGCTTGTTGCTACTTAATGTAATACATTTTCAAGTGCATGTTTAGGTGTAAATGTATGTTGAATTTCCAACCATGCCATGAACTTTTGTTTGATCGTTTTGCCTCTAACATGTGAATCTTATCCATGTTTATATGACTTTTATGTTCACATGTACCCTTCTTTGAGTCATACTATGTTTAGGTATCCTTAAACCTTTGATTTTTGTCTTGAAAATGACTTTGAATACATGTTTGTATGCTTGAACCTTTGTGAGGTTTCCACCTTGTTTAAAGACCATATTGAACCCTAATATGCATGTTTGGTTGTTACCTACTTGTCTTAAAGATATTCAAGCTTGTACCATGCTTAATTGTTCAAGTAATACCTTAACTTGTTCATATGATGTTTGAGGTTTAAACATGTCATCTTTAAGCATTCTCACATGCCATCCTTTGTATGCTTGCATATTTACCAACCATGTTATTGTTATAAACATGCCGTGATATTTATGTATGATTGGATGTTACCTTTATTTGCTTAAATTGTATTCATGATTAAGTAATGTCTTAACTTATACATGATTGCTTTGAACTTTGATTAATACCATGACTTGTATATGCCTTACTTTCACCCATGTTTAAGTGATGTCTTAACTTATACATGTTAACTTGAACTTTGAACTTTACCATGCTTAAGTGTTAAAATAACTGATCCATGTTGAAATGCTTAAATTGTATTCATGATTAAGTGTTGTTACAACTTATCTTCCTTTGTCTTGTATTCATGATTAAGTGGTGTTAGTAAACCCTAATGCATGCTTACCTTAATTTTGAACTTAACTTATTATCCATGATGCTTTAATCTTGTTGGAACTATACTTCATGTATGTTTAGATATTGTAACATATTTGTTTATCTTAGTTTTTACCATGTTGTTTTGAACTTCTTTGAACTTTGAATATGCTTGGTTGTTACCTTGTCTCCTTTATGACTTTGTCAAGTCTTTCTTCAAGTGTTGTCATATTTATCCATGTGCTTTGGTTGTAACCTTGTGCATTATACTTGTCATATTAACATCATGTTTGAATTTAACTTTGAATACTTTCATTTGATATCATGTTTGAATATTATGTTTGTTCATATCATCCATATTTAATCATACCTCGTTAAACTTTGTCAAGTTGTTTCCCCAAGTGATGCTAGCTTGTTAGCTTCCATCCTTAAAGTTTCCCTTCATTCCTTAATCCAAGGGAAAGTTTCTCTATAGACTCCATGTCATAGATAGCTTAGCATTGCCCACTCCCTCTAACCTTGTTAGAGTCATTAGGCTTGCAATTTAGACTTAAGTTAGAATGTACAACTCTTTTAATTTGTCAAGTCAAGCAAGTGTTAAGACATAACACTTAATCCCCTTTGAACCTTGATCATGATCAAGTGTTCATTTATCCTTAGTGAGGTGAACTACAAATGCTCTTATTCCATCCTTTTAAGGATATGTAGGCACAAGACCACGAAGTTTTGGCGAGCATACTTAGTGACTAAATCCTTAGGCTCTTATCTCTCACCATAATACCCAAACACAAAACAATAGCAAACAATATCACAAATACTAATAAAAGGTTCCTATAGAGTACTACAGATACTTAGGATTCTAACACCTTCCCTAGGTATAACCAACCCGACCCCCAAAATCTATTAGCATTGTTGTTACATTGCAAACTTTGGGTTTTTTTACGATCTTTACCCTTTCCCTTGGATAAATCAAAGCTCGGTGGTGAATCTTTAAAAGATTTGTGATTCAAGTTTAATCAATAGCTTGATGTCTAATTCTCACCGCAATATCTAGACCTTTAAGTTTTGATGTAAAAAGGTAGTATTTGTGTGAGAAAAATTTTGGTACCCTAACGGTTTGTTATTGTGTCGCATTAACAGCCAGTTGTGATTTTGAGAATATGACGTGCAACGTAATCAATTTCTAAACTTTTGTGTTTCAAAAGTCATTTCCGCGTTGATTCACTCCTAAGAAGCTTCTGAGAAGACGCTATATTGCTGCTATAATGTTCTCTATGTTTCTGCTTCTGGATGTGACTCTGATCATCAAGCTTCTGAAGAATGGCAAGCTTATGAAGTTTCTATTACGAAGCTAAAGATTCTCAAGCCAGACCCTGACGCTGTCAAAAGCATCTGACTAAAGATTCTAAAGTTTCTGTTACTAACTTGAAGACTCTGAAGATTCTCAACCCTAGGGATGACAATTTGACTCATCCCCAATGAGCACCCTTAAAATTACCCATAATGGGTAGGGTAAAAATCCGCAATAATGGGTACGAGTATGAGCTCGAATAATTACCCACAAAATAAGTGGGTATGGGTGCGGGTATGGGCACCATAGTACACACCCTGCCGCATACCCGCACAATATATATTTATATAACTTCATTTATATTTTTATATTTTAATTTATATTATTATTTAAAAATGTATGTTTATAAATTTTAAAAAGTATATCAATGTAAAACCATTACATATTTAATATAAGTGTTTATTTATTTTAATAATAAATTGTTTGAAAACTTTTTAATTTTTTTAAAAACTTAAAATTATATGATATTTAATAATTGGTCTATTTATTTTTAATATAAATGCAGGTAACAGGTATGGAAATGGGTACTTACATACCCATAGGGCACGGGTATTGGTGCTAACTTTGGTACCCAAGCAGGTATAAGCTTGGGCACGGGAATTTTTTAAAATCTCGGTTATGGGGATGGGTAATATAGTACCCTGCCCATTGCTATCTATACTCAACCTAGACGCTGACGCTGTCAAAATGTTCTGACTGAAAATTTTGAAGATTCTAATCCCAACTATGTGTTTCTTTGTTTTCATGCTTCATCAACTTTCTACTAAAAGCCTATGAATATGAAGATGAGGATAAAAGGATACGTGATCAAAATAGTACATGGTACAAAACAAAAATATTTCTCCCACTACTGAAAATTATGGGCGAAAGGACTGTACTATTCTTCACACCTGTCACTATTCTGTTATTGGACAGCTGCAGTTCTCGTATTGCTAATTTGCCCTCCAACAGTTCCTTTTTCATGCTATATAAAGAGGACTTGGAGAATTGAAGAAAGTTGCCAATTTTACAAGATTGTTTCTACGTGAAAAAATCTCAACTTTGTGCATACTTTTCTTTATGTCTTTGAATTTCATTTATGTAAACCTGCTTATGTAAAAGCAACTTATAAATACACATTTTTATTCAAAGTTTTTGTTTGTATTTCCTTAAGGGATCAATTAGGTCAGAATCCTTGTGAAGACATTGGCTGTTTGTCTTTGTGATCTGTTAGTCACCAGTTGTTGCTAGTGCATTTGTAATCAGTTGATTATAGTAGATTAAGTCCTTGTGTATAAGGAAAAATCACCTTGGTGGGTGGACTAGATTATCATTGAGTTTCAACCGAACCAGGATAAAAATCCTTGTGTCTCTCTCATTGTTCAATCTTTTGAGTGTTGAGTTTTTGAGTTGGCAAAAACCTTTTGCTTTTTAAAACCCAATTCAAACCCCCCCTTTCATATGTTTTTTGCACCTTCAATTGGCATTAGAGCTCTGGTTCTGATTGTGATAAAAGTTTTATCAACACTTCAGCGTGTTCAGTACTGATCCAGTTTATGTGAGAAACAATGGTTGTTGCTCGTGTTGTTAACAATGAGAAAGATCACTGCAACGCTAAACCACGAGTCTTTGATGGTGAGAAATTTGATTATTGTAAAGATAAAATTGAAAGTTTCTTTCTTGGTTATGATGTAGATCTTTGGGATATTGTAAGTTTCTTTCTTGGTTATGATGTAGATCTTTGGGATATTGTAGTTGATGGCTACATTCACCCAGTTGATTCTGCTGGTAACAAAGTAGCAAGAAGTGCTATGACAGATCAACAAAAGAAGGATTAAAAGAATCATCATAAGGCTAGAACTATATTGCTTAATGTTATCTCTTATACTGACTATGAGAAGATAACAAACATAGATACTACTAAGTTTATTTTTTATTCTCTAAGGATGACTCATGAAGGGAATGCTCAAGTTAAAGAGACAAAGGCTTTGGCCTTAATCCAGAAGTATGAGGCATTCATAATGGAAGATGATGAAACCGTTGAGACTATGTTCTCAAGATTTCAGATGCTTGTAGTATGACTCAAGGTTCTGCCTTGAAGCCATAGAGACTATGTCAAAGAAATGGAGAACTATGGTAACTGGCTTGAAGCCATTTAAAAATTTAAACAATATTAGTGTTGAAGAACTTGTTAGTTCTTTAAGAAGTCATGAGAAAGAGCTCGAGGAAGATGAACCTCGGAAGCGAGGTAAATATGTTTCCTTGAAGTCCAAACCAGATAAGGCAGGGGCTTATCAAGATGAGGAAGAATCAGAAGATTTTGATGAAGACTCAGAAGATGACAATGAGTTGTCGCTGATTTCCAAGAGAGTTAACAGACTCTGGAGGCGTAGGCAAAATGGTCAAGGGAAGTTCAAATGGGCTAGAAGATTGATTGGTCATTATGATTCTTCATCTGGACAGAAGAAATAAGGTTCTAGCAAAGAGGCCTAAGCTCAAGAAGGATAAGATGGCTAAGAAGAATTTTTCTAAAGGCAAGAAGTGGCTCATGGCTACATGGGACCACTCAGATTCAGAAGAAGAAGATTCAAAAGAGGAACAGGCCAACGTTGCATTGATGGAAACTATAACTGATCTTGAAAGTTCTGAAGCACAAGAAACCAAGGAGCTATCAGAATTAGAATCAGGCTCTGATTATGAAGAGGTATTTTCTAAACTATCTCGTTCTGATTTAGAGTCATCTCTCTCTCTCTCTCTCTGAAATGGTGGAAAAGTACCAAAGTCTTCAAAGTAAATACAAGGACCTTAAACAAGTCCAGGTAGTTGCTTCTGAAACTCGTAGTGAGATTGAAAGGGATATTTCTTCTCTAAATGAAAGAATTTTTTTCTTTAGAATGTAACAACTCTGATGTGAAAAGCAAAATTTCAAAACTAGAGGAAGAAATAATCTTAGAAGCTCCTGGTACTGATTGCATCATCAGATATGATAGATCATTCCAGCACTTTCTGGCTAAAAGCATTGATAGAAGCAAAATGGCTTCCATGATTTATGGAGTTAGCAGAAATGGCAAGAAATGTTTAGGTTGTACAGAAACTTCAAAACCTGACGAAAGTTAGAAGGTAAAACCAAAACCTCTCTATGAACATTTCGTGCCTGCTGGCACTGAGCTTGACTTTTTTGAGCTTGCAGAGAAACCTTCACAGACACGGAACTCTATTCTAAAACCCAAGTATCATGCACAAATTCCACTTGATTACCATGTTGCACAGAAACCCAAGGTTGTGAGAAAATATGGGAAAACTAACAAAAGAGGACCTAGAAAGTGGGTACCTAAGGATCAAATCATTTATGTTGTAGACATCCATAGCAGCTCAGTTGAAACACCAATCATGGTACTTAGTGTCATACCCAAATTTTTACCCCTAAGATCCCACTTCATTTGTATCTTCACAATGCACCAAGATCACAAACTTGGTTCTCCTCTAGCCCTCTCATCCTTGGGCTTGCCTATGCAGAGATCACCAAGCACATTTTGTGTATCTTCTTTATCTTTCTTATACTTATATTTTACTAACCTCTAATCAAAATACAAAAAAATGTTCCTTGTCTTTTTGTGTCTTTTGCAATATATGGTTTACAATCAAGAGTATCAAGTCAATGCATCCTCAGTTAGGGTTTGAGTTCATAAAGTTGAAGTGTGGTTATCTATTTATTCTTAAGGGCCTCTTAATCAAGGCATGGCCTCTAATCTTAAAGTTATTGATCTCAAGCATCATTCAACTTCATTTTTCATCAAGGATATCTCAAGTTTTAGTAGTTTGTTCCTCAAGAAAAGTCAAAGGGTCATGTGTTTATTTCCATGCCTTCATCAACAAGTTACCTCAAGAATTGGTCAATTCAATAAAAGGACATTCAAGAGAACATTATTTTGAATTCATATGATCATCCACGTGCCTTAAAATGCAAGAAAAGTCCAAGTTCATAAGTTAATTCCAAGAGGCTTGACCTAAAAAGTCAACATTAAAAGTCAAAGTTCAATGGATCACAACTCCTTCAATTCTCAACATTCTTGAATGCTTCTTTTTTAATATGACTCTTCTCAACATCCTCTACAACTTCTTCCTACGTGACAAGAGCCAATTTTTCTAGGAGGATCATCAAACACTTGAAGACATTATAGGTCATTTGTGACTTAGTGAAATTTTTCATATTTTCAAGTGACTTTTCCTCAACTTTCAAGAATCATAAATTCTTCAAATTTCAACATTTGAGGCTGATTCTTTTTGCAAAATGTCATTTTAGATGCCCTCAACAAGTTTGCTTCAAGGGTCAAAAGCTAATTGTGCTTGGAAGGCCATGGAATTCATTGATACATTACAGGTCATTATATGTCATTGGGACTTAGAATTTTTCAAGTTTGCACCATTAGAATTTTGTGTCAACTTCAACATGCGATAAATTTTAACACAAGAATCCAATTTCAAACTTTCTTGGCACATTATGATCTTTGTTATGATGTTAGAAAGTTGCAAAAAGAATGGAATTAAACAAGCCTCCTATGTAATAGGCCCCATTGATTCAAACGTAGCTACTTGAAGCTGAAAAATTTCACCATGATCAGATTTTTAAGTTCCTTAATTCTCAATTACAAGCCAATATACCATGTGATTTCCACTCTAATTATGCTTACCAAGTTCCCTGAAGTTAATTGACACCTAAAACGCAGGTTTAATATGATTTTTGGGCAAATGCAAGTCACATTTTCTTCACTATGAGGGTGCACGCGATTTCAATCAAACTTTGATCATTTCACCCCTCTCAACATTCCATCATCCTCTCCTATAAATAGAGACCTTGTTCCCTTCATTTCACAAGCTTTAGAGAGCCAAAATCACTCTGGAGAAACTCAGAATTTTCTCAAAATTTTTAGAGATTTTGCTTTTCATTCTCTTCTAACTACATTCTTGGTTTCATCTAGCATCCTTGATATCTCCTGAAACTATTCCAACCATTTTCAAGTCTTGAGAGCCTCTGAATCATCCTCACCAAGTCCAGTTTCAGAGCATTTTCATCACACTTCGAACAGGTAGTTAGAGGCATCATTTCTCTCAACGCAAATTACTGAGATGTTGCTTGATGTTCACGGATCCTCACTGTACCTTTAGATTTCATTTATCTTTTGTTTTCACTATATCATTTTGATATTCGTTTTTGAAAATACCACGATTTTTCTCATAATTCACTTCACACAGTTAATATAAATGATTTTTGAAACCATAGTGTTAGAACAAGATCTGCTCTTGACATATTTCACTTGGATTTTAATGATAACAATAGTATTGAAAGAACAATTGTAACGCCCTGTATAATATATACCTCGAATACTATACAAGCGTTTATTTGGTACTGACACCATCACGAGTGCCTAATGGCGTAATTCACACACTTGACCATTAAAAACAAAAACACAATTTATGGTACAAGATATTGAAACTAGCCAAAAAAATAAAAACTAAGATCAATATACAATATCCTCAATTGTATACAACAAAATACACAGCGGAAAACTAAAGCTAAGCTTCTCTTGAAACATCCAAGCATAGCTCCACTTGTAAATCAAACCTACAAACAACTCCTAAAAAATAGAAACAATAATAGGGTGAGATATTAATCTCAGTGAGTTCCCTATCATATGGATTCTCTCGGCTTTACAAGGTTCTAGCCAATCCTAACTCAAGTCAAAAGGGAAGGGAAGTGACCTTGAGTTCACAATCTCACACTATATGGAAACATGTCATGAGTTCAACAACTCAAATATCACTAATTGGTAACCTCATCAAGGCATCCCCTTTTCCCATCTTCTTCTACGTCTAGAAGTCAGCACGATTCATGGATCCTTACACTTACTTGACATACGAAATGGATTCGGGTTCTATGGTCTGTTAACCGTGAACCGTCACTTCACATGGCTTGTTAACCATCGCAAGTCTCTTTACCGTAGGCTCCATTCATACTGCACGTGGGAATCAAACCTGCCAAGTAATCATGCGTACATTCCGAAGGAGCTCTAAATAAGCTTCGCCTCGCAAAACGGAAAGTCTCAAGGGAACGGTTCCGATTACGTAATCTCACATACACAAACATGATTGTATTCGACAATCACAAGGCCGCATTCACCTTAAGGACACATTCGCCTTTTCTCCAAAAACACAAAGGTCACACTGTTCCATACTAGTGTTTCACTCTCCTCTAGACCATTACTCGTCGAGGATGCACACCTAGGCATCGACGCACGAGCATCGCCTTCTAGATTATCTATCAATTCCTAGTCACACTACTAGGTCACAACATTAACTATATCATTTGGTTTGGGGTAAGGTTTCCTCACTCTTCCTAATTCATTTTAAGCATGCATTTTCTCTCAATCATACTTAACAACAATTAGATATATATGTGGCATAACACAATAGCATAAGTAAAACATATGTAAGAGTACCATACACATAATCAATACTTTCAATCAATTACCACAAATTAATTAATCCCACATCTAAATCAATATTTTCACTTTTTATCACATTCTTCAACACCATATAAACAGCATAAAAGCTCCACACTTATATGGCAATATCACATCACACGATAAAATACCGTCCGCATAGATCATATGTGACCAAAAAGCCGACAACATGTAATTTCACACAAAAACTCAATAATTAAATCATCTACTACCTACTAAACCAATCTCAATGAAAAGTTCATCTCGCTAGCTTTCTAACGTTTCGAAGGGGGGCCAAAACAGACTTACGGTTCAAAAGTTATGGGTTTTCAAAGTTTTTCACAAATTTAACACTGATTAATCGGTTAACCATATATGGTTAATCGACTAACACTGTAACAAGCGCTGAAAAACCTACGTTTTTTGACATAAAAACCCTCCTAACTCATCCAAAAACCTCCCAATCATACCAACAAGCAATCTCGATTAAATTCTATCATAATCCGACTATGCTACGTGTTCTATTTCGCATTTGAACCGTTAAAACATCAATCCAACATATTTACTCACAATCTATCAATTTCTATCAAAAGTTTCTACAACCCTAACTTCTACAACTTAAGATTCTACCTAGAACCCACCTGGTAATCGAAGAGGAGGTTGAAGAAGATGATGAATAATGATGATCCAAGCTTTTTCTTCTTCCCAAACTTTTCCTTCTTCTTCCATGTTCTTCCTTTCTCCTTTCTCTTCCTTTTCATCTTCTTCTTACAAACTTCTTCTTTTCTCTTCTTTCTAACAATATATATATATATATATATATATATATATATATATATATATATATATATATATATATATATATATATATATATATATATATATATATATATATATATATATATATATATATATATATTTATGGAACGTATCATATGAGAATGTCATTTTTATGTGAGAAAATGAAATTGAATCTGAAGCATTCGATTTTATAATAAATGGTGGAGATTATGTGTCAGTTTTTTTCTCTCTCCTCCATCATTTATTTTAATAATGGAGGGGAGAGAAAAACAAAAACCACACATAATCTCCACCATTTATTTTAAAATCTAATAATTCAGATTCATTCTCATGTTCTTATATGAAAACGGTATTCTCATAGGATATGAACCCTATATATATATAATACCAATATTATATAATATAATCCAATAGAGTAAAATATCTCCAATTGATATTTTATCGTCTCACACCTATTGATCAATTATTAGAGTTACCATAAAATCCTCTCTTCAACTAATAAAGATTGATCTGTCTCTTTTGTTAAATAATTGTCTTCTTCAGAGTTCACTAGTTGCTCTATTGATCCCAATTGACAATACTTAGAGCACTTAGAGGATTCTACTAATCCAATTAACCAAAGATAGAGCACATAGACACTCATCTGATCTCATCTGATATCCAATTGAGCATTTACATAATATGTGGTATTACAACAATGGTGTTATCTAATGTGTATTCATGTATGCAGATCATAATGCTTAAAGAAACCTTCTCAGGATCTGTTATGATGGCACGGTTGGAGCAGAGAAGAACATATTGTTAAGTGATATTCTAGAATGGATTCTGATGTTGATGATCTCAGCATCAGAAGAAATATCTCATTAGTTCTACTCTCAGAATTGAAAATAGATTTTGATAAAGCATTCAGAATCTATAACAAAACTTATGATTATTCCTGTTAAAGAAAATGTACCAATATGTCCAATCAGTTATGTAGCTAAAGATTAAAATTGCAGGGCTCAAGAAGAGTTGACATACTTTATGGATAACCTCTCTCAACGGCTCTATAAGTATAAAAATCTTCTAAAAACTCAATAGTTAATTAAGTTACACAATAGATCAAGATCGTGAGTGTATCTTTTCTCAAACGTCTCTTGTACTTTAAAAGAGATCAAAGTACTTTCTGATTGTTTATCTTCTCAACGGCTAGTTCCCAGAAATCTGCTATTTAAGAAGTTGGAAGTTATACTTAAAAAGTAGAACAAGAAAAAATAAGCAACTGGAATGCAAAAGAGGATAGAGGTGTTCTACACCTCTATCCAATTGAAGAAATAACAAGATCTATAGTGAACAACACTTTTATATATGCAGAATCTGTTAGAACAAGATCTTGGTTCTGATTAATATCTCTAAGTTTTGATAATAACAATACATATATGTTATATGTAACAATGTGGTACTCTAATTCTGTTTTAAGTGCACAGATATACAACTCTAAATGGAATCAAATTGAGCGCAACTCAACAAGTTTCTGAGACGTATCAAGGTTTCTAATGAAGATTATACGTGCGTATCAAAATGGCATTCGGTTCTAAAGAAAGGATTCTGAAGACTCTGATCAACGCTCAAGTTCAAATTACATGATAAAGATCAAAAAGCTCAAAATCCAAAGCAATGCATGAAGACAAAGAATCCGTACAAACGGCTCTTTCCAAAAAAATGCAAAGCTGAGATTTCGCTCAGAATTGACCAGAAGGCTTTCTATGCTTTTACTACTTCTACTCTACAAGAATTCTACCGTTGAAGACGGCCGGCCAAGCCAAAAGACGTTCTTATCCTTCAAAGAATATATAAATAGAAGACCATGCTGCATTACAGAGAACAACGATCTTATAAGTCAAAAACGCTGCTCATATCCTTAAAACACTTAGTCACTCAAAGAATATACTCTATAAAAGAATCTCAAAGGCACAAAGAGTTGTTGCTCATATCTGTGTAGAAATACTGCTCTTAAATTTGTTTCAACCTGCGTATTGAGAAGCAATATTGTAAACACTCTTGTAACTTTTCTAAGTGATTTTCCACTAAGTGTTTTAGTCGATAGACTCAAGAAGTCTAAATTGTTGTTGAACAATTTAGGGGTTGGTTGTAAGTTTTTCCTTGAGTGACTAAGGGTGTTTAGTCAGGAGACTTGAGAGGGCTAAGTCATTGATGACTTAGAGGTTGTTGTAATCTTGTCAAAGATTAGTGGATTAAGTCCTTGTGATAAGGCAAAATCACCTTGGTGGGTGGACTAGATTAACTTAGTTAACAGCGAACCAGGATAGCCATTTGTGTTCTTTCTTTTCATACTTTGTCAGCGTATATGAGTTATACACTCCTATTTAAAAATTTTAAAACCAAATTCAAACTCCCCATTTCTTGTGTTTTTCTCAACCTTTAATTGGCATCAGAGCTCCGACTCTCTTATTGACTTTTCATATCAAACATTTAAACGTGTAGAGAGATCCAGTGTGAGAAAAACTCTATGGCCACCTCCAACACAAATGAAAGAGACAGTTACAACGCCAAGCCTCCTATATTTGATGGAGAAAAAATTGATTACTGGAAATATAGAATAGAAAGTTTCTTTTTAGGTTATGATGCAGATCTTTGGGATATAGTAACAAATGGTTACGAAACACCATTCTCTGCTATTGGAATACCTATTCCAAGAAGCAAAATGAATGATGAGCAGAAGAAAGATTTCCAAAATCATCACAAAGCAAGAACTATTCTTCTGAATGCGATCTCATACAATGAGTATGAAAAGATCACTAGCAAAGATACAACAAAGGATATTTTTTATTCCTTAAAAGTGACTCATGAAGGCAATACTCAAGTCAAGGAAAGCAAAGCTCTTGCGTTGGTCCAGAAGTATGAAGCCTTCAAGATGGAAGAAGGTGAAACTATTGAATTTATGTACTCAAGATTCCAAACCTTGGTAGAAGGACTCAAAGTTCTGGACAAAGGATATACTACTGCAAATCAAGCTAAAAAGATTATGAGAAGTCTTCCTAAGTGTCGCGGTGAGAATCAGATACCAAAGCTATCAAATTAGCTTGGCTCGCAAAATAATGATATCATCACTGAACTTTTATTTTTTCAAGGGAAGGGAGAAAAGATCGAACAAAAACCCTAAATAAACAAGAAAAAGCAAAAAGTAAGGCCTAAAGCTAAGCAAAGAGAGATCAAAGATACGGAGGTTGGTTATACTAAGGGAAGGTACTAGCACCCTAAGTATCTGTAGTACTCTACAGGAACCTCTTGAAATATTTTTGTTTTTTGCTAAAATTGTTTGCTAAAAGGTAAAGATGGGAAAAGAAAAGAGAAAAGGTGGAAAAAGAAAAAAGGTAGCTCGCTAGGATCATCAAAATCCCATGCCTACGTATCCTTAATAGGAAATCAGAGTAATCGTAGTTCGGAACTACGACGAAAAACGGAAAAGGGTGTAAAAGAAGAAAAGTGTGAAAAAAGAAAAGGTTGCTCGCCAAGGATCGGGGCCTTGTGCCTACGTATTCTCAAGAGGAACTTGAGAAATCAGAGCATCCGTAGTTCGTGGAACCACGGGTTGCCAGGTTCTAAGAACCAAGAACAACAAAGACAAGTAAATAAAGAATGAGGGACACGCACAATGACAATAAGTCAACATACAATCCCTTCCCTTGGATTAGGTCAACAAGGATGAACAGAAAAAAAAGCTACAGAAACATGGAAAAACATCACGGTACTCAGACAACAAATAAAATCAATAACGAACACTGCAAAACATCGTGTATGGTCAAACAGACAAGATATCACATAATACACATGGAAAAACGTCATGGTAATTAGACAATGAAAAGTCAGCATAAATACACGAAAAAGCATCATGGAGAAAAGCAGATAGAAAGTACAATCACGGCAAAACATCGTGAGAAAACAAATAGAAAATACAATCACGGAAAAACATCGTGATAAAAATAAACAGTCACGGCAAAACATTGTGTAACAGACTAAACAGACAAAAAGTCATTGAATACGCATGGAAAAACATCATGCTAATCAGACAACAAAAGTCAACAGAAGATACATGGAAAAGCATCATGGTATCAACAGACAAAGATACGCAGCAAAGCATCGCGAAAATAAAATAGAAAGCACACGACAAAAACATCGTGAAAATAATCATTAAAGGTACGCGTCAAAACATCGCGGGTGAACAACAACAGATAAAATAATAGATAGTCACGACAAAAACATCGTGAGTAAACAGAGCGAAAATACATGGCAAAACATCGTGTCAATCAACAAACTAATCAAGGAAGAACATCAAGAATTAATCGGATAGAGTAAACCCAAAGCATGGAAACAGACAAGTAATCACATGGGATTGGGTGACAAAGATTTATTAATTAATTTAAATATAAATATTTAATAAGATTAATTAACAATTTAATTAATCAATATTAAATAAAAATATTTAAACCAATTAATAATCAAACAAAATTTTTACATTTTTTAATAGAATTCAAATTAACTAAAAGCTAGAAATGCTAAAGAGCTAAAAAGATAAAGATTCTTTTTTCAGTTTTTTCTTTTACTATTATTTAATTAAAACTTAAACTAAATATATTTTTTATTTTTAAAAAGAGAATGATTAATTATGTTACAAAACAAACTAACAGTATTATTTTTAAGGTAGAAAAGTAACAGTATAGATTTTTCAAAAGTAAATACACATGTATACTCAAAAAACAAAACAACAAGTATATTCATAAAAACAAAACAACCTGTATATACATATAAAAATCAAAACAACACGTGTATTCATATTAAAATCAAAACAACATGTATATTCAAATCAAAATCAACATGTATGAATAATGTTAGACGATGGCTATGGATCTAGAATGGGGGTTGAATAGATCCCTTGAGTTTTACACGCAAATGGTTTCCAAAAATTTGTTTTAAAAAGTGTTTAACGGAAGCAACCACTGGATAGAACATCTACAACGAACCTTCTACTAAAAGGATCGGATATGCACGAGTATATCGAGAATGAGTGTGGAAGAGAAAAATTTAGTTTGATTACTACACTTAAAAATGCAGTCAACAAAATATCACTTGCTTGATGTTTAATCCAATCTAATGAGGTAAAGTGATAAGCAATTAAAGGCAGCGTGTTTGAATTTTGCTTTGAAACAAATTATCAAAAACCTAGTATGCGTAAACACACTAAGTGCAGAATTTCTATGGAGGTTAATGTAAAGTTGCGCCAAGATACAATTCAAGGAATTGTATCAATTTAACAAAACAATTTATCAGCTTACAATTACTCTACGACAGAAATTTCAATAACTTGCGACTTCACAAATTCGAACAAAATGAGATGTAAAAGAGTTAAGGAAAGAGAGAACAAACAAGATTTGATTAGGCAGTTTCCCAATCGTCCTCGCTTTGGGTACGTCTGCCCCAAACTCCACAAATGGAATTGAGATATATATATATATATATATATATATATATATATATATATATATATATATATGTAGTTGTTGCAAATTGTTTATTACAAGAGAAAACTATGAACATCCAACCCTCGAACGTCTTCGATCGTTGATGCAGAATTTTTTCTCCCCTTGATTCAAGATGAATCAAGTGCTTCGAATATGGTTGATCCAATTACCGTCTCACGCTACTAAACCGAAAGAACCCACCGTTCTTCGGTTACCTTCACTCGATCAATTGCGATCTACCAAAAGTTTGAACCCAAACCTCTCTTCTACGATCCTCTGATTACAGCTACTAAACCGAACAATTGCGCCAATTTCCGGTTACCTTCACCCAGCCGACTCTCAGTAGAACGAAACGGTTTGTGCAAAAACCCCCAAAATCTATCCGATTCTTCGAGGACAAAACCAACTGGTTTTATTCAAGAAACACCTGCCAAGCTCTCAACCCAGAAAATGAAGATCACACTTCCTAAATTCTGAACGTTATCACTTCGAACAATGGGCGACACAAACAAAGATGATTATGTGTGATTGTTTGTTTACTCAATGAAGAAGATGAAGATGAAGAGAAAAATGACATATATTTTCACGTTTCTTGTTGTTTCTAATAGTGAGATGACCAAAACTATTTATAGGGAATGAAAATGAAACACACAAAAAAATAACAGAAAAAACAGAAGAAAAATTTAAGTGAAAAATATCAGTTCAGGAAATCATGCGTCGACCCACAACAACCATGCGTCGACGCACAGATGAAAAATTTTGTGTCATTCAAAATCATACGATTTCCCGCAGGAAATCTAGGTTGGCGCATAAACTGGGAGGTTAGCGCATGAGCTGGGAGGGTTTGCGCATGAACTGCAATTTTTTGGAAAAACAATTTTCTGCGTATTTTCAACTGACCAAGTCCAGAAAACAACATACTAGACACTACTAAAAAGGTAATGAGCATTTGTTTATGGGAAAGGCAGGGTCCTATACATCTAGACACATGAACCATAATGATTAGACGCAATATGCCCGACACCTGAAGTGATACCGCTCAAATTACAATCTAAAACTTACATATTTGTTGACATCATTAAAACAAAGTAGATGAGAGACCATAGCCCTCACATACTCCCCCTTTTTGATGATGGTAACACTGTCTTAGCTGTCACGTGATTTGTAATTTGAGCGAACAAGCTCCCCCTGTCTTTAACACTTGGTTAATCTCTGTTAAGATTTCTACTTGCTATTCTTCTCCCCCTTTGACAACATCAAAAAGAAGAAGAGAAGGTGGTCAAAATAAAACACTATAAGACGTAAGAAATCATCACATATTTGCATCACACAAACATTAACACGCATCCACATATGATACAGCTAATGTAAAAATAGAAATGGATAAATACGAAACAAACATAAAAGCAATACAGTCAATCCGGAAGAATTCAAACAAACTGAAGCAAAAGTCAACGTTAGATAGCAGGAGACAACATGAAAAGCCAAACAACACAACATAAATGCAAAACACAAATGAATTATGATGCCCTAAACTTTATGGCCTCCTCCCCCTATATGGATGACCTCTTCCTCCATAATATTGGCCTGGTGGTGGAAAATCTTCTAGGTGCAGGTTGAGTTCGATCAGAGTGTGATTTAGAGTACCAAGACTGTTGGCAAGATTCCGATTTTGTTGAGTCAAGTTCTCGTCCATTTGGTTGAAGCGGGTCATAGACGCGTCAGTAAACCTGTTGAAGTTTATGATGTGAGCTGAGACTTGATCGGATAAGTTTGTGAGCCGTTCTTCCTGAGCATTGTAGCGACTCTCTTGTAGTGCTTGGAATTCTTGCTGTTGAAGGTTCATCTCATTTAACCGTTGCAGAATCTCTTCAGATGCTTGGTAATCGTACTGAGGCTGTGGAGTTGGAGGTGCCGAGTAATCAGGTTGCTGCCAACCATTCTCCTCGCCATAGGTGGGAAGAACATAGGCGTTACCAAGAGCAGTCCAGCTATTGTTTTGCCACTCTCCCCAGCCCTGATTTTTAGAATCGCCTTCATGTTGATCGCCCAACCATGCGTCGTTGTCTTTCTCTTGCATAACCACATCAGCGTCATCAACATCTTGATGATCACCCTCATGTACATCCTCATCAACATTTCCTGCATAATGAACAGGTTCCTCAGGTTGAAAAGGATGAGTCGGTCTGTGTCGGTAATTGAATCTCTTATTAACCTTATCCCAATGATAGCCCATCATGGTGAGGGTTTTTGGTTGGAATTGTTGTTCAGAAGAAATCTCAATGGAAGGAATATTCGGAACTGAAATCCCAGCCTTGTTCAAGATGTTCTGAATACAAGATGCATAACCTAGAGCTTGATATTTGTGGGAGCTACGGGTGACAAACATCCGATATGTAAAATAGTATGGCCAGTTGATTTTAATCATATTTTTTAGAATATACATGAGATGAACTTCAGCCTTCTCAACCCTTGAGTAACCACCTTTCTTAGGTCTCAAGATACGAGCAACAATCCATTGCAAAATGCGGTCTTCAAATTTCAGATGACCGGTAGTGACATTTTTTGGAAAAATGGCACTTGCTACATCTTTGTCAGAATATGGTTCTCGTAGCATAGAGTTTAGAGCAGTGTTGAAATTAAAGTTCTCAATAAGTGTTTTATCAGTTACTCTGGGTAGATCTTCATCTGTGTCCAAACTAAACAAAGTAGCCCATAAATCATTGTTCACGTCATGAACAACATTATTCATAGAAAACTTAAACTCAGCCCCCTTAAATTTACCCTTGATTCCATAGTAGAATACACGAATAAGATCATTATTGTATTTATCATCACATTCCAGAAACTCACCAAGATTCTGAACATTGAGTATTTCGGTTATCTCAAGAATGTGATAATCTTCACCCATCGATACGTAGAAACCATGTTGTGGTATAACATCTCGAGTACTAAACAATGCCTCATAAGGACTAGATAATGCATCAGAAACTAAAGAATTAACTGTTACCGGTTGTGAGGATGATGATTTGGTTATCCTGGTTGCTGGTTGTGAAGATGAAGCTCTTGTTGTCCTTTTACCAGTGTTGCTTCTTGAGGCCATGGTTGATGAAAAGTTGAAAGAGAATGATGAACAGTGATTTCCGCAGAAAGTGGAGAGGAGAGATGTTCAACCCTTAGAAACCCTTGTATTTGTAATATAGAGAATTTACTCTTTGTGGGTTTTTGATTTTTAGGGTTATTGATGAGGATTTGATGGAGAATAATGAGGATTGATGAGGTTTAATGGAAGAAAGTAGAGAGAGAGAGACCACTAATTCTGATGAGATGACATGCAATGAACATATATCAATGTGCAATAAAGATATGTAGTGAAATTAGGCATCCCTAGGTCGGCGCACGCGTCCCACTAAAGCAGGAATTCTGAACGCTGCATTTATGCATCGACCTATATCCATTGTGCGTCGACGCATGATTACTTAAAAAAATAACAAAACTAATGATGCGCTAACCCGAATGTTTCACTCAACAAAAGCACAGTTTATGAGTCGACACATCTATATCATGAGTCAACGCATGAAAGTATAAAAGTGAACCAGAATGAAATTTTTGCAATTTTAAGTTCCAAACAGATAAATAGACATGCACACATATAGAACAAAACATCCACATGAACGATATGTGCTCAAAATACCATAAACATCAAAATTAAGGTACTTAATATGGTACATAATATGATAAACATCTATAAATCGGAACGATATTACCTTGATCACCATGACGATGAGAGCCCTCACATATAGCTAAATATCTCTTTGCATTGTTAGTTAAAAGAATAAACAAGCATGCATATATATATATGTGAAGATCACCATCTTAAGAGATTATTAAGCACGATCCGAGATATCGAGAATGTCAAGTTCTCTACGGATGTGAAAGAAAGGCTCTGTAGCTAATGGTTTTGTAAAAATATCTGCAAGTTGATTTTTAGTGTCAACGTGCTCAAACATCACATCACCTTTCTCTACATGATCCCTAAGAAAATGATGGCATATTTCGATATGCTTGGTGTGTGAATGCAATACGGGGTTCTTAGTTAGATTAATTGCACTAGTGTTATCGCACAAAATTGGAATACGTTCAAGTTTTAAGTTGAAATCAAGTAATTGTTGTTTAAGCCATAAGACTTGAGCACAACAACTACCGGTGGTAACGTATTTCGCCTCGGCTGTTGACAAAGCAACGGAAACCTGTTTCTTGCTATGCCAACTCACCAAGGAGTTTGCCAAAGGTGACACGTTCCACTAGTACTTTTCCTATCCAACTTGCACCTGGCAAAGTCGGAATCGGAATAACCAACTAAGGAATAAACACTACCTTTGGAATACCACAGCCCATACTTTGGAGTACCAGAGAGGTATCGAAGTATGCGCTCAACTGCCTTTAGGTGGGATTCCTTGGGATGTGCCTGATACCTTGCACACATGCATACACTAAACATTATATTGGGATGTGATGCGGTAAGATAAAGAAGAGATCCAATCATACCTCGATACTTCTTTACCTCAACATCCTTACCCTTTTCGTCACGATCAAGATTGGCACTTGTAGGCATATGAGTGTCTATTGCTCTACAGTTTAACATATCAAAACGTTTTACTAACTTAAGACAATATTTCGTTTGACTCACGAATGTTCCCTCTTTAAGTTGTTTGATTTGCAATCCGAGGAAATAGTTGAGCTCCCCCATCATGCTCATTTCAAACTCCCCCTGCATCAAACTAGAAAACTCCTTGACCAAGGTCATGTTAGTAGACCCAAATATAATATCGTCAACATAAATTTGTACCAAAATTAAGTGTTTTCCTTGACGTTTAATAAATATGGTTGTGTCAACCTTTCTCTTGAATACCCTTGATCAAGTAAAAATTTGCTTAGTCGTTCATACCAAGCCCTAGGGGCTTGTTTAAGTCCGTACAAAGCTCGTTTAAGTTTATAGACATGATCAGGATATTCGTGGGATTCAAAACCCGAAGGTTGGGCTACATAAACCTTGTCATTTATGTATCCGTTAAGGAACGCACTTTTAACATCCATTTGGAATAATTTAAAGTTCTTTGTGCAAGCATAGGCAAGTAGAAGGCGTATGGCCTCGAGTCGGGCAACCAGCGCATAAGTTTCCTCATAGTCGATTCCTTCCTCTTGGTTATAGCCTTGCGCTATAAGCCTAGCTTTGTTACGCGTTATTACTCCATTTTCATCAAGTTTATTCCTAAACACCCATCGGGTGTCGATTACTCGATGATCTCGCGGAGGGGGGACAAGGTCCCAAACCTCATTTCTCCTGAATTGATTTAGTTTATCTTGCATTGATAGAAACCAATGCTCATCGAGTAACGCCTCCTTAGCGTTTTTAGGTTCAACTTGGGAGACAAAAGCAGAGTAATAACAAAAGTTACTAAGTTTAGAGCGAGTGGTTACTCCCTTAGAGATATCACCGAGAATGTTGTCAATTGGATGGTCTTTTGAAGACTTCCAAGCTGGAGGAAGTTCATCTTTATCAGAATGATGATCATCCTCACTTTTCACGGGTTGATGATCCTTTTCCTCCTCAATACGCACTGCTTCAGGCTGATCAGTTCCCTTATCAGTGTCCTTGAGTATGTCTTTAGTAGGTACACCTGCACCATGAAAAGAACTACCTTCTCTGACATTTCTCGGATAAGACTCATCAAAGGTAACATGAACTGACTCTTCAACTACACGTAACCTTTTATTATAAATTCTATACGCTTTACTCGACTGAGAGTATCCAAGAACAATACCCTCGTCGGCCTTGGCATCAAACTTACCAAGAGTCTTTTTCCCATTGTTTAACACAAAGCATTTGCAACCAAATACCTGAAGGTGAGAGATATTTGGCTTATGCCCTTTTAAAAGCTCATACGGTGTCTTGTTTAAAATAGGTCGGATGAGCACCCTATTCAAAACATAACAAGTCGTACTTATGGTGTCGGCCCAAAAGTATTTTGGTAATCCACTATCATTGATCATAGTCCTTTCAAGTTCCTCCAAAACTCTATTTTTACGTTCCACTACCCCATTTTGTTAAGGGGTACATGGTGCGAAAAAATTATGATTAATTCCGTTGGAGTCACAAAATACTTCAAACAAATGATTCTCAAACTCACCCCCATGGTCACTTCTAATTGACCCAATGTTTGTGTTTAACTTGTTTTGGGATACCTTAGCAAATCGTTCAAAGGCCGAAAAAGTATCACTCTTATTTGCTAAGAAAATGGTCCAACAAAACCTAGAAAAATCATCGACTATTACAAACCCATAATAGTTACCGCCTAGACTTTTAACCTTAGATGGTCCAAAGAGGTCCATATGGAGGAGCTCAAGGAGTCTCATAGTTGAAATGATGTTTTTAGATTTGAATGAGATCCTTGTTTACTTCCCCATTTGACACCATCACAAAGGTGATCCTTTGTGAATTTTATTTTGGGCAAACCGATGACTAGGTCTTTAGAGACTATTTTGTTAAGCAAATCAAAGTTGATGTGATCCAACCGTCTATGCCACAACCATAAATGTTCATTCATAGCGACTAGACACTTGTCTCCATTCAACGATACCTTATTTAAGTGTGGCATATAGACGTTGTTCACCCTCAAGCCCTTAAACACATTCTTTTTGTCATTATCTTCAACTATGCAATAATCCTTTGAAAAAGATACTTTATAATTCTTGTCACATAGTTGACTAATGCTTAAAAGGTTGTGTCTAAGACCTTCCACAAGCAGCACATCAGAGATAGTAGTAAATGAGGGGTTACCTACACTACCTTTGCCGAGAATCTGTCCCTTATTGTTATCTCCGTAGGTGACAAACCCCTTTTTCTTCACCACAAAGTCGATGAAAAGAGAAATGTCGCAGGTCATATGTCTCAAGCAGCCACTATCTAGAACCCATCTTCTTTCGATGGTCTCAAGACTTTGTACCTACAAGAACAGTCAAGGGAGAGTAGGTACCCAATTCTCATTGGGTCCTTTAAGGTGAGTGAAACCAGGACTACACTTGGGCAACCATTGGTAGATGCCTTTCGGAACAAGAAACCTTCTGAAGCGGCATTTTGTAATAGTATGACCAGGCTTACAATAGTAAAGACAATTACGGTTCATTTGGAATTTACCTTTGCTATCACTATCTCGAATCACATAGGTATACTTTTGAAATGAATTATTCATGCTCTAGCAAAAATGTGCTCGATCGATAGCAAACGTAACTTTTGGCTTAAGAGCCTTGTCCAATTTAGCCTTGAGGGTTCTCACCTCTCGTTGCCAAATGTGACAAGTGTCACAGCCCCAATTGAACCAAGAGGTAGGGTCCTCTTCAACCTTGGCTTTTGATGTGTCAACTATAGAGTTTTTGAGGGCTTCCAATTCCTTTTCGGAATTGGAAACCTTCTTCTCTAGATACGAGAAAATCCTTTTATTTGAGGCTAAGCGTTGAAATGCTTCCTTAGCCTCATAGTGTAACATGTCAAAAGCCTTTTGTAACTCTAAATGCGACATAGTATTAGCATGATCATATTTAGAATGTTTTACCTCTTTTACTTTATTGTGGCGTGCCATAAGACAAACATTAATGGATTCACTTTTGTCACTTGAGGAATCATCTTTCTTCGACTCACTATCGCTTTCCCAAGCGATGTATGCTCGTCGAGACTTGCTGGACTTTTTGTTTGAGCGACTCTTGTCATTATCCTTATCTTTGTCTTTCTTTAGGGATGGACAATCTGGCTTGTAGTGCCCGGATTTTCCACAGTTGTAGCACGTCCCTTTTACCTTGCCATTTTTATTTCCTTCGCTTCTAGATTACTTCCTAAACTTGACTAGATTTCTATCTGAGTGTTGAATATCGTTCTTACGAACATATCTATTGTACCTTTCACAAATAAGCCCATGTCTTTACCGGATTCATCATCTTCGTCGTCGTTGGTTTCACTATCATTAAGCTCTTAGTGTGTGGACTTAGAACAAGAGGTCTTAAGAGCAATCGACTTCTTCTCCGTATCTTTAGTCTTCTCCTTCTTTATGCTCTTTTCATGTTTATCCAAGCCAATGAGCACTTGCTCATGCTCATCGAGTTTGCCAAAAAGTGTTGTGAGGTCTAGTGTAGCAAGATTGTTGGCCTCCTTGATAGCGGTGACCTTCAGTTGCCATTCCCTGTTTAAACACCTCAAAATCTTGTTAGTAGCAACCTCATTTGGAATTGGTTTACCAAGAACATGCAATTTGTTGATAATGTGAGTGAATCATTTTTGCATATCAGCAATGGTTTCCCCTTGCTTCGTGTAAAACAAATCAAACTCTTGCGTTAGTGTATTAATATGAGCCATCTTAACATCATTAGTGCCTTCGTGGGCTACTTGTAAAGCATTCCACATGGCTTTGGCCGTTTCACAATGGGAGACTCGATAATACTCGTCAACTCCCAAGGAGGAGATGATCATATTACGAGCCTTCCAATCATAGTTGTACTTTTACTCGTCCTCCTCAGTCCATTGAGCTTCGGGTTTAGGAACGACAATGCCTGCCGCGTTAGTCATAGTAATTTCCATGGGACAGTTTAAAATAACGTTCCAAACCTTCCGATCTATGGAATTAATATGGGTGCGCATACAATCCTTCCAGTAGCTGTAATTTTCGACTGTAAAAACTGGAGCTCTATTATAAGCCACTTTAGGTTCGTTCACCATGATCCAAGAAGTTTTACCGAAGCACCAGAATAAACCGGAGCTCGTGATACCACTTGTTAGATGATGGCTATGGATCTAGAAGGGCGGTTGAATAGATCCCTTGAGTTTTACACGCAAATGGTTTCCAAAAATTTGTTTTAAAAAATGTTTAACGGAAGCAACCACTGGATAGAACGTCTACAACGAACCTTCTACTAAAAGGATCGGATATGCACGAGTATATCAAGAATGAGTGTGGAAGAGAAAAATTCAGTTTGATTACTACACTTAAAAACACAGTCAACAAAATAGCACTTGCTTGATGTTTAATCCAATCCAATGAGGTAAAGTGATAAGCAATTAAAGGCAGCGTGTTTGAATTTTGCTTTGAAACAAATTATCAAACACCTAGTGTGCGTAAACACACTAAGTGCAGAATTTCTATGGAGGTTAATGTAAAGCTGTACCAAGATACAATTCAAGGAATTGTATCAATTTAACAAAACAGTTTATCAGCTTACAATTACTCTACGACAGAAATTTCAATAACTTGCGACTTCACAAATTCGAACAAAATGAAATTTAAAAGAGTTAAGGAAAGAGAGAACAAACAAGATTTGATTAGGCAGTTCCCCAATCGTCCTCGCTTTGGGTACGTCTGCCCCCAACTCCACAAATGGAATTGAGATATATATATATATATATATGTAGCTGTTGCAAATTGTTTATTACAAGAGAAAACTATGAACATCCAACCCTCGAACGTCTTTGATCGTTGATGCAGAATTTTCTCTCCCCTTGATTCAAGATGAATCAAGTGCTTCGAATATGGTTGATCCAATTACCGTCTCACGCTACTAAACCAAAAGAACCCACTGTTCTTCGGTTACCTTCACTCGATCAATTGCGATCTACCAAAAATTCAAACCTCTCTTCTACGATCCTCTGATTACAGCTACTAAATCGAACAATTGCGCCAATTTTTGGTTACCTTCGCCCAGCTGAATCTCTGTAGAACGAAACGGTTTATGCAAAAACCCCCCAAAATCTATCTGATTCTTGGAGGACAAAACCAACTGGTTTTATTCAAGAAACACCTACCAAGCTCTCAACCCAGAAAATGAAGATCACACTTCCTAAATTCTGAACGTTATGACTTTGAACAATGGGCGACACAAACAAAGATGATTATGTGTGATTGTTTATTTACTCAATGAAGAAGATGAAGATAAAGAGAGAAAGACATATATTTTCACGTTTCTTGTTGTTTCTAATAATGAGATGACCAAAACTATTTATAGGGAATGAAAATGAACCACATAAAAAAATAATAGAAAAAACAGAAGAAAAATTTAAGTGAAAAATATCAGTTCAGGAAATCATGCGTCGACCCACAACAACCATGCGTCGACGCACAAATGAAAAATTTTGTGTCATTCAAAATCATGCGCTTTCCCGCAGGAAATCTAGGTTGGCGTATAAATTGGGAGGTTAGCGCATGAGCTGGGAGGGTTAGCGTATGAACTGCAATTTTTTGGAAAAATAATTTTCTACGCATTTTCAACTGACCAAGTCCAGAAAACAACATACTAGACACTACTAAAAAGGTAATGAGCATTTGTTTATGGGAAAGACAGGGTCCTGTACATCTAGACACATGAACAATAATGATTAGACGCAATATGCCCGACATGTGAAGTGATACCGCTCAAATTACAATCTAAAACTTACATATTTGTTGACATCATTAAAACAAAGTAGATGAGAAACCATAGCCCTCACAAATAACACATATATATGCAACATCATTATAACAAAAACAATCAGTAAAGGAGACCATAGAAAAACAAATAAATGATCAATCAAAACCGAAATGTAAACAACATATTCAGGTTCACGAAATGGTGAAGTGACAATCAAATCATTATCGAGTGCTGCACGGTGGACTTGTTGCAGAAAAGTGTCGTTGAGTTGTAGTTTGTGAGCTGTGGAGAGTTGTCGTGTTGTCGTCGCAATCTCACAGATGTTTGATGTGGTGCAGGGCGGTGGTGTGGCTTGCAAGTGGTCGAACGAAGCTGTTAACGGTAGGTGATGTGTGCGGTTTTATGTGTTGTTCATGGCGGAAAGCTTATGGTGGTAAGGAGAGGTGATGATAAACAATGCGAGGGGAGAGTGGCGAGACAGGGAAGAGTTGGGTGGAAATGGTGGTTGAGCGAGAGAGAGAGAGAGAGAGAGAGAGAGAGAGAGAGAGAGAGAGAAATAATGTGTGAGGTCTTGGTGTGGGTAAGGCGGCGTCTTTCTCCCTTTCAAATTGTAGTACAGGTTTTTTATTCTCCTTTCAAAATACAAGTGCTTTCTCTTATTATATTGTTTTATTTTTGTTTTAACATGAGACAAAAATAGGTTTGTGTTAGATGGTTTTTTGGAAAGGAAATGAAGGTTAGATTGAACGGATGTACAATGGAGGTTTTGGCTTATTACAAGGTGGAAGGTTATGGATGAGGAAATGTAGAAATGAGGACTAAGGTTGTAATTTAGAAGGTGGAAGAAAGGTTTCATTTGAAAGGTTTTTTGTGAATTTTTAGAGAAAAACCCAGGTGATCTTTATTGCAGAAGGAAAAAAGGATTATTAGTAAGGACAAAGTGGGGTGAGAGATGGAAGTGGTCTTACATGAGCATAGTTACCAATGTATATTATATGAAAGGTATATGTATTGTGACAGTGCAATGTTGTTGAGGGGGTGGTGAGTTGTGCTTTTTGCAGTATACAAAAGGTGGAGAAAGGTGATGACGAGGTTAAGTAGCAGCTGTGATGGTTTTGAAAAAAATAATATAGAAAGCTACATGTGCCGAGGAAAAGAAACTAGGTGGGGTCTCTTGTACGTTACTTTTGTTTTTTTTTTCAATTTTAATGAGAGAGTGGGGAATTGACTCGAGAGTGAGTTTGGTTAGAGAGTTAAAATAGTAGAAGTCTTGTGCACAACTTTTTGTGAAAAGAAAATATATATTTTCCTATTCATGCAGTATGCTTATTTACACAAAAATGAGAAAAAAAAAATCAAAAACCTTTCCTAAACTTGTTGACTAAGTGTTTCTAAATAAAACCAAAATCTAAATATTAAAATATTAAAAATAAAAATAGTAAATAAAATTAAAATAAAATACTTAATATAAAAAATCTGAATGAGAAAATAAAAAGAGATTAAATAAAAATATTATTAATGAAAAATAGAAATAAAATCTGTAAAAAAAAAGCATAATTGGACCGGTATCGAAGTACTCATAAAAATAAATTGAATATGAAATTATGGTTAAGCAGATCACTAAGATGTCGGATAGGATGTCGTGACACTTGATCTCTGCTTCTCACACAAGGATAATAAGGAGCATAATACAAACAACAGAAAGCAAAAAGACACGTAGGAATTGTTAACTCAGTTCGGTGAACAACAACACCTACGTCTGGGGGCTACCAAGCCAGGAATGAAATCCACTAAGCAGTATTAGTTCTAAGGTAAACTCCACCATTTACAACTTGTCACCTAATCACTACCCGTGCTAAATTTCTACCTAAGACACTCCTAGGTATGAGACCCTTCTCAATTCCCTTTCAATCACGGCAATGACTGAACAATTACAACTCAATAAAACTGTCCAACTCAGGTATTAATACAATACAAGAGAGGCTCACAAAAATATAAACCTTAGTACTCACTAACAACCGTGTATCTTCACTAACTATTCTAGGTTAAATCCACCCTATTTATAACAATAAACAAAATTGGATTTAGGCTTCAGAATCGTAGTAATTCAGCTCCACAGAATCTGTAACTTATTCTTCTCTAGAATATTTTGTTCAATCCTAAGTTTCCTAAAGTGTCTCCACACTTAGAAACAACATCTTCCATTTAGAATCAGAATCTATGATTCCTCAATCTTGGACGCCACCTAGGACAAATAAACATTCCCATAAAAACTGGAAATCAGAAAAGCCAAATAACAGTTATCACAAACTGTAACAGACAAAGATGTTGAATCAACATGATAAGACATCTTGTCTAACAACTTAATCTTCACTCAGTTCAACATGTTAGGACATCTTGTCCAACATCTTTCTGATAAGTTAGTTTTACCAAAATTGATGCCAACCTCAAAGGCTTGGACTCATCAATCTCCCTCTTTGGCAGATTTTGGCTAAAACTAACTACAGTAAACCTGCAGACAGAATTAATCAGAGGAAAAAACTAGATCATCAGAACAGCAGCGGAAAACATCTTGTTGTCTCCCCCTCAACCAGTTCCTTCTTCTGCAAGTAGCACTACTCCCCCTCAATGGTTAGCAGCAGTCAGCAGTGGTTAGTAAAATTAGTATTACTCCCCCTTTTTAGCCATAATATGATGAAGGCAGAAAGACTACCTAAATAACCAAATAAACATAGAGTATATAAAGTACACACCAAGCAAAAAAATTATCCTGGGCATTAAGTCCTTACATAACCAACCAAAAACGAACTTAAGAGAAGTCTTGAAATCCCCCTCAAATTTGATGGGAATACATATCCAGCTACTTGACTGACATTCCCACACCCAATGGTATGTTACAGATCTCCAGATAGGAAAACTCCAAGCTTGCCCCTCAACACTTCAAATTGATTCGCATCCAAAGCTTTAATGAAGATGTCAGCTAACAGATTCTCTGTGGCAACATGCTCCAAGGTTATGACTTTGTCTTCCACAAGGTCCCTAATGAAGTGATGTCGGATGTCAATATGTTTAGTTCTGCTGTGCTGATGAGGATTCTTTGAAATATTAATTGCACTCAAGTTGTCATAGAAGAGTGTCACAACATCTTGAATGACATTTTATTCAGTTAGTATTTGCTTCATCCACATCATTTGAGAGCAGATACTACCTGCAGCGATGTATTCAGCCTCAGCAGTAGACAAAGAGACACAGTTTTGCTTCTTACTAAACCAATAGATCAAGTTGTTTCCTAGAAAGAAGCATCCACCAGAGGTGCTCTTCCTATCATCTGAACTCCCGCCCCAATCAGCATCACATTATCCTATTTACACAGAGTTAGAACTATGCGTATAGAACAGGCTATAGTCACATGTACCATTCACATACTTCAGAATTCTTTTGACCTGGTTAATATGGCTAACTTTAGGTTTAACCTGATATCTAACACATACTCCTACTGTAAAAGTTATATCAAGTCTGCTAGCAGTAAGGTATAGAAGACTTCCAATCATGCTTCTATACAGACCCTAATCAACGCTTGCCCCTTTTTCGTCTTTAGACAACTTCAAGTGAGTAGGAGCAGGAGTCCTCTTGTGTTTTGCATTTTCCAAACCAAACTTAATAATATTTTTAGCATATTTCCCTTGACAGAGAAATATATAATCTTCTATTTGTTTGACTTTGAGACTAAGGAAGTAAGTTAATTCACCAACTAGACTCATCTCAAACTCAGATTGCATTTGCTTGACAAAGTGTTGAACCATCTCTTCTAACATTCCCCCAAACACAATATCATTGACATAAATTTGTGCTATCATGAGCTTTCCCTCCCTTTCTTTGACAAAGAGGGTTTTATCAATTCCACCTTTTTTGTAGCAATAGGTGACAAGGAAACCAGTTAGCCTTTCATACCAAGCCCTTGGTGCATGTTTCAACCCATACAAGGCTTTCTTCAGCTTGTATACATGATCTGGAAATGTAGGATCAACAAAACCTTTGGGTTGTTCCACATAAAATTCTTCGTTCAAGTATCCATTCAGAAAGGCACTCTTGACATCCATTTGAAAAAGCCTGAATTTTAGCAGGCAGGCTACTCCAAGTAGCAGTCTCACAAACTCCAATCTAGCAACAGGAGCAAAAGTTTCATCAAAATCCACTCTCTCAATCTGAGTGTACCCTTGGGCAACAAGTCTAGTCTTGTTTCTTGTGACTGCACCTTGTTCATCAGACTTGTTTTTAAATACCCATTTTGTCCCAATCACATTTGACCCTTCTGGTCTTGGTACAAGATCCCAGACCTCATGCCTCTTGAACTGCCACAGCTCCTCTTGAATAACATTAATCCACAATTCATCAGTCAAGGCCTCCTTGACATTCTTGGGTTCCATCTTCGACACAAAACAAGCGCTGGCAACAACATCGAGTGACCTGGTCATCCTTCCTCCATTTGGGTCTCCTATTATGAGTTCCTTGGGATGACCCTTCTGAATTCTGATGGAGGGTCACTTGTCAACCTTCTCAGTCACTGTAGGTTCATGATTTACATCATTAGATTCTGTAGCACCCTCAAAGTCATCTTGTCATGTTCCAACATCCTCTGTGACATAATCACCCCCCATGGGAAAGAATGCTCCAATATCATTTGTGACTTCGGCTTCTATAGGTGAGTCATCAACCACAACATTTATAGACTCCAGTACCACCTGAGTTCTTGAGTTGTAGAATCTGTAGGCTCTGCTATTTGTAGAGTATCCCAGGAAGATTCCTTCATCACTCTTGGGATCCATCTTCCTTCTTTGCTCAAGGTCTGTAGGATGTAACATTTGCTTCTAAAGACATGGAAGTACTTCACAGCAGGCTTTCAACCTTTCCACAGCTCATACATAGTGGCAGATGTTCCATATCTGATGGTAACTCTCTTTAAAATGTAGCAATTTGTGTTCATAGCTTCAGCCCAAAAGTGATAAGGGAGTTTTTTTAGCATGAAGCGTGACCTTTGCACATTCTTGAATTGTTCTATTTTTTCTCTCAACCACACCATTCTGTTGAGGAGTGATGGGTGAAGAGAACTCATGACTGATTCATTCTAAGGAGCAGAACTCATTAAACTTACTGTTCTCAAACTCCTTTTACTGATTTATTTTAGCTCACAATTTACTGATTTATTTTAGCTCACAATTTTTTACTTCCCTTATTAATATGGGATGGGAAAATATGACGCAATAATAGACCAATATACAGCGGATATAAAACTCCCTCAAACTTGTAGCAATCTTGAGGATAAAAAAAATATAAGACGGCAAATCGAACAAATAAATGCACAAAAGAACACCGATATTTTTAACGTGGAAAATCCATCAATCAGGGTCATCTGAAACTTTTGAGAGGCCCAGTGTAAAAATTTGAAGTTAACTTTATTTGAGTTGTAAGTTATTTTTAAGAGGCCTTATTTAACTGTGAATAATGTGTATGGAGATCCTTTTTGTCGTAGTTTATTCACGAAAAAATGTGAGACCCTGTGCTGTAGGTCGCCTTGCACACTCTCAAAGACGGCCTTGCCCTCAATATGAGAGTAAAAACCACGAGTCATTCAGACCAAAGAAATAACTCCACTATAATCAATTAAGGGTACAAGTGAGTCTTAGATTGATTCACAAACTAGTGCTAACAACCACAAATCACAAAGCAAACTAGCTTACAAATAAGAATAAAAAAGCTAAAAAAATTTCCCAAATTTGCAGCTTCAGTGTGAAGCAAATAACTTTCACCTCAGAGGTTGTTTTGAAGATCTGAACGGTCAAAAGTTAAATATATGTGTTATGAACCCGTCCATCAAATTTGAGCTCGATCCAACGGTTAACGTATCAGGGATCGTCGATTTAGTGAGACTGGTTGCAGAAAAACGGGAATGAGTTTCTCTCATCTTTTCTCTCTTTTTGAATCCTTATTTTTTCTCTATCTCTCTCAACCCTAAATTGACCTTCTCCACTTAAATAATTGAGACAAATGTTCTAATCATATTTGGGTCTTTCTCCACATAAGAAGGAAGCCCTAACCCAACAAATCTCCCCCTCACAACTATATGGAGGAAATCGCCAAACCAGCGATATCACAACAAGCTTCAAATTTCTCTCTTGGTAATGCTTTAGTCATCATATCAGAACCATTATCATCTGTATGAACTTTAGCTACCTCCAACACCTTAGCATCCAAAAGATCACGTATCCAATGATATCTCACATCAATGTGTTTGGACTTATTAAGAAAAGTCGGATTCTTACTAAGATGAATAACACTTTGACTATCAACAAATAACACATATTTGTCTTGAACAAAACCAAGCTCCTGCAAAAATTTCTTCAATCATAGTAACTTTTTGCATGCTTTGGTAATTGCATGAACTCAGCCTCTGTAGTAGATAGTGCTACACACTTTTGCAATCTGGACTGCCAAGCAACTGCTCCCCCTGCAAATTTAATCATATAGCCCGAAGTGGACTTTCTGGAATCAATGTCTCAAGCCATATCAAAGTCAGAGTACCCCACTAGAGTAGGATTATCTCCTAAAAAACAAAGCCTCATAGAAGTAGTACCGCGAAGATACCTTAAAATCCATTTTACATCATTCCAATGCTCTCTACCTGGATTTAACAAAAATCTACCGACTGTACCAACAACATGTGCTATATCTGGTCTTGTACACACCATTGCATACATCAAACTACCCATATCAGACGCATAAGGAACACGTTCCATATCAAATGCTTCATCTTTACTTGAAGGACTTCGATTAGAACTCAACATGAAATGAGTAGTGAGAGGAGAGCTTACCGCCTTAGAACTTTCCATTTTGAATCTTTGCAACACTCTTTCGATATAATTTTCTTGTGACATCCAAAGTTTCTTCTCTTTTCTGTCACACATGATTCTAATGCCAAGAATATGTTTAGCTGCTCCTATGTCTTTCATGGCAAATGACTCTCCCAATTGCTTCTTTAACATGTTAATGTTAGAAATACTTTTCCCTACAATAAGCATATCATCAACATATAACAACAGGATTATGAAGTCATCGTTAGAAAATTTTCTAACAAAGACACAATGATCTAAAGTAGTCTTCTGGTATCCTTGATCACACATAACAAACTCAAACTTCTTATACCACTACCTTGAAGCTTGCTTCAACCAATATAAACTCTTTCTCAATCTACACACATGATCTTCTTTACCTTTAACTTGAAAACCATCGAGTTGTTTCATGTAGATCTCTTTCTCCAAATCACCATGAAGGAAAGTCATTTTCACATCCATTTGCTCAACCTCTAAGTCAAGAGTAGCAGCCAAACTCAACACGGTTCTAATTGATGACATCTTTACAACAAGTGAGAAAATATCATTAAAATCAACACCCTTTCTTTGACGGAAACCTTTCACCACTAATCTGGCTTTATATCTTGGAGACTTAGAGTTGCTCTCATGTTTAACTCTATAAATCCATCTGTTTTCCAAATCCCTTTTACCTTTAGGCAACTTCACTAAATCATAAGTGTGATTATCACGCAGTGATTTCATCTTATCATGCATTGCATCCATCCACTTTTGATTTTCATCACTTTCCACGACCTCTTGAAAATACTCGGGTTCACCCTCATCAGTCAAGGTCACATACTCATCAGAATTATACCTTGTAGAAGGTTGTCTCTGCCTGTTAGACCTCCTAGGTTGAACTTGAGATGATTCTGGAGTTTCACCAAGATTTTCATCCTGTGACAAATTGCTCTCCCCTTCACCATCATTAGTTGGAATATTTACCTCATCTCCAATTTGTTGATCAACAACATAATCATATGGCCCACCATTGTGATCATCGCCACCAATAACATCCAAATTATGGCTAGGTAACCAAACTGGATCAACATTAGATAAACTAATATCTTTCTTGGGTGTAGCCTTCTCTACTTTATCAATATCTTCAATAGTTTGTCTTCCATAAACACCACATCGCGGCTTCGAATAAGCTTCTTCCCTACGAGATCATAGAACCTATAGCCAAACTCATCTTGCCCATAGCCGATGAAGATACATTGTTTTGACTTTGCATCCAACTTGGATCTTTCATCTTTTGGAATATGCATAAAAGCCTTATAGCCAAAGACTCTCAAATGATCATACTTGACATTCTTTCCAAACCATATTTTGTCTAGAACTTCACTATTTAAAGCAACAGTAGGAGTGAGATTAAGAACATGCATTTCCGTGTAAAGTGCCTCGCCCCAATAATGATTAGGCAACTTAGCTTCAAAGAGCATACACCTTACTCTCTCAATTAGTGTTCGATTCATCCTCTCTGCTAAACCATTTAATTGAGGAGTTTTAGGAGGAGTCTTTTCATAAGCCATACCATACTTCTTGCAATTAGAATCAAATGGTCCACAATACTCTCCACCATTGTCTGAACGAACACATTTCAGCTTCTTGCTTGTCTGCCTCTCAACCAAAGCATGGAATTCTTTGAACTTTTCCAAAACCTGGTCTTTTGTCTTCAAGGCATAAACCCATAGTTTCCTGGAGCAATCATCAATAAAGGTAACAAAATAAAGTGCCCCACTAAAGGATTTTACCTTTAATGGACCACAAACATCAGAATGTACCAATTGAAGCTACTTTGAATTCCTTGAGGGAGGATGCCTCTTGAAAGATACTCTAGTCTATTTACCAGCCATGCAATGAGAACACTTCTCCAAATCTACATTCTTTAATCCAGGAAGAACATCCTTTTTGGCCAAAACATTAAGCTCCTTTTCACTAATATGACTAAGTCTTCGGTGCCACAAAGTTGCTTCTATGTCGATAGCATTCACACTGTCCCTAACTACCAAAGCTTTTGTAAAAAATAATTCAGAAAGCTTTTCCCCTTTAGCCACAACCAAGTTACCTTTGTCGAGTTTCCACTTTCCAGAACCAAAGTGATTATAATAACCACAATCATCTAGCATATGCACAGAGATCAAATTAAAGCATACATCTGGAGCATGTTTGACACCTCTAAGCAACAGTTGCATTTCCATGTTGGTTTGCAAGCAAACATCACCAACACCAATACCAATTGCCTTAGATACACCATCATTAACCATCTTTAACACTTCAAAATCACCAGAAGTATAAGATGTGAAGAAATCCTTCCTTGGTGTAACATGCAATGTAACACCACTGTCAATTGTCCACATGCTCTCGTTTGATACAAGATTAACAGACTCATGATCACGGAGAATAATAAGATTATCACTAGTAGCAATAGTAACATGATCATCATCATGATCTTCATGGTCCTTTTGTTTATACTTACCCTTCTTGCCTTTGTTATCTCTTTTCCACTGATAGCAATACTTTTGTAGGTGTCCTGTTTTATGACAATAATGACACTTCAGATTCTTGTATCGCGGTTTGGACTTGCTTCTGCTATTCTCTCTACCACCTTTCGGTTCCTTTTTATGACTTCCCCCTATTTTCAGTGACAAGTACCTCGGGTTGAGATGAAGAACCCTGTGTCTTCCTTCTCATCTCCTCATTAAGAATACCACCGTTAGCCATTTCTAAAGAAACAACACCACTAGGAGCAGAACTTGTGATAGAAACCCGAAATGTCTCCCAAGACTCTGGTAAAGATAGCAATAGAATTAGTCCCAAAAGTTCATCATCAAATTTGATACTCATTCCTGACATCTAATCAAGGTGGCCTTGAAATTTACTCAAGTGATCTAAAATAGAAGTCCCTTCTTTATACTCCAAACTTATGAAGCTATTCAATAAGAACAATTTATTATTCTTAAATTTAGAGGCATACAAGGAGTCTATCTTCTCCCACAAAGTTTTTGCATGTGTCTCATTAGGAATATGATTATAAACATTATCTTCTATATATTGTCGAATAAAACCACATACCCGTTGATGTTCAAACTCCCATTCTTCATCAGACACAAAATCTGGCTTTGCGGAACTAAAAACCGGTAAATGCAATTTCTTCACAAATAGTAAGCCTTTCATCTTTCCCTTCCATAAATGATAATTAGAACCATTCAACAATATCATCATCATCTTTGTATTTGACTCCATCATTCAAACAAGTAAAATTGCCCTTAACCGAGAGCTCTGATGCCACTCTGATGGGAAATTAAGACACAATAATAGACCAATACGTAATGGATATAAAACTCCTCCAAACTTGTAGGAATCTTGAGGATTAAAAACAAATATAAGACGACAAATCAAACAAATAAATGCACAAAAGAACACCGATATTTTTAACGTGGAAATCTTTCAGCCAAATCCCAATGGTTGGATGCCTCATAACATGCTATAAACTCTGCTGCCATGGTGGATGAAACCGTAAAAGTTTTCTTAACACTGTGCCAAGAAACTGCACCACCAGCCAACATGAAATATAGCCTGAAGTGGATCTTTTACTGTCTTGGCATCCAATAAAATTTGAGTCAGAGTATCCAGTGACCTCTAACTGGTCTGACCTCCTATTATATGTGACCATATAGTCGTTTGTTCTCTTTAAATACCTCATATCCTTTTTGGCTGCTTTCCAATGATCCATTATTGGATTGCTCAAATATCTTCCTAACATACCAACTATGAACGTAATATCCGGACACGTGCATACTTGGGCATACATCAGACTCCCTACTGCTGACGCATAAGGAATCTTTTACATTTCTTGAATTTCTATGTTTCCTTTTGGGCACTGACTGAGACTGAATTTGTCTCCCTTAGCAATTGGAGTGTCTCTAGATTTACATTCCTGCATGCCAAATCTTTTAAGTACCTTTTCGATATAGCTCCTTTGTGATAATCCTAAAATACCACGAGATCGGTCTCGATGTATCTAAATTCCTAATACAAAGGAGGCATCACCAAGATCTTTCATTTCAAAATTTCTTGATAGAAATTTCTTAGTTTTGTGCATTATTCCTATATCATTTGTGGAAAGCAGTATGTCATCTACATACAAGACCAAGAAAATGTACTTGCTCCCACTGAATTTGTGATACATACAATCTTCAACAACATTCACCTCAAAACCAAATGAGATAGTTACTTCGTGAAACTTGTGATACCACTGACAAGAAGCCTGCTTTAGGTCATAAATGGATTTTGTCATTTTGCAAACCATTTTCTTAGAGTCTCCTGGCACAAAGTTTTCTGGTTGCATAATATAGATTTTTTCATCAATGTTGCCATTGAGGAAAGTTGTCTTGACATCCATTTGATGGAGTTCCAAATCATAATGTGCAACAAGAGCCATGATTGTCCTAAAAGACCCTTTCGATGAAACCAGAGAGAAAGTCTCTTTAAAGTCAATCCCTTCCTTTTGAGTATAACCCTTAGCCACAAGACGAGCCTTATACCTCTCCACATTACCGTTAGAATCTTGTCTGGTCTTAAAATCCATTTGCAACCAATGAGTTTCACACCTTTAGGTAATGGGAAGAGTTCCCAAACTTTATTGTCTTGCATGGACTTATATTCCTCCTTCATTGCTTCAATCCACTTTTCTGAGTTGGAATCCTGCATGGCTTGACGGAAGTTGATTGGATCATCTTCCAGCATACCATTATTTCCTCATGTTCTTGGAGAAAGACTATGTAATCATCCAGAATAGCATTTCTCCTTTCTCTAGTGGATCTCCGCAAAGGTATTGGTTCTTATAACACTTGTTCTTGAGGATTTTGAGTTTGTTCTTCATGAATTACCAAATCATCTTGAGTTTAAGGAATTGCAACAATGTCTTGTGCAGGTTCCGTACTTGCTTGATCAAAAGCAACTATATGAATCGGTTCTGGAATTGTTATCGATTCTTCCTCTAAGAAAAAGCCTCTAACCTTATTCTTCCCCCCAAACTTAATATCCTCAAAGAATGTGGTTGTTCCCGTCTCAAAATTTGAATTTAATTTGGGATCATAAAATATGTAGCCCCTAGATCTTTCAGAATAACCAATAAAGTAGGTGATCACTGTTCGAGAGTCCAATTTCTTTTCATTTGGCCTATAAGGCCTTGCCTCAGCTGGACATCCCCACACATGAAAATGTTTAAGACTAGGTTTTCGCCCAGTCCAAAGCTCATAAGGTGTTTTGGCAACTGCTTTTGTTGGTACTCTATTTAGAATATAAGCTGCAGTCTTTAGAGTCTCTCCCTAGAGTGACTCTGGCAAGGTAGAATGATAAATCATACTCCTTATCATATCTTTAAGAGTCTGATTTCGTCTTTCAACAACACCGTTCATGTTAGGAGATCCTGGCATGGTGTACTGTGGGACAATTCCATATTCCTCTAGGTATTTGACAAAAGGCCATTGACGTTGTTCACATGAAGCATCATATCTACCGTAATATTCACCGCCACAGACGGATTTGACTTTCCTAATTCTTTTGTCAAGTTGATTCTCAACTTCAGCCTTAAACGGTTTGAACACATCCAATGACTGAGACTTTTCAAGTATAAGAAATTTGTATGCATATCTAGAATAATCGTCTATGAATGATATAAAATATTGTTGACTATTCCAAGAAGATGTCAGAAATGGTCCACAAATGTCTGTTTGTACCAATTCTAAGACATTTGTAGCTCTATATGCACCAAATTTCTTTTTTTTTGGTAAATTTTCCTTTAATTCAACACAAATATCAAAGTTTGTGAAGTCAATGGAATCCAAAATTCCACCTGACACTAGTCGCTCAACTCTATTTTTAGAGATGTGACCTAAGCGTTTGTGCCATAATGCTCCTGAATTGTTATCCTCAATTTTACTCTTAGTACCATGTGATTCCACATTCAAGGATTCGCCATAGGTTGCTATTTTGTCAAGAAAATATAGATTATCATGACCCATAAGTGAACCAGTCCCAAAAATATTTGAATTGAAAGACAACTTGAACATATTGTTTCCAAATAAACAAAAATAACTTGATTTGTCCAAATAAGAAACTGAAATCAATTTCTGTCTAAATGACGGAACCACAAAAGTGTCTTTCAAATCCAAATAAAATCCGGTACACATTAATAATCTAAAACGCCTTACAGCTTCCACCTCCACCGACTTGCCAACTCCAACATAGATGTATCTTTCAACATCATTTGGCTTCCGGTAGTTCAGGTAACCCCTCATTGAAACACTAATGTTAGTAGTTGCACCAGAGTCTAACCACCAAGTGTTTCCAGGTACTAAAGCTAAATTGACCTTAGAACAAACCAATCCATGACTCATGCGATTAGAGCGATCTCACTTCTCATAATCTTTCCTCAGTTCAGAGGTACCAAATTCCATAGGAGAAGGAGGTTGCCTCATCCTTAATGCAAGGTCAAGATCCATGCAGCCAAGAACAATTTACATGTTCTCATTCCAATCCTTAAAATCTATCCCATTCAGAACCTGGACCTTATTCATATTAGCAGATATTGAAGCAATTATCGCTGAAAAAAGAACAAAAAGCAAACATTTTAAATATACTCACATAAATAAAAAATAGAATCATCAATGTTGTTCAAATAAAGGCATAATCCTTCTCAAGATACCCAGTGCACCACCAATATCAAGTCTTTGGATAGTAATATCGACTGCTAGTGGTACTCTTGTCATAACAATCAAACATTGATAATAAAAACATGTCGAATAATAAACCCCTCTTTGGATTGATTTATTATTCACATGTAGGACCTCATAATTATCACATGTTTACCATCACAGACGCGTATGAAAACCAGCCAATCACCAATTGTCCTTTGGGTCAATTGATACTTGCATGGACAAACATACACATAAATCATAAAAATATTTAACATTTTTCATAAGCAATTTGCACAAAAGAGGTCACTTTGGTGACTTTTCATTTCACAGATATTAATTCACAGATATTATTTAGGCTAAATTACAGTTTTGATCCCCTATTTTAACTAATTCAGAAAATCAGTCCCCCTATTTATTTTTAAACAGTTTTGGTCCCCCCCATGTCCATTTTCCGTCTAAAAGACGTTGATATGTCATTTTTTTGTATAAGTTGGCATACTTTCTGAGCGAGAGAGAACATATAGAGAAATTTTTAGTGAACGAAGAAGACGAATGAACAAGTCGAGAGAGAAAGAAGATGAAGAAGACAATCGGAGAAGACGACTAAAGGAATAAAATATCGCTGAAAATGTAATGAATAATTAATATTTTTTATGCAAAGTCAATAAACGTATGTCATGTTTCTAAAAAATAGTACGCATCAATATTTTTTGGACAAAAAAATGGTCACGGGGACCAAAATTGTTTAAAAAAATAATTAGGGAGCGTAATTTTGTGAGTTGACTAAAACAGGGAGACCAAATCTATAATTTAACCTATTATTTATTATAAATAATAAATAAATAAAAATTAAGTCACATATAATAAATAATATAATAATTAAAATAAATTATTAACAACCTAAAACACCTCGTGACTTGAGAGATTATTAGCCTATACTAAAAAATTAATTTTACGTTATTGGGAATACTTATCCACGTATTCCTTTAACTAGCTGTTACGAAGAATAAATAAATAATGATGCAAGTCTAGAACGCAAGGCACATCAGCCTCATCACCGAGTTTTATAAGAGGATGATGTGAGAGAAAAAAAAAATTAGGCGAAATTCCCAGTGTTGAAAATTAGAACCAATATGCATTTAATGAAAACAATTGATCAAACTAACCTTTGTGAAAATAAAATAAAATTGAATCTTATGAAGCAATTATTAGATCCTTACCAACCATCAGGAGTTGCATACTCCAAATTTTGACCACCAAGATTTTCCATCATTGTGAAGATCATCACCACAATATGGATGTACCTTCATGCCTCATCAATCTCCTCAAAGATGGTTAAGCATTCACCACAATCAAGAATTAGGGTTTTGAGCCCTCTCAGAACACTTAGACAAAGGATCAATCAAGAAATGACATGATCTTCAACTTGTCTAACATATCAAACACCTATAAGGGATCAAGAGGACTCCCACATCAAGAATCAAGCACAAGGTTGCAACATTCCAAGGGGATCAAGCCTCAAGATCGTCAGTGTCACCAAATTAGGATTTTTGGTCGACTGAGGCCTCCAGATGGAAATTTCCATCCGGGCATGAGCCAATGCTTCAAAGCACAACCCAAGATACTCCAAGGGACCTCATGAACCCAATCATCAAGTCAATTTAGCCTCAAGGGAAGCATTCATAAAAAATCAGGAATTAGGGTTTCTTGACCTAATTCACCCCTAAGTTGACTTTTGAGGCAAAGCATGAGCCAAGACCTCAAGACATGATTTGAGGGCCTCAAATACACCAAATTGATCCATTTACAATAATGTATTGATCTGTCGTACCTCAAAAAATATGATCCTCGCGATGGACGTGGAAAAAAACTGTTCGAAACAGAGTCGCCACTGACCTTTATTTATCCCAAGTTAGGGAAAGGAAAATATCGATAAAACCTTTGAAAGGGATAAGAACATGGTCATCGCCACCAAATTCGGGTTCGGGAGTCGGTTACCCAAGAGGGAAGGTATTAACACCCTCTACGTCCGTTGTACTCAACGGGAACCTCTTGATTCGATTCGTGAGAAAGGTTAGCTTGGTTTGTTTGTTTTCTTCTAAGGTAGATATTGTTTTCTAAGGGGGAAATGGGTGGTTTTTATTAGTGTGCTCCCCAAGGATTGAGGTCCTTGTGCCTACGTATTCCCTCGTGCAATGGGAAAGTCAAAGCATTCGTAGTTCGTGGGACTACGGTTGGTTTGTGTTTTTTAGGCGAACGAGTGTTTAATTCGCATTCTAACTGCTAAACGTTGGCTTGTCGGCTCGTCAAAGGAGGCTGAAGCACTAGTTCATATGCGCGGAAGAATGGACTAAACAATGTTCTTTTTGTGAAAAGTTGTTTGAGTATGAATTAAGTGTATTAGAGATTTGATTGAGAAAAAGGTTTGATTTGGACGTGTTTTAGGCGAACGAGAGTTTAGGTTGCATTCTAACTGCTAAACATTGGCTTGTCTGCTCGCTAGGGGAGGCTGAAGCACGAGTTCATATGTGCGAAAGAATGACTTAAACAATGTTCTTTGGGAAAGGTGTTTGAGTTGTGGATTAAGTGTATTAGGGTTTCGGTTGCATGGGAAGTGTTTGGTTTGTTAAGTATTTTAGAGGAAGAATGACAAGTATTCGATAAACGAGACGTCGGCCTCGCAACCAATTAATCGGGGCATTACTGAGATGCTAGATCTCAACGACACCTTTTTCATTCTATTGATTATGAAATTGTTCGATAATGATTAAGTGTTTTAAGACGAAAGGTTGAATGAACAAAAACCCAAGGGCGTGCCTCAAGAGCCATTCATTCGAAGATCCAAGGAATGCTAGACTCCAAAAATCTCCTCCTTTCGTTAGTTGATTAAGAAAGTGTTTGAAATAGCTTGAATCGGATTGGTTACAAAAATACGTGAGGATCGATACTAGTCCCTAGGGGTGCTCCTAGTAACGAAACCTCGAGATGTGCAAGAGTGCGTTTGATGGCGAGGCAAAAGGCACTCGACTTACGATTGGGCTCGATGGCGAATCGAGGACTAGTTTGGAAATGGTTTAGTTGAAAAGGTCGAAAGATTGAATGAATGACAACCCAAGGGGCGTGCCTCGAGAGCCATCCATTCGAAGACCCAAGGAATGCTAGATTCCAAGAATCTACTCCTTTCGAAAGTTTGATTGAAAAAAAAAGGCGACATGCAATGAAAGGTCTCCAATTTAGCGTATTTAGATTAAGTGTATGAACAAAGAAAATTGTTAGATAAACATGAATATGAATATGATATGGACAATATGAATAGTATGAATAAAAATAATCGAGATAATATTTGATGGAAAATAAACAAGATAATGATTAATCGGGTGAATCGGGAAATAAAAGGTGACGACCTCGTCTTAATAAAGAACTCTAAAAAAGGTTTCATGATGTTTAAGACCTTCATTGATCGAAAATGAAAAGAATATAGTGCAAAGTAAAATGTGAAATAAAATCGAAATCGAAGAAAAGTCTCATCTTAATCGACAAAATTTGGTTTTAGATGTTCATCGACCCATAAAAAATGAAAAGAATAAAACCGGTCTCGTCTTAATCAAAGTCTTTAATCTTAGATCGATAAGCTATGATTTTTTGACTTTCATTGACCGATAAAAAATAAAAAAAGGTGGCCTCATATTTATCAAGACTTTATTGATTTGAAATAATCAAAGTCAAGATTTTTTTTATGTCATTGGCAAAAAGAGATTGAAATGGGACAAAAAGAAAGTCAATCGGGAGATATAGTCTAAGCTACAAACTTGATAAGTTAAAAGTCAAAGAAATTGAAAGAAAATATATTAACAAAAATCTAAGTGATCAAAGGTTAAACCTACATTTTTATATTCTAAACATGAATTTGAAATGAAAGGGGTTAATCTATAAACTAATTAAAAATATTTTTGAGATTTTTATTATTTTAACAAATAAATTAAACGAGTCAATGTATTTCTAAAAATGAAAATTACTAATCAAAACCTTATATTAAAAATATACTAAAAATAACTAATTAATATAAGAAATATAGACTAAAACAATAACTATTAAATAAATTGAAGAAATTAAAAGAGATTAAATAAAAAAAGATGAGGGTGTGTTATGAAATCAAGAGTTGTGTGCCAAAAAAACATGTTGGGCTGACCAAGCCCATAGGCAAGGAAGCAAAGAGGATGCGGGTCGGGTTACACCCAGACCCAGTTCGGCAAGGACCAAGAAAAACAAGGGGCGTGGAAACCCTAATTTCAAGACAGAACCACGACCATTATCATCTTTTTTTCAGAAACACAAAACACATACTCAGAGAAACTATAATGGAGAACACATGTTCCTTCACCAACGACATACGTTCAGAAATGAGAACACGATCAAGAAGACTTCAACCGCTCCTATTCTTCTTAAAAATACGTTCATCGAAACATGACCAAATGAGGAAAGCTCAAGAAAAACGCTGATGAAACCTCACAACCTCAAATTAGTTTTCTCCCTTCGACCCTTCTAAATCGTGTCTCACTCATACATTATCTCCCTCTTCGATTTCTTTCGTATTCGTCTCACTCTCCCCAGACCGATTCTCTCGCGATTCTTCAGTGGCGGTGCGATGCAGGGAGGGTGGAGCGATTCGGTTTTGATTCGCGGAAAGAGGGTTTAGGGAGGTTTGCAGAAAGTTCTGTGAGAGAAGGAGAAAGATTGAAGAGTGAGTTCTGATGGTGAACGACAAAAGTTATGAGGGTGGTGCTGTGAGCGATTGAGGGTTAATTTGCGGTGGAGGGAGAAACAAAGAAGGCGAGAATGGTGGCTGAGTTGTTAGATGTGTTGTTTCATTTTACACAGTGGGGTGGTTTGTTTTTGGAGGAAAATGAAAGTACGAAGGTTATTTCTTTTCCAGGATTTTTTCTTCTCCCCCTTTCTCCTCTCTTTTCTGTTGATATATATTAGAATCATTAGGGTTGTTGCATTTGAAATTCTGCTGGAGAAATCCATTATGGTATGTCTGAAATTGCTTTCTCAAATTCAAAAGCTGTTCTTGCCAAACTGTGAAAACTTCTCTGTTGTACTTCTCTGCTACTGTCTACCTTGGCTAAATTTTGTTTGTTTGTGTTTGTTTTGTAGAGAATTTTGGAATTTCTCACGTGGTTTAGCAGGTCGTGCAAGCTTGTGGTGGTATGCGCAGGTTTTGGCTTGATGCTGCTATTGTTGCGTGTGGTTGTTTTCAGGTCTGAAACATGGCTTGTTGGCTTTGACTTGGTGTAAGGTTTGCAGAAGTTTGCGGATTTGTGGGACCGGGTTTATGTAACAATTACCTTGTGTATGATTTGGTTTGTATTAAGGGCCAAAGTGGTGGGGTCTGTTGCGGTTGGCGAGGAGTGATTGTTTTTTGGCTGAGTGTGCAAGATGTGTGTGTGTATGATGTGTGGTTGGGCTTGTACAGCTAGTGTGGAAGTGATGCGTGAGATTGGCTTAGCATATGGATGGTTTTTTTTTTTTAATTCCCTTCCCGTAAACGACGTGATGAAGCCTTGGAGGTGGTTGCCTTTCGCTTGACTTAGTGAAGATGTAATGAAGCTTGGCTTGGCAGTTGTTATTATTTTTGTAAATTTTCTCTTGCCACAAACTCTATCATCTCTAAATGGATTTATTGATAATAGTAGATGAACCATTTTTTATGGTCTTTGGTATAAAAATTAGAAATTGAAATGAATGGATAAAATGGGTAATTGCATTAGAAAAATGGATATTGGATATTTAAATGGACATTGAAAGATAGTATGGATATTTAGATATGAAAAATGGTCGTTTGTTGAACCCAAGGGTGGATTTAGAGAAAAGAAAAAATGGATTTAAGATGGATATAGTTTTGGAAACGAATATGGATTTAAAATGGAAATGAATTAAACACTTGGAATGAGTTTGAAGCTTGTATGAATTTGGAGGTTGGATATGGATAACGGTAATGTGCCTCCACCTTTGATCAACACTCAAAATATCTGACAAACGAAGCTTGCCTACCACAATTCTTGAATTAAGTCGAAGAAGATCCTCCTTGAATCAACTTCTAATTAATGACACCGCAATCTCGAATCCGTCTTAACATGGTCTTGATTGAACTATAAATCTGACGAATCCTGGATCAATGACAAAGAACCTGAACCACACAATCAGTACTTGCACACACCTTGATAACTTGATCCACACACAGATGATCTAAATTGGCACCAAAAAAAACCATAACTGAAACTTCAGACACAAACACTTGAATCAATCACACTCAGGCCTTGATCTTGAAACCAACTCTGTCTAACTGAACTTCAAACACTACAAAAACCAGGAGCGAAATATTTTTTTGAATTTTCTGAATAATGGTTAATGGATGGATGTACAGATGAAAAGTAATACACAGGTAGGACAAATTTGGGGTATGACATGATCCAAGAAGCTTGATTCGCAAGTTTCAAATTCATCTGGACCATAATTAGGGTTTTGAAGGAAAAGTCAACTGTAGCTTTGACTTTTGGCCAAGACATGCTCACAAACCTTGGGACATGATTCAATACACCCTGTAACACCTATGGAATCCATCCATTAGGTTTGATTTAGGTCAAGGACTTGATTTCACAAAGGATTGCACAGTTTGGATTTCATCCGATAAAAAGTCAACTGTGCACAAAATCAAGTTTGACTTTTTAGAATTTTTCACAAATATGGTTCCGCTAAGTCAAAAATAATGTTAATGTATGGTATTGATCATCATTCATCAAGAAAAATCCAGAAAAGTGAGGTTTCTTGCAAAAGGGGCAACCTTGAGAAACCAAAATTTTTCTAAGTTATGAAACAAAAGTGGTTTTGGTACCAACTTTGCAAGGTCATAATTCCTAAACCACAAGGCCTTTTTCTCCCATTCAAAGCTCAAATGAAAGTCCATCTGACATACTTTAAAAGTGTCAACTACAAGATATTCCAAATCCTCATGGATTTTAAGTTATGGACTAATCAAAATGACAAAAATGAAGAAAATGGCACTTTTCCAACAGTTAGTGAAAATCTGCCTAAGTTACCAGTCTTGGACATCCATGTTCATGAGGATTTTTCAATGGGATCCAAATAATTTCAAAACAAACTATGATCACACATGTTTTGTATCATATGAGGCTCTCTAAAAAGCATAAGAGCCTCTCATAACTCAACCTGAGCAGGGAGATATGATCCCCTCAAAATCACCATTTCCAACTGTCTTGTACAAGGCAGATTTTGGCATTTTACTCGATTTGGAAAATTTGGATAACTCAAAGCCTTGTCATCCATTTGGACACATCAGAGGATGAAATCAAAAGGGAATGATCTGATCCCCAAGCCCTCCAAGTCCAAGAATCTACACATAGCCATAACAAACCTAAAAAGGCTAAAAAGTGCAAAAGACTCCAAATTTGTTTCCAAGCATTTAATGGATGCATCAAGGTGGCATGGACTGACATATTCCTAACTAAATGAATCAAGATTCAGCTCTAAATCAAAGGACCATAGGCCTGCGCCCTAACCTCAAGTCAATGGCTAGAGGATACTTGAGATTCCATTTGATCCACATTGGCCACAGACCTATACCAGCTGCCATTCATTATTGCTTGCAAAAGAAACTTGCTCTACTATAAATAGAGCTCATTTGTGCTTAGTTTGAGTACACCAAAGCACTACAACTGATGCTTTCCTCAAAATCTCTTTCTCTAGGCCAAAAAGCCTTCTTTTGCAAGTAATCTCTGAGTTTTTGAGTTAGAGAGCAATTCTACCACAGCTCATAATCCAAACACATCCAATATGTCATATCTAAGCTGTCCAAAAACTCACCTTTGATCTGAAACACCAAAATCAGAAAGTCAACCTCCAAAACCTCAAAAATTGACTTTTCTGCATTTTTCAAGCCATGTCTTGATTCAGTCACTTCCAAAACCAAACCAGGCCTCAAACACACTCAAAAGATCATCCTCAAACTATCCCAATTGGTTTCCATCATCTGGAACACCATTGGAGAGAGTTGCTATCTTGGTCAATTTTTCCCCATTTGCAAGAAAGGGCCTATACTTGTTCCCGAGGATTCCAGCTGGTTCTGATCATCCTAAAAGCTTCTAAGGGATCAATTGAGAGTGTTCAAAGCATTGGATTACTTCTGGCACAAGGAACTTGGCAGATAGCACAAAAAGCTCCAAGAGGTAAGTGCATCACAACTTGAACTCTCTAAATCATGCATTGCTTTGAGGTCCATGATCATACATATCATATGTGTTGTGTTTGAACCAATTTATTATGCTATTATTGCCTGTACCATGAGATAGCATAGAACATGCAAAATTAGGCCTATTTTGAAATCACTATCGGATTTTGAAATGGAGGCATTTTCTGGAAATTCCAAGGGCATCATTGGATTCCTCATGAAATTCTAGGTCAGATGCACCTAAATTTTGTCCCAATCCATGGAGAAATGAGAAAGTTAAAGGCTTCACGCAAATTACCAAAACTAGGCCTTGCCTTGGGCAAGGGCCAGCCATGGCGCCTTGGCCAGGCCTAGAACTTGGCACCCCTTATGTATTAATGGGGTGGTTTTCATACAAGTATCACCACCCCAATAGTAGCGCGCATGTGTGTTTGGCTTGTTGGTCGTGGATTCAACACCCACCCAGACCATTTTTTCCATTTTGCCATATTTTTCTATTTTTGCTATTTTTATGGTTTTTGTTAATTAATTCCAAAATTAATTTCTCTCTCAATTTTAATTATTTTTTTATTGATTCTTTTTTGCAAAAAATCACAAAAATGTTAAAATATTTTATTCCACAAAAAAAATCAAATTTATATTATTCATTTAATATAGTTTATATTTGTGTAAATAAATTCATTTTTAAATGTTTTTAAACATTTCAAAAATGAGTTTTCATCTTGAAAATCAAAACCAAATGAGTTTTAATTCATCTTGTGAATAAAACATCATTTTTCAAACCTTAATAAAAAATCACAAGTTGTTTATTCAAACTTATTTGGTTTTTTTAATTAATTTCCTTTGAAAAATTAATTTAAAAATGAAATTAGGGTTTCTTGATTTTGATCTTTCTCAAACCTTTTTCAAAACACTTTTGGGCCTCTAATAGAGTGTAAGACCCAACCCCCTTTGTACATAAATAATTTTGAGCCTCAGTCATTGTATAAGTTCCACTGTGTTTTCAAAATCTCGGCGCGATCGTCGCTTTTCAAAACATTTTCATCTGGGCCTACCCTCGTGTTGTAAGTCCCATTTCTTTTCTTTTTCAAAACCTTTGGGCCTCTATTTGAGTTGTAAGACCCATCCCTTTGTAAATAAAACCTAATTTGGGCCTTAGTCACTGTATAAGTCCCGATACAATTTTCAGATCAACGGTGCGATCACTGTTATTTCTGGGCCTCTCCTTGAGTATAAGCCATAATCATCTTTTCAAAAACAACTTCCCTTTTGATTTAGGTTCAAATTCATAGTTGTTATCAAAACTTTCATTAATTTCTTGAATAACTAACCATACAGCTGTTACAATGGAAGCTTGCTCACCTGCAAGTTTTATCAGCTTTCTTTTACATACTTGCACATATATATATTTGTTTGTGCTGGAAGCTTGCTCACCTGTAAGTCCTCCTACCTTCTCTTTTACATATAGTGTATGTTTCATCTATATATATGCCTGTATATTATCTGCTTATAGTTTTCCCCGACAATTAGGTCTAGAACTAGATAAAGTCAATGGTCACTCTTTCAACAGTTAAAACTAGTTCCCCATAGGATTTCCAGATACAGTCTTGCCTTCTCTTGGGCTTATACAATATGGAATAAAGAGAAAGGCATTATTCCCGGTGAAACTTTTCTCAGACTGTCACTATTAGAAATTGTCAAAGAAATTCATTTCCCCTAGAGAGGATTAATTCCCGGTGAAACCTCTCTTGAATTTCTTCAAACCCTAGAGCTGTTCACTAAAGAAAAGATTATTCCTGGTGAAACTTTTCTTGAACTCTTCTTAAGTTTGGACCCACAGGCTTCCTAAAAGCATCCCAGCCTCCTCTTGGGCTTTGTACAAGGACCCTCCGGCTTCTTAGAAGTTCTCATGCCTTCTCTTGGGCTTAATACAAGGACCCTGAAGACCTCTTAAAGGTATAGGATAGAACTTAGTCATCCTTTGTTAGAGCAGTCTTTCTAAAGAGTCAAAACCTTGGACAATTTAGGGTTGACACGCATCCCTTAAAATACCAGCCTCCTCTTGGGCATCATACAAAGATAAACTCTTCCATACCAGTAGACTTGGACAGTCTGATCTCCTCTTGGATCTCAAAGACATTCTCAAGTTCCCTACAAACACAGGAAAAAACCCTGGTCGTTTAACCAATTCCAGTAGAGGTGAAACCTCTATAGGTTTTCAAAAATCAATCTTTAAACTCTCACTTTAAATTTCCCCAGCCAGGGTCAACTTATCATCAGTATAACATTATCTCAAATCAGAACCTCAAGGCATCTGATACTTCAACTCTTCTGTAACCCTCAGCAAGAGTTGATCCCCTGACTTAGACATACCTCTGGATCTCAATAATCCTCAGCAGAAGCCAGCCTCCTCTTAGGCTTTGTATAATGATTTTCCTCAGCAGAATTAGCCCCAACAACACCCTTTTGTTGAGTCCATCTTCTTTTTTAAAACACTCTCTTGTTGAGTTAACCCTTTTCAGCCTCAATCTTGGTCTTTGTACAAGACAAACAAAGCACTCTCTTGTTGAGTCAATCACCTTTCCACACTCTCTTGTTGAGTCATTCTTTTTAGCCTCAATCTTGGGCTTTGTACAAGACATATATAAACTTTCTCCAGTAAAGTCAAAATCTTCATAACCTTCTCTTAAGCTCTGGATTAATATCTTCCCTAGCAGAGTCAATTCCTCCCAGCCTTCTTTTAGGCTTTGAGAATTAATATCCCTAAGTAGAGTCGATCCTCTTTTCAGCCTCAATCTTGGGCTTTGTATAAGACACCCATAAATATCCTCTCACTAGTAGAGTCAACATTGTTCAGCCTCAATCTTGGGCTTTGTACAAGACACCAAATAAAACACTCTCTTGTTGAGTCAGCCTCATTTCAGCCTCAATCTTGGGCTTTGTACAAGACACCGTATAAATCTCTCCTGCAGAGTCAATCTTCTTTTAGCCTCAATCTTGGGCTTTGTACAAGACAGATAAAATCTCTCACCTATAGGGTCAGTTTCCTCTTTTAGCCTCGATCTTGGGCTTTGTACAAGACAGACAAAATATTTCCCCGAAAAAGTCAACTTTTAGCCTCCTCTTAGGCTTTGTATAATGATATCCCAAAAAGAGTCAGTCTCTTTTTAGCCTCAATCTTGGGCTTTGTACAAGACAGATAAACACTCTCTTGTTGAGTCAGCCTTTTCTAGCCTCCTCTTAGGCTTTGTATAAGGACTTCCCCAGTGGAGTTAATCAATCTCTTAGCTTCAACCTTGGGCTTTGATCAAGGCACACAAAAATCAACATCCCCTCAGAGGAAATCAAAATCTCTCTGTAGGAAGACATTTCTCTGTGTTATCACACATAAAAACAAACAAATCAAACAAACCCTAATCCCAGATAATTGTTGTAAGTGGCACACTTGTAGATTCAAAAATATAAGCTGTCGTCCATCTCTTATCCTGGTAAAAATCCTATTTTTCATCTAATTACTGTAAGCGGCAAGCCTCTGGATTATTTACATCCACACCACTGTCCTTCTCTTAGCATGGAAAACCCCTAAGGAAAAATGGCATTTCTCAACACTGAGTTAAAGTTTTCTCCTTCAGGACAAATCCCTCATAAAGGAAATTATGGCATTGCTTGATTCTTATATCCCAGTTAAAGTAATTTTCCTTTATAAATAGTCACCCAACAGTTGTGATAAATAGACAAGATGTCTCCTTTTAGAGATGACAAATTCTCTCTCAGTAAAACCTTTTAGCTTCAATCTTGGGCTTTGAACAAGACACAAATACACCCTTTAGCTTCAATCTTGGGCTTTGAACAAGACACCAAAACATCTTTTCCTCCCATAGAATAGGAGGAACTACGATTGCTCTGATTTCCCTGTTTATCTTTAACGGGAATACGTAGGCATAAGATTGTGAAATCTTAGCGAGCACACCAATCAAAAACTCTAGGTCCAGTACCTTCACACCAATAAAAAACTCTAGGTCCAGTACCTTCACACATTCACCAAAAACATCGAAAACCCTGAAACCAACAAAAACTCTCTTTCTCTCACTCTCTCTCAAAAACACTCCCAAAGGAGAAACCTTCCCAACCCACCACAGATAAACACCAATAAGTAGAAAGCAGTAAGGAAAATTGCTAATTACCTGTGGATAACCACATATAGGATGGGTAATTGACAACTCCCCATTGTATAACCTGACCCCGAACTCCTCAAATCTCTTAAGCGTTTGTTCCGTTAAACATTTTCGTGCAAGGTTAGTTTTAGATAGCTTCCCTTTCCCTTCCAGCTTCACGGGATAAATAGGAAATCAGATAGTAGCACCCCACTCCTACCATTGTGGTGTGGAGAAACCCAACAGCGATAAGGTGGTCGCGTCACCGACAAAAATCGCACGCTACAAGGAGCATTAGGAAAATTACATGATCATTGAACAAAATTTAACGTCAGAAATTAAATATTCCTTACGAAGCAGTAATAAATTTAAATAATCTTTATACAAATTGAAAGAAAAAAAATCCAAAATTTGAAACTTTGAAAACATAATTAATTATAAAATTCAAATTGAATCAGATATGGATAGCTCTAATACCACTTGTTAGATTTGTTCATAATCTTATGATTTCTACCGATATAGAAATCAAGAACAGAACTCTAAACCCCTTAAACTCATACCCGGACTTAATTAGAGAATGAAGGCGGAAGCGTACCTGAATTTTCCATTGAAATCGTTGAAGGTTCCGGGTATGTGATCTTCCAATTTGTAGAGTTCCTTAGTGTCATACCTCAAATTTTACCCCTAGACTCCATCATCATCTGCATAGCATATCATGTTTTTCATCTAGCATAATACCTAATTTATCAGCCAGAATAAACTTGTTGAAATTACAGCTGAATCGGTCAAACTAAAAGTCAACTGTGCGTAAAATCAGTGGACAAAAAATTTTAAAATCAAGTCTGCAAAAGTCGGTGATATTAACCTACGTTTCGTGTAGTTTAACCTGGCATGCTTATTTGATTTTTTCGGCTAATTTTCGGTCGCATTTGTGGACAGTTTAAGTCATTAAACTGGGTAAAATTTATTTCGAAATTTGAAAAAACGCTGTATTTTTCCAATACGTATATTTCACGCTGATCATTTTTGTGTATTTATTTTATTTATTCGAGCACTTCGATACCGGTCCAATTATTCATTTTTTTACCGATTTTATTTCTATTTTTTAATTACTAATATTTTTATTTAGTCTCTTTTTTTTCTTCTTTGTTCCAGTTTTTTATATTAAGTACTCTATCTCTATTTTATTTATTATTTTATTATTTTTAATATTTAAATTTTGATCTTTAGTTAATTTTAGAGACACTTAGTCTTAAAGTTTTATAAGTCCATTTTGTTTGTTTTATTTATTTGTGAAACCTGCATATCAGACTGTATCACATAGACCACCTATACATTGCATCATTGGCTTTTTTTTTTAATTTTTCTTGAAATTACATATCCCTCACATACACACACGCCTCATACCAGGTGAAACCAACAACACCTTTCTCTCCCACAAACCAATAGACTCTTTTCAAAGTACAAAAAGTTCACATAATATATTCTTCTCACAAACACAAGCTTACATATCCACCACCATGAGTATCGATGCAACGTAACCCCTTCACTTGGTTCATCATCTTCACTATATTTCAATCATAAACCAATCATCCATAACAACATTCCACAAAAACCTTTGTTGACTTTCTTGTAAAGGAGACAATGCCCTTTTGTAACAACATTATTCTTGTCATAAATAATTTCAAATATTTCAAAAAAAAAATTGAAATTTCACTATTTTTCTATTAGTTTCATGTTGCTTGTTCTTGCTTCCATTTTATTTCATGCTTTAGATAAATCACAATTTTTTTTGTCCTTTCTCCCAAACCTTTCTATATCATGTTTTCCAAAAGCAACTTTTTTGACCCTTTTTAAACCACTCCCTTCATAGCACTTCTCCTCTTCTTCCATAAAAAACGTAGCAGCCCTCCATTTACACATGTTTCTATTTTATTTTTCATTCCATGTCACAAAACCAAAACCACCACTGGCCTCTCACTCTCTTCATGTCACATATTACTACTCACTCCCTTCATCCATTATTTTCCTAACTCAACGATCTTACTGCACCCTTACTCTCTTTAGCTTAGTATTCATCACCATCCTTTCTACACAACATTACCTCCACCAAGATAAACTCTTCCCCACTCATCACTTCAACACATGGGCATCTATGTTCTCTTTCTAAACAACCATCCTCACTTCAACTCATACTACTAACACCATATCCATAATCAAAGTCCAAACAACCAAACTATCATTGTAACACCCTAAATAATCCACCGTGTAATATAAATAAAATCAGAGTAATTATCCACAAAATCATATTTAGGAATGTCACACTTTCAACAAACACTTACTCATTCAATCAGATATGTAACACATGTTCTTTCAAAAATTATTTATAATACCATTATCAGCAAAACATAAATGAAGCTTAATTCATATAGCAGCGGAAATAACATTTAATCATTCAAGTTAACAACTCAAGGCATAGCATAATTGATAGTGTAATAAAGAAACATCAGTCATAAGAAATAAAACATGGTAATCAACCACCAACATTAAAAAGCACGCAACTTTCCATAACCCCAGTGTTACAGACGCCAAACTTAAAGAATAAATGGAAGACTTCATCTTCCACTCACATCTGAGTTCCTATTGCGGATTATCTGCACATTACCCACGTGGAGGCAATATTCAAACAGAATGGGTGAGATATCATGATAATATTAAGGAAAGCATGATAAAAAAGTATGCATTAGGTTAACACACGTGTTATCACCCAATCTAGAACACAACACACCCAACACCAACACTAAGTTATCCGAACATAAAGATAACACAACAACAATTCAACTAATTATCACATATTAATGAACCAACAACATCAACACCAATACTAAGTTATCCAAGTATAAAGATAACACAACAACAATTCAGCTAATTATCTCATATTAATCAACCAACAACATCAACACCAATTATCCACCAACAAGCATGGAAATCACATGATAACAAATCCAATTAATCACAACAATACCACATATTAGCAACATGTAACACCCCAAAATTTGCCCTCATATTTTACCATCAATAAGTGGCTCATGCTTCACATACATGTGCATTTAGGTCATAAACATCATACATGCATCATTGACTTTCCCAAGGCATGGAATCAGGGGCTTCTATGTCATTGATTGTTCAAAGTAAGAAGAATGAGATATACTCAAGCATTCAAGCAACAAAGGCTTCTCATGCCTCAAGACATCATATTTGGTTCACCATTTTATCAAAAGATTGAGATTTGCCAGAAAACTTGAAGAGGATCATCTTCTCCTATCTTTGGTCCTCAAATTAGGGTTTTGCCTATCTGTGTATGTGGCACCCTCATGGGCAAGAATCTTGAAGCCTCAACATCATCAATTCATATATAACATCTTGGTTCAAGAGATTCTCAATTGTCTTTAGAGGAATTAGGGTTTTCATCATTGATCCATATCTCCTATCTTTTGTGGCTAAAATTAGGGTTTTATCAAAAATCAATTTATTTCTGATTCTTTGAGCAAGACTTGATTCCATGGCTTTCTATATGTTATCAAGTATCCATGAGTGGAGTATTGACCATCAATTTCATTCAGAAGGGTTCCAATTGGTCAGATGATTGAGACCAACTAAATTGGGAACAAAGTCAACTGAGCAGTGAAAAAGTCAACTCCTGACTTTTTGAGATCAACCTTGTGTTCATCATATTAAATGTGACCAATAGGTGAAATTTGACCAAGAAATATCAAAAGAATCATCAAAAATCAAGCTTGTATGAAAAGTTACCAATTATGGAAAACTTTCCATTTTTGGAAAGTTATTCTTAGAACTTCCCATTTTGGGCAAGTTCCCAGGTCTAAGGTACCAACTTCCAAGCCAATTTCCATCATGATCTAAGCTCCATTTCAATTTTTACCAAACATCAAAGTTGTAGAGGGATCTTCTAACTTTCCAACCATATAAAGAATATCTCATTTGGATTCATGGATCAAAAGTTATGATCATTCAAAGTATGGATCTCAAAGAGGTGAATTTGGAGAAAACTCTTAGAATTTTTTTTCCAATGCAAAGTCAATTTGTGTCATAGCAACTTCAAGGCCATTTTTCTTGATGTTCAAGACTTCCTTTCAACTTGTTTCAAACATGAAAATTACTCTATGTCATTTCCTCTTTCTCATGATATCAAGGCCTTACCATTTGATTTCATATTCATGGAGATATGCCCCTCTAAAGTCAGCCCTACACCCAATACCATTTTGGCATCAAACCACTACATTTTCAAACCATAAGAGCCTTGTATTGTGGCTGGCTCGTGACACACCATAATGTCATCATGCTTACCCCATTTGGCCATGCAAATTCCTTACATCCCATGCACCACCATAACCTTTACCTTATACAAAAGAGAGAGAAATAAAACTTAGCATGCAAGTTATTCTAGTGCACCAGCTAGCATTACCATCACACATCATTATCATCATCATATAGTATACACCATGACACAATACACACACACATGAGACCAACCCGTGCCAATCACCACCATAACCTCTCATTTTCAATTTTTACTAACCATGGTCTAACTGAATTTCAACCAGAATTAAACTCTTAACCACACATTAACTAACCATATAAGACCTTTAACAACCTCAAACAACTTTCAGTTACTCCATTAAAGCAAAAACAAATACAAGTTTCACCTTTCATCCTCTCAACTTCAGTGAATCGATTCTCTCTCATCTTGAGAGCTTTTGCAAAGATTCTTTCACCTTCTTCATCACTATACTTACTACTTGCTCCTGTTTGCAAGATTTTCCACCAAGAAGCACCATAGCATCATACACGAGCTCACACTTCATCTTCAACAACTTGCATTTTCAAGCCAGATTCAAAGGAGTTTGAGCATTTATTTTGCTTGGTGAAGATTACAAGACCATTGTAGGAAGTTCTCTAGGTTTCTTTGAGCTTGAATAGCATCTCCAGCCAGGTGATAAATCTTGAAGCTTTATGCATCATTCTAGAGCAATCTATGTGGTTAGGTTCATGAAGATTAGTTGCATCTGAAGTCCTCCTACCTGAGGCAATGTTTGTGGTTTAGAATAGGGCAAAATGTGAAGATCTTAGATTTTAAGCTTAAATTATTTACCTTCATTTTATATGATTAGGGCATCTAATGAAAATTCTGAGGGCATATTTAGATTCAGCGTGAAAAAATGAGCAGGAGAGTGGTCCTCTTTTTCATTTCTGGAATGCTTCATCTTCACTCACGGTGGAAGACCACTAGAGCCCTAACTCCGGTGTCCGTGTTTTCAACTCTGGTCAAAGGGCGCGTGTGGTGTCATCCCCTTAGTGGTCAGCATGTGATTTTAATGTCAACCTGTAACAACACGCCAGCGTATTAATGAAACCATAATCCACATGCTTAATTCCTTTTCCTTTTTTATTTTCATTTTCAGAATAACAATAAATCAGAATAAAAAATGGTTATTGTGTTTGTGAGTGGGCATGTGCCATAATTGATAATCCCACCCCTCAGTCTGGCCCAATGTCATATTTAAACATAGAAATTGCTTTGCTCACACCCCCTTTGTGAGAGCAAAAGTTGTCTCTACAAGTAGATCTATGTTTTGATGATAACAATACGTATTTGTGAAAGAACCATTTTATGTTCTAATGTGTGTTGTGTGCAGATCATAATTATAGAAAATATCAGATCCAACAAGCACCAGCCAGATGAGCGTAATTGATAATATGCAAAGTTACTATGTGTGACACAAGTCGCAAGAAGCAAGAACGCTTCTGTATCTGATCATGATCAGTCAGATCCAAGGATGTCGATATTGTTGTTGCAATGCTCTTGTGGATGCTCGCTGAAAGTGGATGTGATTCTGAAGATTGCGAAGCTTCTGAAGAAGAGAACCGAAGTGCTGAACTCATGACTTGAAGTTCTGAAGGCGGAAGCCTCTGAAGACCAAGTGCAGAAAGACTCTGAAGACTTATGTGTTCTGAAGATTAAGGTTCTGAAGATCAAGTATTGAAGACTCTGAAGACAGATTCCTAATGGACAAGTTCTGAAGTTTCGAAAGACTTGAAGAAGTAAAGGATAACGTGCTCAAAGACAAGTGCTGAAGTTTTGAAGAATGATTCCTAATGGACTTCTTCAAATAACTGAAGACTTGACGTATCAGATATCTTGTTAAGGAGACTCTACTCATGCTTCATCAATTAACCATCAGAAGCCTATGAAGTTCAGAAGTCACATGTTACCATTGTGAGTAACTGTACACGGCGCCCAAGAAAGATATATCCCGTCACTTCTCCCACAGTAAAATGGAGATGTGTCAGTACAACTAGTTATTACGCAACGTCTCTTTTCCAACAGCCAACAATATTTCAAACGGCTATATTTCTACTGGGCTATTTAAAGGAAAGAGTATTGGCTTTTGAATCATCTATTCAGTCCATGAATGGTGAATTGATCAAAGTCACTGTGTGAAGATAGCAACAACGAAGAGTTCTCGTTGTAACACTTAAATATCCAAAGCTATCACCATTTACACATGGCCATTATTGTTGAAGCTTAAAGATCATCATTCAACACAACAACAATGAATTGGTATAGAAGTTGTTGATGAAGAAGACAACATTGCAAATCAGTTAAGTCATCAACCACCTTCTCTTCAGTGCTACATTGAAGATCTGAAGCAAGGAGTTGTTGCTCAAGCTTGCTCACCCAAGAAGACGAAGAAGAAGAAGATCTACAAGATGTCAACAACTGTCAAATCATTATACATCTGTGTAGTTTCTTAAGAATAGCAAGGAGTTGTTGCTCGTATCTTGCTTGACCACTTGTGTGTTCTTTATACTTAAATTTAAGAGTAATCTGCTTGTTAAGAAGCATCTTTGTAACCTCCTGTAAAACTAATTCTTGGTGAATTAGGATTCCTTGAGTGGTCAGTGTGACCGGAGACTCGAGAAGACAATGGCGAGATGTCATTGTGGGAAAAGCCTGAAATAGGGTCAATAGCATTATATTCATTGCGATGAATCCCTGAACGTCTAGCTATAAAAGCCTAGCAGTAGATCTTGCGAGATTGGAACCTGCAGGTCAATGTTCGTTATATTCATTAAGTTGAATCCCTGAACGGTTCATTGCATGTTAGTCACAGTACGGCTGTGCAAGTGGTTAGTCACCGGCTGTTGCCCGTGCATCTGTAATCGAGATTGATTATAGTGGATTAAGACCTTGTGTTCAAGGAGAAATCACCTGAGGAGGGTGGACTGGATTAGCCTTTGTGGTGAACTAGGATATATCGTGTGTTCTTTACTCTTATGCTTAATGTTCTTGTTTATCTTTCTACATTGAGTATCAGAACCCTACCTAAGCAAGTCAGAACCTTGCAGCTTAACTCTGATAAGCTTCTGCACTGCAAGTTCTGAGAAATGTAGTTTATGTTCAGACTCTTGTTGGTTCTCATGCTTCACGCAGAGCAAGTCTGAATATAACTTTGCTAGTCAGAGTCTCTCAACGAACTCTGATGTTATCCTAAGTGCTTTAATGACAAGAAGCGAAAAGTTGTTAAAAGAGTAAATACATAATTCAAACCACCCTTTCTTGTGTCTTTATCGCACCTTCAATTGGTATCAGAGCTTCGGTTCTATTATTGATGGATATCAAACACTTAATATTGTCAAAAAAAGATCCAGATGCGGTGCATAGAAATACTCTGGGTGAGATTGAAATCCACTTACAATTTCTGTAACAGTTCAAAAGATGACTGTGTACAAAATTGAAATCAATCTGAGTACTTGAGCAAATCACTGATTCTGGAAGTTTCTGTCATTGTCAAACAACTAAACCTTCCTCACTTAAAGCTTCGTTGAAGATTGAAGAATCAGCTGATAGGATAGATTCATCAGATAGGAAGTAGTATCTGTTGAATGCTTATCTTGGAAGATACATGTGAATGAACCACATATTTGCTCAAAGTTGAATCATCAGAAAACAAGAAGTCTTGTTTGCTGAAGATTAATTCTTTATGAGTTTTTGTGATGTTTTCAAGAAACGGATTAGGTCCACCCTTGACTTTCTTGTTTAAAGCTCATTCAGAACTTCTTCATGTAAAGAAGAAAGATTGTTGTTCTATGATTTTGAACTTTAGAATTAAGTCTGATGAAGTCATAAATCTGATAAGTTCAAACTCTTAGAAATGATTCAACATCTGAATCTTAAATAATCTGAAGTTAAAAGACTCAATGAAGTACTGAATATTGTTTTCTCGAAAAATATAAACTGTAAAGAATATTCAGGAAGAAGAAATTAAATGATTCATCAAGTACTTGATCAAAATATATTCTAAGTCTGGGTTGAATAAAAATAGATGATTAAAGTTCTGTTAAACCTGAGATTCTATCTGAGAAGTTTCTCATAAATTCTTTAATCCGAAGTTAGAAGATGTTCAAGTTGATGCATTAACTAAAGTCATCTATTGAAGTAAAAAAGAATTTAAGTTACTGATGTCCTTCAGAAGGAAGAAATCAGTTAACATTCTGTTCAGAAGTAGATATGTTGTTAATCCATTATGAACTATTTCTGTAACAAGAAAGATCAGCATTGTGAGATCAAGAAGTATCATGAAATTATATGTTGTGCTACACACATGTTTGATGATACTTGATCTGCATCTGTCCAAAGAAATATAGTTAGAAGAAAAACTAGATGTTTACTCATGAACAATAGAACGTAGTAGTCATCTGAAGAAATAGTTGACTCCTATTCTCGTCTAGAAATCCAAGCTTAGAAGACACCTATTCTTCAAGCATCAGAAAGATGCAAGAAATGAAAATTAATGATCATAAGCTCAGCATTGAATACGCTTTTAAGAAGTTCTACATAAAGAATTCAGACGTCTAAAAAGGATTGATGATCAAAGTCAGAATGGAAAGCACTCAAATGGTCTGCAAAGATCTCAATATCATTAAGAAGTCAGAATACAAATACAAACCCCTGAAGAACATGGGAACCAGCAGCAATTCACTCAGATGCAAACTGGTTCAGGAAGATTATAATCAGCACTTCTAAGTCAGAACTTAATACAAAGTACGACAACAAAGAATTCAGATATCCAAGGTACGACTTCCTTCATATAAACTAAAATGTATGATCTTCTCTATCTTAAATATTTAAACAATAATGCATAAATTTGGTTCGGTACAAGAAAACTTCTTAACTATGCGTGCACTCAAAAGCAACTTCAATCATAATTGCGAATCTTTGGAAATCATTACATAGCTCTGATAACATAAGCACGGTTGAAATCTTATTAAAATCCTACATGCTTTTACGAGACTAGGCACAACCTAACCTACCTAAATATGTGTATAAAAATCACTTCTCTCTGTCAAAACAATTCACTTTCAAGTCTCTCTATCGTAGAACCTTAATTGTCAAAACTTTCATTGTCCATCTGCTATCATGCCTCCACTAACCTTTCTTGGAAATCAAGATCTTCTTGAGATCATTCCTGAAAAACAATTTGTAATCAATACCCCTCCATTTTTGAGTTGTATTGCTTGTAGTCTAGCAGATGTGCTTTACACTCAACAATGGACTAGATACTCCATGATACTAGAAAAACCTATCTATGTAAATCTTGTCAAAGATTTCTGGAAACATGCCGATGTTGATCTTGAAAGCAAATGCATCACCTCCTTTTTTTTTTGAAGTCCCAATCATCATCAACCTGTTCTCAGTCACTCTTGCAACTGGGTGTGAGAATGTTGGAATCCCTGTTGACTTTGACAAAAACAATTTTTTTGCTGCTGAAAATTTTGCATCCCTTCATGACCTAACTTTAGGATACATACCCTTCAATCCTGAAAATCTCCTACCCATTCCCAAAGCTTGGTACAAGCTCATGCTGTCAAATTTTCTTCCCAGAGGAGAAAGTCATGACTTACTTAGATTTCATGACCATGAATTCATTTATTTACTAATGAATGAATTTCAAATAAACCTACCACACACCATCGTCAACTGTCTCTGGAAAACCATCTCTGAGTCCAGAAACCTCACAAAGTCCTACATTCCTTATGGAAGAGTTTTGTCTGAGATTTTCTTTAGAGATGGAATTGTGGACATGATCAAAGAGAAAATTGAAGAAGATGGTCCTGAAAGCCTTCCAGATAACTGCTTGTTGAAGTCTAAATGTGAAATCTTTAGCAACTAGAAAAACTATCTCTGGTTAATCTAGGTCTGGATTTATTTATGTATTGGTTTAATCGTATTTTGTCTAGGTAGTTGTATTCAGGTTGTTTCTAAACGATTTAAGGTAAATGAAGTGTCAAGCCTATCATCTAAATCAATGAAATATCTCTTCTTTGTTATTCTAAGAATATGAGATTCTCTCATGACTAACCATTAATTGGAATTAAGAAAATCAAGTATCTGACAAAGCATTTATTGATATTATCTATCACAGATATTTGAAAGATCTTTTAGAGGCTCAAGAAACCGTCATTATTAACTTATAAGCCCTTTGGCCACTCGCTGTAAAACAGTTGTTAACACATTAACTCTTCCCAAATAAATCAGTAACTGCTCCGTTTTTCTTTTCCCACACAGATACAACCCTTAGTATACTCTAAGTAATCATAACCTACCTAGAAAATAGTAAACACAAATCCTTTGCACCAAACCAGTCACTCTCTTCACTCTAACTCGCTATAAATAGTTGGGCGTTTCCCTTGCATAACTCATCCTCAAAACTAAACTCTTTTTCTAATAAACCTCTCATTTCAACAAGATAATGAACTCTTAAAGAAATGGTCCTAACTTCTTAGGCAGAAAAGAAAATTTACATGTTATTTCAGAGAAAAGACCCAACCTCGCTCGTCTCGAAAACGATGGCTTAGAGATAATAAGAAGCATGCAAGCTCAGTCTTGGCAGTGGTATTACTCCCAACTGAATGGTCCAATCTTTACTAATCTTGTTAAAGAATTATGGAATTATGTTAGGGTTAGCACTGATGGAAACACCATCTGGTATGTGGTTCATTATCACCCAATTGCTATCTCTGTTGCCTCGATAGAGCAAATCATTGGGTGTGTCTCCGAAGGAGTCACGATTGATCACTTTCAATCTGGCTTAAGCATGGTGGATAGATGTAGAATCTTGTTTGATGATTCAGTTCCATACGAACCGAATAATCCTGAGAAATTCCTTCCTGCTCCAAAAACTTGGTCCAAATTTTCACTGACCAACCTTCGTCCACGCGGGTCTGCAAGAAGCACTATGACTCATGACGACAGAATCTTCGTCTTTCTTCTAACACATCACGTTAGAATAGACCTTCCCAAGACTATCTTTAACCACATGAGACACTCTATCAGAACCTCAAGGAATCAGATGCATGCCTATATTCCATATGGGAGAATAATATCTGAGATAATTTAGAAAGAAAAGGCCTGGGGATTAATAAGCAGGTTTGGACCTGGATCCTCACCAGAAGAGACCAGATGTGAACGAGTGGATAAAATAGAAGATTTTGATGATTAAGCTTTAAACCTTAGTAAATCTCAAATTGTTTTTGTGTAGTTTTGTGCTGATGGTTCTATATCATTTTAATCTATGAATCAATGCTACTTCCTGTTTTATCATCTATAATCATATCAGTATTAAATCCATAACCTAAATTTTTAGCATACTCTGAGATGCTTACATTTCTTAAATAAAACATTTAAACATTATCATAACTCAACGATGATCGATAAATTAACATCCTTCAAGGATGATGCTATCACAAGAATTCATAACCTAATAGATGCCTCCGGTTCAAGCATAGATCCCTTAAGTGAGAAACATCTGGACTGAGTTCCATGAATGTATCTTAGAAGAAATTGTAAGAGGCTAGCAATTACTCAAGCAAAAGAAAAACTGCATGCCTCAAGAACTGATGATTCTGAAAACTTACTATCACCTTCCTCATCATCATTAGGCTCCTTTTAGTCTAATCCTTAGGAACCCATCGTCATTAAATCTATGTTTTAATTACCTTTAGGATTAAGCTTAACCTATGCCTTATATTTTAAAATCATTTTGTGGTTCTGTGTTAATGCTATAACTAATCTCTGAAGATGTTGATCACTAGAACTGTTCCTTATGATAATATCTTTTGAGTCTATTTATGTTCACTATCATATGCTTAAATGCTCAGATGCTCTATAACTTTTTGATGATGTCAAAAAGGGGGAGAAAGAATATGATTTTGATTGATGAATATATGAATATTGATATTGATTGAAAAAAGAAAGAAAGGAGTCTAAAAGAAATTGATTGAAAAAAAAGGAAAAAAGGAGTCTAAGAGAAAAGAATGCAACTCAAACAAGTAATCAATCATATAAAATGCGTTACTACTATATGAATATATGAATATTAATATTGATTGAAAAAAGAAAGAAAGGAGTCTAAAAGAAATTGATTGAAAAAAAGAAAGAAATGAGTCTAAAAGAAAAGAATGCAACTCAAACAAGTAATCAATCATATAAAATGTGTTACTACTAGCGTTTGTTGTTTGATGTTATCCGAGGAACTCTAAACAAGTTCACTAGGCATTCTAAGACAGGTTAAGAAAGAAGAACAGTGAAGTACACTTCGTGAACATGTGTTCAGAATTAGATCTGCCCAGCACTGTTCAGAAGTTGAGAACTATCTGAAAGTCAAAGTTTATCATGATCTCTGTCTCACTTGGTTCAGAAGATGTAAGCTGTCTGAGAATATGAAATTCAGAACGCAAGAATCAGAAGAAGAAAACTCTGAAAGCAGTCAAGACAAAGTATACATTTCAAGATGCTTACTCAGAAGAACTGCGCAAATCAGAAGTCAAGAACTGTCTGAAGATCTGGATTGAAGATCCAAGAAGAAGTAGTTCTGATGTTTACCAGGAAATAATTAAAATGAAAATGATTTGGTATCAGACTAAATCAACAAATTGGTAATCAGATCAAGTACACAAAGATTGGTATCAACCTCGTCAATCAGAGCAAAGCTGTGGATTATTGTCAAAATACCTTCATTGGTATCAATTTCAGCACACTAAGGAAATACCTCTCAAGTGGTATGAGAAGAAGTCCTTCACTTGGTATCAAACTCAACATACTCTGGTCTAAGACTCAGCACATCACGTGGTATCAGACCAGAATCAAATCATGAGTACCAGATTCAGAATCAAGCGTTGAGTGATCACTATAATTAAACCTTCAATTGGTATCTGATCAAAAATTAAGCCTTGATGAACCACTGAGTTGTGACAGTAACAAGGTTCTGAGATGAAGACCTATGTCAAACTCTGAAAAGTCATGATCTTTATTGGTGATTAAAATTTAATATTCCTGAACTACGTTCTGAAGATCACAATATCTGACTTATAGAAATTAGGGGGAGACTACCCTGAAGATCAAATTGCAAAATCCTCAATCAAAATATTTGGTGATTACCTTGTATAAAATGTTCAATCAAAATACTTGGTTTTGTCATCATCAAAAAGGGGGAGATTGTGAGAGCAAGAGTTGTCTCTACAAGTCGATCTACGTTTTGATGATAACAATATGTATTTGTGAAAGAACCATTTTATGTTCTAACGTGTGTTGTGTGCAGATCATAATTATAGAAAATATCAGATCCAACAAGCACCATCCAGATGAGCGTATTTGATAATATGCGAAGTTACTATGTGTGACACAAGTCGCAAGAAGAAAGAACGCTTATGTATCTGATCATGATCAGATAGATCCAAGGATGCCGATATTGCTGTTGCAATGCTCTTGTGGATACTCGCTGAAAGTGGATGTGATTCTGAAGATTGTGAAGCTTCTGAAGAAGAGAACCGAAGTGCTGAAGACTCTCATGACTTGAAGTTCTGAAGGCGGAAGGCTCTGAAGACCAAGTGCATAAAGACTCTGAAGACTTATGTGTTCTGAAGATTAAGGTTCTGAAGATCAAGTATTGAAGACTCTGAAGACAGATTCCTAATGGACAAGTTCTGAAGTTTCGGGAGACTTGGAGAAGTAAAGGATAACGTGCTCAAAGACAAGTGCTGAAGTTTTGAAGATTGATTCCTAATGGACTTCTTCAAATAACTGAAGACTTGACGTATCAGATATCCTGTTAAGGAGACTCTACTCATGCTTCATCAATTAACCATCAGAGGCCTCTGATGTTCAAAAGTCACATGTTACTGTTGTGAGTAACTGTACACGGCGACCAAGAAAGATATATCCCGTCACTTCTACCACAGTAAAAAGGAGATGTGTCAGTACAGCTAGTTATTACGCAATGTCTTTTTTTCAACAGCTAACAATATTTCAAACGACTATATTTCTACTGGGCTATATAAAGGAAAGAGTATTCGCTTTTGAATCATCGATTCAGTCCATGAATGGCGAATTGATCAAAGTCACTGTGTGAAGATAGCAACAACGATGAGTTCTCGTTGTAACACTTAAATATCCAAAGCTATCACCATTTACACATGGCCATTGTTGTTGAAGCTTAAAGATCATCATTCAACACAACAATAATGAATTGGTATAGAAGTTATTGATGAAGAAGACAACATTGCAAATCAGTCAAGTCATCAACCACCTTCTCGTCAGCGCTACATTCAAGGTCTGAAGCAAGGAGATGTTGCTCAAGCTTTCTCACCCAAGAAGACGAAGAAGAAGAATATCTACAAGATGTCAACAACTGTCAAATCATTATACATCTGTGTAGTTTCTTAAGAATAGCAAGGAGTTGTTGCTCGTATCTTGCTTGAACACTTGTGTGTTCTTTGTACTTAAATTTAGGAGTAATCTGGTTGTTAAGAAGCATCTTTGTAACCTCCTGTAAAACTAATTCTTGGTGAATTAGGATTCCTTGAGTGGTCAGTGTGACCGGAGACTCGAGAAGACAATGGCGAGATGTCATTGTGGGAAAAGCCTAAAATAGGGTCAGCAGCGTTATATTCATTGCGATGAATCCCTGAACGTCTAGCTGTGAAAGCCTAGCAGTAGATCTAGTGAGATTGGAACCTGCAGGTCAATGTTCGTTATATTCATTAAGTTGAATCCCTAAATGGTTCATTGCATGTTAGTCAGTGCGGCTGTGCAAGTGGTTAGTCACCGGCTGTTGCCCGTGCATCTGTAATCGAGATTGATTATAGTGGATTAAGACCTTGTGTTCAAGGCGAAATCACCTGAGGAGGGTGGACTGGATTAGCCTTTGTGGTGAACCAGGATATATCGTGTGTTATTTACTCTTATGCTTAATGTTCTTGTTTATCTTTCTACATTGAGTATCAAAACCCTACCTAAGCAAGTCAGAACCTTGCAGCTTAACTCTGATAAGCTTCCGCACTACAAGTTCTGAGAAATGTAGTTTATGTTCAGACTCTTGTTGGTTCTCATGCTTCACGCAGAGGAAGTCTGAATATAACTTCGCTAGTCAGAGTCTCTCAACGAACTCTGATGTTATCCTAAGTGCTTTAACGACAAGAAGCAAAAAGTTGTTAAAAGAGTAAATACACAATTCAAACCCCCCCTTTCTTGTGTCTTTCTCGCACCTTCACCCTTTGCCCTTTAGTTCTCATTTTTATTTTATTTTGAAACTCGTTTCATTTTGATTTGTTAAAAATAGTTTTATTCACCAAAAAAATTCCAAGAAAACTCATGGATGATATTTAGGGTATTAATTAATTTTTCATAATTTTTAACCCCTTTTTTATTAAATTTGGTATTTGTTTTGGATTTTATGATTAGAGGTGTACAAGTTGACATAGTTTCTACATTAGGGTTTGTTTCTTGATAATTCCTAATTGATTTTGATCCTAATTTTTATATGCACTTAGTTACATGTATATAGGATACTTTTATGACCATTTTTCATTTTCACCATTATTTTTGGTTCACTTTTGAATTCTCTTTTGAGGCTTGTTTTGAATGACCTTTGCTTTGATGCCTTGCCTATTTTTTGACATTGTTTGAGCCTCTTATGCACATAATTTTGGTCCTATTTTTAGTACATAATGAGCTACTAACTTAATCATATTATGATTAAAATTTCATAATTTTTCAAGTCCTCTAACTATTTTTCATAAGCACTTCAATATATGCTTCTTACATAAACCCTTGTGTTGATTCTTGAAATGTTTAGGAGGTGCACTTGTGCAACCATTAGAGGTAATATTTCTCATTTGTGTATACTTGATATAGAATGAGGTAAAGCCTTCTAATTTCATTTTATAGGTCCTTTTGGTGATCTTTAATTGGTGTAACATTTGTATGAATTTGATCATGTTTGCCTATCAATTTTGACAACTTCCTTTGAGCTTTAGTGTATGCTACCTTTACTCAATGTTTGTGAGGTATAAATGTGAAAATTTATAGGTAATTTAATATTGGATTGAATGCTTAGAAACTCACTTGACATGATTTTTTGCTTCTTTTACTTGAGTGTAAGTCTACATGCTTTTAGAGGAAGATTAAGGTTGAATTTGATCATTACTTGTTCTCACTTCTAAGAGTGCTTTGACATGAAAAATTTGCAATTTTTTGAGGTTACTTTTAAGCATTAAACACATGTTTTAGCTTCTGACTTAGGTAATTTAAATGTCAATTTCATGCTTACTTGTTCATTGTGTAGTCATAAGTGAATGATGCATCATAAAAGTGACATGTGTGTGTAGAATTGCCTAATCTTTTGAACATGACTTGGTGTGGGTTTCATAATCATTTATTAACATCTCAAACATAATTTTACTATGATCATACCATGTGTGCTACTGACCCAACTTGTATGATTGGCTTAACTTCATTTGTGTCGCCTTTAGAAGCATACTTTGCATGACTTTTTGATTGACAGTTGTTTGTGTGTTAACATGAGACATAACTTGAATTATTTTACACTTCTTAGGACAACAACATGATTGAGATATAATAGGACATAGCTACTTCCCCACTAGCGTTCTCACCCTTTTAGGACCCATTTCATTTTGTTAAATGATTGACATTACTCCTAGGATAGTCTTAGGACATTTGCATGAGCATAAGTGCATTGTTTTGCATAATTCTTTCAACTATCCAATAGTTGAGCTTGGTTTGAATTTGATGAAAACTTGTATCACTTTACATTGACGTCAATACTTAGGTGATTCCTCCTTCATCTCATTTCGTCTTTATTACTTCTTTGAATTGTGATTGAATCATCTAATATTTACTTGTGTATGATCACATGTTCCCTTAAGGATCCTAGCTTGAATATAATCTTGGATTAGGTTCAAAGTAGGATAGAAATTAGGTTATCAATCCAAGCATGCTAACATAGGTAAGATTCCCTTTCCTTATTTCAACTATAGGATCAATCATTGCATGACAGCTTCTAGGATGAAGATCCCCTTAGATTTTTCTTTTAACCATTTGAGTCTCTCTTCTCTCTAAGAAATAAAAATAAAAACACTTAAGAGAAATATTGTATGTGTAGTACGCCACGAGCCTTAAGCACATGGGAAATGATTAGTGAAAGTCTCCTTTACTCTTCTAGGGTGCTTTGCAAACGTCCCATTGGGGGCGACCTTGTCAAAGTATTCGCTCTTATATCATAGTCTTTAGCACAATACATATCACAAACAAAACAAATCAAAACACTTCCTCTAAAAGACATAAACAAATCAACCGTCTTCCTTCGGGATTCTATCCTCATCTCACTCCCTCCAATCGGAAGGACACACTATTTCCGTTCTACTGCAAACAGGTAAACGCGTAAGTCTCCACACAACAAGCGACAACACCTAAACTGCTAGAACGCGAACATTAGCATTGTCCGCCTAAAAGACACCAAATAAAAAAGGTCACCCATTATGAGCCAAACTACGACTGCTCTGATTTCCTCTCTCTCGTCCGATTGAGGATACGTAGGCACAAGACACGATGTCTTGGCGAGCACAATCCCCCTTTCTATTTAGAACTGCATTGGCTCTGATTCTCATTCCAGATGAGATACGTAGGCATGGGATGCGAGATCCTATCGAGTCACCTTTCGTGCCTTTTCTCCCCTCTTATTTGTTTCTCATTCTGTTCTTTTCTAGTTAGCAGTGGAGCTTCATATATTTACACCTTTTGATCAGAATAACAGGCGTGGGTCTCATCGAGTACGATGGATGCAAAAGGGTGATAATCCTTCTCTTCACGCAACCGACTCCCGAACCCCGATCTTGGTCGCAAGACCATTCCTTTCCCTTCTTCAGGTTTCTTTGATTGTTTCCTTTCCCCCGTCGGGATAAAAACATTCGGTGGCGACTCTGTTTCCCGCCGGTTGTTTTTCGCGTTGCGACAGCTGGCGACTTTGCTGGGGACTTTCCCATCCCTAAGCGAGTCAATCCTAGCGCTTGTTTGTTTTCGGTTATTGGGTGTTTATTTGTATGCATTACTTGCTTTATTTATGGCTTTTATTGCACGTTTATTGCTTTTATCGCATTTATCTGCTTTATTACATTTCATTACTACCATATATGTACTGGACTATGTTGGATTGCTGGTTTTCTTTGGTGGGCAGGGTGTTCTGAGAGATAAGCCCACTACCCAGGCTTGAGTATACACATAGGTTTTAGAGTGGATAGTCGTGTCACTTGCGTGGTGGTGACCACGTATAGTGTTCACAAGACCCATGTTAAGTGCAAATTATGACCTATTTTGAGCTACATTTCTTTGCATTTTTCAACTCATTTCTCATGTTTTAATAGATTTAATCCATGTTCTTGTATGATTCTTCAATTATATTGCAAATACCTTTGGATTCTTTGATGTGTGTGTTATTGTGTAGAAATTAGGCATAAATCATCAATGAGTAAGACACAAAAGATTGGACAAGGATTTCCAAAGAAATGAAGAACTTTAGAAGGTTCACTTTGCGAGCTACCAGCGAATGTTCGCTAGGAGAACATCTGGCGAAGCTCCAGCGAACACTCCCAGACTTGAGGCAGTAAGAAAAGGCACCTAAGTTCGCAATGCGAACTTGTCAGCGAATGTTCTCTTTGTGAATAATTATTCACACTGCGAACTTATGCAGATTGTCAGAGGCGGTTTAACTGCGCAGAGGCACATCAGGTGCCAAATTTTGGTGTTCGCTGAGCGAATAAATAGTTCACAATGTGACCTGGACAAAATTCAAGTGATGTATAAATACACTTTTTGTCATTTTTTTTAGAAATAACTTGTAATTTTAGGATCATAACTTTGTCTCTCTTGAATTCCAAATATATTCTAGGGAGAGAAACTCAAACCATAAGAGGGAGAAGGTAAGATCTTCAATCTCTTGTTGGGTTTGGATGTAATCTTTTGATACCTTATGTATTTTATCTAATATATGTTTGTGAACTAGTTTTGATTCTCTATTGTTGATTGTCTTTGATTATTTATTTGTGGGTCTTGACAAAACTCTTTTCAAATCTTTGATCTTAGATTTTCATCTATCAATGATCAAACTTTTGACATGGTTTTGTGAGTTGATATTCACTTGTATCTTTTATTGTATTGTGTTGATTAGTAGCATGAATAGCATGAGTAGGATAGATACGGTATTGTGAGGATACGTGATAATAGTGATGAAGAACGATGTTCACATATATTTGGCAAATTAGGTGAATACATGTAAAAAGGGTTAAGCATATATACGTATTCTGATCATTGCATTTTATATGAAGCAGTCATTTATCTGATTTAGGTGTCATCTTTGTTTACCTGTTTATCTTTGATTTGAACCGCTATAGAAATATACTCTTCAGATCTGGATCTAGGATGATTATCTGTTAGATTCTAAACTCTAGACATAGATTTAGGCTTAGCATTTGCGTGAGTATCAGTTCTTAATGCTCTGTGTTGGTTTTATTGCATGAGACATCACCAATGAGACAATACGGTTGTTCTCTCGACGTTGCGTTAGATATAACCTATGTTGTGGGTGATACGTGAGGATATTAGGCGAATGTTTGATTTGTGTTTACTTGATTTGAAGAATGCATGTGTTATCAATTGATGAGATCCAATCCCAACAAGGCTCCGTTTATAATTCAGTCTTTACTTTATATTTTTAGTCTTTACATTTTCTGCCTTTAATTTTGGTTCCTTAAATATTTTAAACCAAAACCTTTGCACCATAAGCTTAGAAATGTAGAGACCGTTGAACGGCATTCTTTCTCGCACCGATCCCTGTGGAGACGACAAAACTGGGTACTTAATTAATTTTTTCTTGCTCCTTTACCGCACTAACAACCCACAGCTAGACGAGGTTCCTTTGGGAGATATTCTATACTGCATGTTGATACAGGTCATAGGATGTTCCCATTGTGAGTTGCCGACTCTGGTGACCATTCTCGAGGACTCAGCTAAGGCACTCCTCTAAAGGGGTAATAATGTCAGACTGGAAATGGTGCACGCATTATTGCTTCTTGATCCGAGGACCCGAAACTGGGAACTTTCTATAGGATGACCTTTTTGAGGGGGAATCAGTGGAGGCACTCCTCGATTGGCGATAATACTGTACCCAGAAGGATGAATGTATTATTGCTTCTCGACCTTAGTGCCAAAAACTGGGGATCCTTCGTTTTAGAACCCACATGTGAGAGGGAATGGGTGTTTATATGTTTGCAGGAAACTTTGACCTCCAACCTACCCGGTTATCTGGTATTCTTACTAAAGTGAACAGTTGATCCTATTATATTTAATCGTTTGTTATTCACACAGTTCAGCATAGACACGTCCAGCTACATGTGGCACTTCTGATACCATGACAGTGTATTGCACCATTTCATGTGCATACCCTAACATTCATGTTTCTTCATTTCCAAGTTTATATCTTACTCTTGATTTCAGTCAGCGAGTTTCTACAGGGATGGATACTAAGAAGAAGAAAAATATCATCATCTATAAGTTTCCTAAGCCTAATCTAGGCCCCATTAACAACTTGAAGGCTTTGGCGAATCCTGATGTGCTGGGAGCTTTCAAGAAATTGTACGGGTGTATCCTATCTTTTGTTCATAACATCAATGATTATGAGTATAAGAGTATTCACAGGTTGCTGCAGTTCTACGACCCTCCTTTGAGGTGTTTCACATTTCCAGACTATCAATTGGTTCCATCAAGGAGAGCGCACCATTCTTTGGGTCCAAGAAAGATCCTAAGTTCGGGGATGTGGTCGGTGCTCTTTATTTGAGCACTTCAACTTTGGAATCTAACATAGCCAGTAAAGGAGGTTTTCGGGGTTATCATCCAGATTACTTGACAAAGAAAGCTCAAGAGGCCGTTGAAGCCAAAAAATGGACTACTTTCAACGCAATATTGGCCTTTTGTGTGTACAATATTGTTCTATTCCCGAATGTGCCTGACTTTGTTGTGTGGACGCTATCTGAATATTTACGATGAAGAATCCGGTGCCAACTTTATTGGGGGATCTTTATCATTCAGTGCATCATAGAAACGAGAAAATAAGAGGAGGAGTTGTTCATTATTGTGCACCTCTTTTTTACAAATGGTTTGCAAACCGTTTACCTCGTTCAGGCGCTTTTGTGGATACCAAGGATTCTCTGAAGAGGTGTCAGAGACTGATGGGTTTGGTCGCCAAAGATATTGCTTGGATAGATCATGGGTTTCTTTGTAAGGATATCATTCACAGTTGTGGTGAGTTCCCGAATGTGCTGTTGATATGGAGGAAAAGAGGAATCAATTATAACCCCTCTTTGGCTATCAGACAATTTGGGTATGCTTTGACAGGTCCACCAGTCAAAAGGGACGTGGAGGAGTCCTTATACTTCCAAGTAACAGATTGTGTAGCGATAGCGCAAAAAACTTCTGATGCTTGGCACAACATACAAAAAAGAGGGAAAACTATTTTGGGGAAGGGAAATAACAGAACCTATCCCCCATATGAAGACTGGATAAGGAAGAGGGTTTAGGACTTCTATTTGTCTTTTGACCTAGCACCTCCTTTGTATAATGAGGTTGTGGAAGAAAGAACCACTGTACCTATTGAAGAATACAACAAGCTGCAAGCTATTGTGAATGAACTTCGTGTGGAGAACTCTGACCTGAGTAGCAGCCTTCAGGATGCTTTATATATCAACGGGGGATTGGAATGTAAGGCCCAAGACGCAACAAAGATGCTAGCGGAAAAAGAGAAAGACTTTGCAGATAGGGCTCAATTTTATCGAAAAGCTAACATGACTGCAGAATCCTCTGCCAAGGTTCACAAGCACACTAAGAAACTCTTATTTGAGGCGAATGTTAAGCTTTCTGACGCTCGGAAAATGTGGGATGACTTTGCGGCCTACAGGAAGAAGAGAGAAGATGAAATTAGGGCTAAAAATGAAGAACTGAAGGATAAACTCAAAGCGAAAGAGGAAGAGCTCCAGAATGCGAAAAGAGGCAAAAAGCACTTTTCTAACAAGCTGAAGGTCAAAGGGAAATCGAAGAGCTCAAGGTCCAAGCTGCAATAAAGAAGGCAAAGCTAAGAGATGTCTTTGGAGATGATGACAGCACAAAACATATTGGTAAGTTGAACCAGGGTATTGGGAAGAGAAATAAGATGATCAAGGGGTTGATAGAGCGACCGACTCATCCTGATATCGAAGCACTTCTCAAGGAGGTCAGGGGCAGTTTGTATGGACTAAGGGTTTGGGAATGAATTGTCTCTGTATGTTGCTTATTGTGATTACCATCAGGCTTGTTGATGGAATCACCTATGGTTGTACCAGACGTATTTGTATGACTCTTTGAAGTATTATATGATGAGATGTTTGTTTTTGAAATATTTGTTTCAGCAATATTTGTTTCAACAGTATTCTCTCAGCAATGTTTGTTCCAGCTTTATTTTCTCTGCAATATCTATCTGTTCCAGTAATATCTTCTCAACAATGTATATGATCCCTCGCCCATTTAAAACTGGAATCAAAGTATATAAATACCTTGGAAATGATTAAACATGACATATGCATGCATTCACGCATTTCATTTTGCATAACATGTATTTACGTTTGGATTTCTTACCTTGTTTGATTGTACAGGCAAGATTACTGACTCTTACCTTCACCGTTATTCAACACGCCAGAATCAACAGAGAGCTATGGAGTAAATACAAGCATAGATGGCTGAGATGAGGGCTCGCATGAACCAATTCCAGGACATCGTGCAGGGGGTGGCTCAGGGCCAGCAAGAACTGGGGGCTATGGTTTAGAGGCCCGAGGTTGAAATTCCTAATGCCGATAATCAGGTTGACCCTCCGGTTGGAGGCGGTGTTCCCGTTGGTGGAATTGCTGGTGTTGTTCCTGGAGGAGCCCATGGGGGTCCTATTCCTATTCCTATTCTTATTCCTATTTCTCATCTGGAGGACAATCAAGATGATCAGTTTTCCTTGTTGAATGCAGACTTGGGGAGTAATAATGGTGATGGAGACAGAAAGTATCAGTTGCTTGCTGAGAGAATTAAGGCCATTGAGTGTCAGAACACCATGGGAATCGATGTGGCGAATATGGGACTGGCCCAGGGAGTGAGGATTCCTTCCAAATTCAAATCACCAACTTTTGACAGCTACAATGGCAATTCTTGCCCGAAGCCTCGTCTTCAAGCCTACTTTAGGAAAATATCCACGCATTCCAACAACGAGAAGTTGTGGATGTACTTCTTCTAGGATAGTCTATCTGGGGCTTCCTTGGAATGGTATATGAAGCTCGAAAAAGTTAATGTCAGAAACTGGAAGGATTTGGCTGAGGCTTTCCTGAAACATTATCAGTATATCATTGACACGGCGCCCAATCAAACTCAGTTACAGAGCCAGACTCAAAAGAGTAAGAGAGTTTCAAAGAATACGCCCAGAGGTGGCGTGAGTTAGCAGCAAGGGTGCAACCCACTTTACTTGAAAGGGAGATGGAGGATATGTTCATGGGGACATTGTAGGGTCCGTTCCTGGAACGCCTTGAAGGGTGTCCATCAATAGGTTTTTCTGACATCGTAGTTGCCAGAGAAAGAATTGAAAATCTGTTGAAACTGGGAAAGATTCAAGATGGTGGTGGGTCGTCTTCCGGTGCAAGGAAACCTTTTGTGAGTGTGCATAAAAAGCGCGAAGGAAAAACTCATGCTACGTGCTCTCAAAAGGATAGAGGTAGAGGGTATCAGGCCCAATATCATCAGGCAGCTGCTGTGACTATAACACCCTTGTTCTACCCAGCAAAAATTCGCAATAAATAAAACAATTATATCAGAGTACATCATTCAAGAATGCCACATTGCGTCATAAAACATCAAAATATTAACCTGCTCCATAACACGGGTTTGATCATCATAAATTTATTTAAACACTTCGCAGAGGAATTCAAAACTTAAAATAGTTATAATACAAAAACATCTTGAAATAAAACATGTAAACATTATCATGCCAACAAAAGAAAGAACGTAAATCGTTCATCTCAAACATCCTGACCCGATGTTACATATTAGAGCAAGACCCTCTAATCTACGGAGAAATCAAAATACTTTGAAAGCTAAATCTTCAAGCACCAAGAGAGCTAAGCCTGATCACCTGCATGTTACCTACGTGGAGGCAACATTCAAACAGGCAGGGTGAGTAATCACAATATATAAGATATAGGAAAAAGATAAAATAGCAACACAAGATATCATCAAGTCACCCGCAAACATCATTCACACCCCAAATACATCAATAGAATGTAGTGCCACATAGTATGTAAATGCAACATCATAGACTTATGCATCTGGTACCAATTCGTCACAATTGATGGACACTGGGTCATCACCCTCCAAAGATCCCCACCAATAGGATCGATTCTACACAAGAACCGGTGCACACCACAAAACACTTCAATCCACACAATGAGATTAAATCCACCACTGGACTGTAGTCCCAAATATGCCTTGAATGCATGATGAAAAGCGTCATAATAATCATCATCATAAAATTGTCATATTTGCATCATCATCAAACACCATGATACAAAATAAATTTACACTCATCACGGTTCGTCACTATACCTCACGATTCATCATATTACAATCGTCACATCAAATTTTCCCGATTTTATCCCATTCACCCTCATCACTATATTACTCATGTTTTATTACCTCATCATAGTCTTACGTGCCAAGTAAATTGCGTTACAAGCGAAATCGGGATAGAAATCGCAAAAACGGACAATTATGTCAACAGCCCTGCCCATACGCGTATGACACTCTTCCTCGCCCACTGGCCTACGTATCATACGCGTAGGGCCACCTGCCCAGGCCTCCCATACGCGTGCCACCTTGGGTGTTATGCGTATCACCAGATAGGTTTCCCTCTAAAAAATCCTCTCCAATCTCCCATTACGCGTAATGGCTAACCCATACACGTAATGTCCAATTTCCAAGAATCCCCTACGCGTAATGGCCTTCCATACGCGTACAACCACCTTCCCTTACGTGTACTGGAAGAGGGTTGTGTTGGCCCTGGGGACGGGTGCGTATGCTACGGGTAACACCCTGGGGATGTCCCCTTCATATGCGTAAGACTCCCTCCCTTACGCGTATGGCCAGAAACCCCTCAAAACTCAGATTTCGCATCTGAACGAAATTCTCCCCATTGTAGCACCTTCAATCTTCCAAATCGGACTCAAAACATGCTTCGATTTATCACAGATCTAAGTCCTAATTCTACTTAATGTTTTCATCAGCTTATATCATAAAACTCTAGATTCGTTCATACTAATTTCTCAATTATAGATCTGAGTTATAATCATCACGAGAACAATAGAGACAGCTACGATTCCAAACATCAATGAAAACATTCACACAACTTTCACAATAGACAGCAATTATACATACAGATCCACGAAAATTCATCGTAAACTCATCACTGATTCATCAGAAGTTCGTCAAAGACAAAGAACACACAAAACTACCTCTACCTTAAACTCATATCAGACATATTAACTCGAATTAACCCCCCATACCTTGAATTGCTCAGCAACATATTCTTCTTCTGGGTTCTACGGTTGACTTCCTCATTCTCTGTGCCCTAGCCTCCTTTTCTCCGTCCTCTTCACTTCTTACGATTGCACAGAATAACTTCCCTAATTCCCACTTTTCTTTTTGTTAAACCTACCCCTTGGACCCCAATTATGACTTCCCCATAATACCCTCACTTAACCTTCCCAATAATACCGTCTTACCCTTAATGATCCCCTTAATTATTTTAAATCATAATAATAATAATAATAATAATAATAATCTAATTATATAAATTATTCTATTATTATTACTAATAAAATAATCTAATTAAATTACTAATTTTGAGTGCCTCAATATTCCCTTAACTCAATGCTACCCCACAACACCACACAAATTCACCATGCGCCACAATATTCATCAAAATTCACTGAAACACCGAATAATCATAATAAATCAATTAAATAAATATTATAATTATTTTTGGGGTGTTACAACTCTCCCCCACTTAAAGAATTTTCGCTCTCGAAAATTACCTGAAGGAAAGAGTTTCGGATACGACTCCCTCATCTGATCTTCACGCTCCCAAGTCCAACTTTCACCAGCTAATCCACCCCATAACACCTTCACCAAAGATATATCTTTACCCCGCACTTGTTTCATTTCACGTCCATCAATTTGCACCGGTAATTCTTCAACAATCAGGTTATCCCTCACCTGTACATCATCCATCTGAACCACGTGCGACGGATCTGGAATGTATTTCCTCAACTGTGACACATGGAACACATCATGTAAATTCGTAAGCGACGGTGGTAAAGTAATATGATAGGCTATCTCTCCTATCCTCTGCAAGATTTGATACAAACCAACAAAATGTGAAGTGAGCTTCCTAGACTTCAAAGCTCGACCCACACCAGTCACTGGCGTCACCCTCAAAAACAAATTATCTCTCTCTTGGAATTTAAGCCCTTTCTTCCTCTTATCGTGATAACTCTTCTGACGACTCTACGAAGCTCTCATCCTCTCTTGGATCATCTTAATCTTCTTAGTCGTCTCTTGCATAATCTCAGGTCCGAGTACTGCACTCTCGCTGGATTCATACCAACACAATGGAGTTCTACACCTTCTTCCATACAAAGCTTCATATGGCGCCATCCCAATACTAGCATGAAAACTATTATTGTACGTGAACTCAATCAATGGCAAATGAATATCCCAAGACCCCCCTTGATCCAACACGCAAGCCCTCAACAAATCCTCTAAGGATTGGATAGTCCTCTCCGTATGGCCGTCCATCTGCGGATGATATGCAGAACTCATCCTCAACTTAGTACCCAAAGCATCTTTTAAACTCTTCCAGAACCTCGATGTAAATCTCGGGTCTCTATCCGACACAATACTCCAGGGTATTCCATATAATTTCACAATCTCCTCAATGTACATCTCAGCTAACTTCTGCATAGAATGATTAATCTTCATCAGCAAGAAATGAGCCAATTTAGTCAATCTATCTACAATCACCCAAATTGAATAATTTCCCTTTACAGTTCTCGGCAACCCCAACACAAAGTCCATGGAAATTCTATCCCATTTCCACTCTGGAATATTCAACGGTTGCATCATACCTAAAGGCTTCTGATGCTCAATCTTCGACTTCTGACAAGTCAAACATGCATAAACAAACTCCATAATATCCTTCTTCATACCTGGCCACCAAAAAAGTTTCTGCAAATCCTGGTACATCTTCGTAGCACCGGGATGAATACTCAATCTACTTCGATGTCCCTCTTCAAGAATACTCTTCTTAATTTCTGGGACATCTGGGACACACACCCTGTCTCTGAACCTCATCACATCATTCTCATCAATCATGAATTCACCTCTGTTACCTTAGTTGATCAAGGTCAACTGGTCAACCAACTTTAAGTCAGATTTCTGTCCCACTCTAATCTCTTCCAGAATACCACTAGTCAACTTCAACATACCCAACTTTACACTATCAGGAGTCTCTTCACATACCAAACTAAAATCTTAAAATTTCTCAATTAATTCCAACTCTTTCACCATAAGTATCGACATATGCAATAACTTCCTGCTCAATGCATCAGCCACTACATTTGCTTTACCAGGATGGTAATTCAAATCAAAGTCATAATCCTTTAACAATTCCAACCACCTTCTCTGCCTTATATTAAACTTTTCTAATCAAATAAGTACTTCAAACTCTTATGATCGCTGAACTCTTCAAATTTAGAGCTAAAAAGATAATGTCTCCAAATTTTAAACACGAACACCACAGCTGCCAACTCTAAGTCATGTGCAGGGTAATTCACTTCATGAACCCTCAACTGCCTGGAAGAATAAGCAACAACTTGACCCTTCTGCATCAAAACTCCACCAAGACCCATCTTCGACGCATCATAATATACCACAAAAGATTCATTCAAATTAGGAAAAATCAACATTGGAGCAGTCGTCAACCTCTTTTTCAATTCCACAAAACTCTCTTCATAAGCTACATCCCACACAAAAGCTTGACCCTTTCGAGTCAGCTGAGTCAAAGGTAATGCCAATTTAGAACAGCCTTCGATAAACTTGCGGTAATAACCCGCCAATCCAAAAAAACTTCGTATCTCAGTAGCAGACTTCAGAGTCTCCCAATGCAGCACCGCATCAATCTTAGAAAGATCTACAACAATCCCCCCCACTTGAAATAACATGGCCAAGAAAAATCACTTCCTTCAACCAAAACTCATACTTCGATAGTTTTGCATACAACTTCTTCTCTTGCAACACGGTTCTCAAATTCTCAGCATGCTCTTCTTCAGATTTAGAGTATATCAGAATATCATCAATGAAAACCACCACAAACTTATCTAAATACTCATGAAAGATCTGATTCATATACTCCATGAACACACCAAATGCATTGGACACACCAAATGACATCACAGTGTATTCATAGTGACCATACCTCGTTCTGAAAGCTGCTTTCGGAATATCATCAGGCTTAACACGAATCTAATGGTAACCTAACCTCAAATCAATCTTGCTGAACACACAAGTGCCTACTAGCTGATCCATCAAATCGTCGATCCTCGGAAGTGGATATTTATTCTTGATAGTTGTAACACCCTTCTACCCCACGACATTTTCACATGATAATTTAAATAAATAATCAGAGTATCTTCACAAAGAAAGGTGTCACACTTCGTTCTATAAAATCACATCATAAATATATTCCTGCTCCGTAACACGGGTTCTCAAAATTTTTCATAATTATCATTCTCCAAGGAAATTCAACATTTAAATTGCATTTAGATTAAACTTCACAGCGGAAAATTTAGTCTCAAATTCTTCATCATAACTTCATCCAACAATAACTCAAATTCAGCATTTAAATGAAACTCATAGAAACAATACATAAATCTCCAACAATAACCAAACAGAAGGAAAATAATGCAGTTGTTCCGATCAGACGATCCCAAACCCCGATGTTACATATATCAGAGCAAGACACCTTCTAATCCACCAAAATAAAAATAAATGACTCTGAAGCTAAATCTTCAGTGCGTCAAAAGCTACTCCGAATTACCTGCGCATTGCCCAGATAGGGGAAACATTCAACAGGTAGGGTGAGTAAATTATAATCATTATAAAAGAGGTAAGTAAAAGACATAGTAGTGTTAATAATTTGAACAACAGCAACAACACAGCAAGTAACTCATAGCATCATATTACTTCAATAATATAACTCAACAGTAACTTCACATACAATTCCTTGTTTTTGTCATAGCATCATATGAATCGTACAACATGTAAATTATAAATAAAACACCACAGTAAATCCACATTTTCTGTCATGGCATCACATATCAGAAATCACTCAAAGTCCTCAAGGAACAACAACATTATGTAATGCCACCAATCATGAAATGCCACATGCATGCGGTACCGAAACTTCACTGATGACTTAGTCATCTTCAAACTTCACTGGACTATAAGTCCTACAACTTCACTGGATATCATCCTACAACTTCACTGGATAATTCATCCTACAACTTCACTGGACAATTCGTCCTAAAAATTATGCTATGAATGCATGATGCGTAACAATTCACAAAACACGACCACTGATAGTCAAGCGCATCATCATCCATATAATAAATCACCAAAATTCATCACACCAGCAGAACATCATCATCACAGTCAACACAGTATCATCATCATCAGAACTTATCATATGCTCTTTACATATATCATCACACACATAACATAATCAACAGTAGCATGTTAATATAATCTACACCAAAATCACTTCCAGGCATAAATGAGAGAGATTCCACACACAACACACACACACTGACAATTTCATCACAGCACATCAATACATTATGATAGCATATTTAAATCTCATAATCTCTCCATCATCATCATAATATTATCATTTCACTATCACTAATATCAACTAAATCACTCCTAGATGCAATCCTGAAATTTTCAGACAGACATGTAACTTACAGTATATCAATACCAGATACTCATTGTTTTAACCTATAAATTTCCATTAGAAGATTACACTTTATAATTTATTTTATTTTACCATGTTATAGATTATTTCTCCACCTTTCCATAGCTTCAAACGGCATCGAAAACGGGTTCGTAAAACAAAAGATATGATTTTTAGAAGAAAACTGGAAGAAGAAAAAAAAATACAATTCTCCTACTTAATGGGTGGCTTGCGCCACCCCTACCTTCACATTATGGTGGCTTGCGCCACCCTTTTTCCATGTGGCTGGCGCCACCAAGACATGGTGGCTTGCGCCACCCCTTTTAATTTTTTTTTTCTTTTCTTTTCCTTATTATTCCTTCTCCTTCTTTTTCTTTTCCACTCGTCCATAATTTTCAGACAGTGCCAACTAACCATTCCATACACTTGATTCATCTAGTATCCAGGATTAATAATCTTCTCATAGTCTCTCAATAACTCCTACATTCAGCCATTATCGTTTTCTCAAAATTTTATACTAATCGAACATTCTTTCCGTTTAATCTACTTAAACCCTCATCATAATTCCTCATCAATTAACCAGTCAATCACTACAACTACCTAATACTTAAAATCAATTATAATAACATAATTTCACTCCCCATACCTGAGTAAATCCTTAGCCTTGAATCTTCTTCTTCGTGTTCTTGAATCCTCTCTGCAAGAATCTCCAAACCTAACCGCTTCTCTCTTCTTTCTGCCTCTTTTTCAAACGCAATGCAACAGTGCAATTTTTCCAAAACCCTACTCCTCCGTATAACCCTTTAACCTCTTTTTATGATTTTCCTCTATTGCCCTCACTAAACCTCCACCTTTTACTAAAGCACCCTTACACTCCTCCAACTCTAATTCTATTCTATTTTCTAATTAAGCAAGTCTAATTTAATTAATCTAACTTGTTCCCAAAATTCTCAAAATAATTCCAACTTCACTTAAATCATAAATTTTCATTAAAGCCATCCAAAAACATAATATTCACACAATTCTATAATAAAAATTAATTAGATAAACATTTTAATTAATTCGGGGTGTTACAATAGTCACTTTATTCAACTGTCGATAAGCAACACACAACCTCATACTACCATCCTTCTTCTTCACTAACAGCACCGGAGCACCCCACGGAGAAACACTCGTTCGAACAACCCTCTTCTCGAGTAATTCTTATAATTGTTTCTTCAATTCACTTAACTCAGAAGTGGACATCCGGTAAGGAGCCATTGACACCGAACTCGTACCTGGTATCAAGCCCACTGCAAACTCTACTTCATGTTCTGTAGGCAAATCACTTATGTCATCTGGAAACACATCTGGAAATTCGCAGACAACAGGTAATTCAACACTCACAGCCTTATGATCAACCTGCAATGATGTAAACATTGCAAACACCACGGCTCTGTCTTCCAGAAGTTCGTCTACTTGATTAGCAGACAAGAACATCAACTCTTCATTATCACCACACTCAAGATACTCTACGGTCTTATTATAACAATTGATATGTATATAGTTGAACTCCAACCAATTCATTCCAAGGATTACATCGATTTGGTTTAAGGGTAAACACACTAAATCCATCACAAAGCTTTTCCCAAAAATCGTCAAAGGACATCTCGAACACACAAAAGTAGTAGTAACAGAACCATTAGTTGGAATCTTTATTACTATACTACCATTCATATCAGACAATTTCAAACTCAATCTAGTAGCACAGTCAAACGAAATAAACGAATGAGTAGCACCAGTATCAATAATAGCGACCAACTCAACTTTATTAATAAAACAAGTACCTCAAATCAAGTTACCCTTCTCAGGGACTTCTGAACCACTCAAAGCAAATACTCTGCCATTGGTCTGAGCAGCAGTAGCAGTCTTCTTCGGTTTCTAACACTAGGTACTGATGCGACCCTTCTCACCACAATTGAAATAGGTTGGACCTTCATCCTTGCAATCACTAGCTCTATGGACCTTCTTGCCACATCTGTAACACCTCAACACATTATTGGTGCAAACCTCAGCACGGTGGCCTTGCTCGCCACACATGTAACACTTCACAGAAGCAGGAGCTGCTCCCCCACTTGTCTTCTTCCCAACTGTAGCCTTCTGCTTCCCTTTGTTAGCCGAAGTCACATAAGGATTTCCTCTATACGACCCATTATCTTTCTTCTCACTAAGATGCTTGTAGTGAGCAGATCGAGCTCGGTTATCCTCATCATAGATCCTACTCTTATCCACAAGCTCAGCATACCTGGGAATGTGTTGGTACCCAATACCCTGCTTGATTTCTGGCCTTAGCCCATTCTCGAACTTGAGACACTTGGACACCTCAGCATCTGCACGGTTGTAGTGAGGACAGAACTTCACCAGCACCTCAAACTTTGTAGCATACTCTACCACAGTCATGTTTCCTTGTTTTAGCTCAAGGAATTCCACCTCTCTCTTGCCGCGAGCATCTTCCAGAAAATACTTTCCCAAAAATTCCTGCTTGAACACAGCCCAAGTTATGACAGTACCAACGTCTTCCAGTCTCTGGCGGGTGTTATCCCACTAATCCCCAGCCTCTCCTGACAGTATATGAGTCTCAAACTGAACTTGTTAAGCGTAAATACACCCCATTACCCAAAAGATCTTCTCAATCACATTCATCCACTTCTGTGCACTCTCTGGATCATGAGTACCCATAAAAGTCGGTGGATTGTTCCTCTGGAACTTCTTTAAAGCGCGAAACTCGTCAGGAGCTCCACCATTCTTATTGTTCTGAGCCATCACTTGAGCAAGTGACTCCAACGCATCAGCGATAGCACAATCATTTCATCCATCCATCCTGCACACCATCAACAATGTTAGAAGAAATAAATCATCGACAGTGTACACACACTTATCGACTGACAAGGAACTGACATCATGTAAAACCTGGCCAGACAGACCGACCTGCTCTTATACCACTAATGTAACACCCTTATTCTACCCGGCAAATATTCCAAATAAATACAACAATTATATCATAGTACATCATTTAAGAGTGCCACATTGCGTCATAAAACATCAAAATATTAACCTGCTCCGTAACACGGGTTTGATCATCATAAATTTATTTAAACACTTCGCAACGGAATTCAAAACTTAAAATAGTTATAATCCAAAAACATCTTGAAATAAAACCCATAAACATCATCATGCCAACAAAAGAAAGAACTTAAATCGTTCGACTCAAACATCTCGACCCGATGTTACATATCAGAGCAAGACCCTCTAATCGACGGAGAAATCATAATACTTTGAAAGCTAAATCTTCAAGCACCAAGAGAGCTAAGCCTAATCACCTGCATGTTACCCACGTGTAGGAAACATTCAAATAGGCAGGGTAAGTAATCACGAATCAATATATAAGATATAAGCAAAAGATAAAATAGCAGCACAAGATATCATCAAGTCACCCACAAACATCATTCACACCCCAAATACATCAATAGAATGCAATGCCATATAGTATGAAAATGCAACATCATAGACTCATCCACGTGGTACCAATTCGTCATAATTAATAGACACTAGGCCATCACCCTCCAAAGATCCCCACCAATAGGATTGATTTACTACAAGAACCGGAGCACATCACAAAACACTTTAATCCACACAATGAGATTGAAGCCACCACTGGATCGTAGTCCTAAATATGCCATGAATGCATGATACAAAGCGTCATAATAATCATCATCATAAAATCATCATATTTACATCATCATTCATGAATCAATATCAAACACCATGATACAACATAAATTTACACTCATCACGGTTCGTCACTATACTTCACGATTCATCATATTACAATCGTCACATCAAATTTTCCCGATTTTATCACATTCACCCTCATCACTAGGTTACTCATGTTTTATTACCTCATCATAGTCTTACGTGCCAAGTAAATTGAATTATAAGCAAAATCGGGATAGAAATAGCAAAAACGAACAATTATGTCAACAGCCCTGCCCATACGTGTATGGCCATGTGTAGCGAGGGATTTTTGTTGGTGACGCGACCACCTTATCGCTGGGTTTTCCTCACCGCAATGGTAGGAGGAGGTGCTACTTTTTTATTTCTTATTTATCCCGTGAAGATGAATGGGAAAGGGAAGGTATTTAAAACTAAATGTTTAAAAGAGATTCGGGGAGTCTGGGGTCAGGTTATACAATGGGTAGTTGTCAGTTACCCATCCTATATGTGGTTATCCACAGGATATCAGCTTTAGGTTTCACTTTGTAATTGATAGTGCTTATCTGTTAATGGGTTGGGAAAGTTTCTTGGGAAGTATGCGTGAGATTGAGTTTTTGTTGATGTTTTGGTAAGGTATTGTGCCTAAGGATTGATTGGTATGAAGGTACTGGACCTAGGGTTTTTGATTAGTATGCTCGCTAAGATTTCGCAATCTTATGCCTACGTATTCCCGTTTAAATGAAACAGGGAAATCAGAGCAATCGTAGTTCCTCCTATTCTAAGGGAGGAAAAAGATAATGTTTTGGTGTCTTGTTCAAAGCCCAAGACAGAGGCTGAAAGGTTGAGTATTTGTGTCTTGTTTGAAGCCCAAGATTGAAGCTAAAAGGTTTGACTGAGAGAGAACTTGTCATCTCTAAAGGGAGACATTTGGTCTATTTATCACAACTGTTGGGTGACTGATTATAAAGGAGGATTACTTTAACTGGGAAATGTGAATCCAGTAATGCCATAATTTCCTTTATAGGGGATTTTTGACCTGAAGGAGAAGACTTTAACTCAGTGTAGAGCAATGCCATCTTTCCTTAGGAATTTCTCATGCTAAAAGAGGAACATTGCCGTGGATGTAAATAATCCAGAGGCTTGCCGCTTACAACAATTAGATGAAGGGAAAGGAGTTTCTATTTTGACATATGATAAACAGAGAAATGACTTCCTATAGAGGAACTTTTGATTTCCTCTGAGGGTATGTTGATTTTTGTGTACCTTGATCAAAGCCCAAGGTTGAAGCTAAGAGGTTTATTGAGTCTACTGAGGAAGTCCTTATATAAAGCCTAAGAGGAGGCTGTGAATGACCGACTCAACAAGAGAGTGTTTATATATGTCTTGTACAATGCACAAGATTAAGGCTAAAAGAGACTGGCTCTTTTGGGGATATCATTATACAAAGCCTAAGAGGAGGCTAAAAGTTTGACTTTTCCGGGGAAAATGTTCTATCTGTCTTGTACAAAGCCCAAGATTGAGGCTAAAAGGATTCTGACTCCGCTGGGGAGGTTTGTATGTATCTTGTACAAAGCCCAAGATAGAAGCTGAAAAGAAGACTGACGTTGCGGGAAAGAAATCTTTATCTGTTTTGTACAAAGCCCAAGATTGAGGCTGAAAGAGACTTTTTTGACTCGGCTAAGGATTTTTTAGGTATCTCGTACAAAGCCCAAGATAGAGGCTGAAATGATTTTGAATCTGCTTGGGAAATTATTCCTCGAAGCCTAAAACAAGGCTGAAAGGAATTAACTATGATGGGGAAGTTATTTGTCCCAAGCTTAAGAGGAGGTTATGAAATTTTATATCTCGTACAAAGCCCAAGATAGAGGCTAAAAAGCGTTTGACTCAACAAGAGAGTGCTTTTTATTTGTCATGTACCAAGCCCAGGATTGAGGCGGAACAAGCTAGAGAAATCATCATATACAGCTCGAGAGGAGGTGACCTCCTGCTAGGGGAAAATCATTATACAAAGCCTAAGAGGAGGCTATTGACTCAACAAGAGGGTGTTTTTATCTGTCTCGTACAAAGCCCGAGATTGAGGCTAAAGGGTTGACTCAACGAGAGAGTACTGAAAGGTGTTTGACTCAACAAGAGAGTCTGAGACGGTGATTGACTCAACAAGAGAGTCTGAAAAGGTTAGCTCCGCTGGGGAGAATCATTGTACGAAGCCCAAGAGGAGGCTGATTGTGCTGAGGAAGGATCATTATACAAAGCCTAAGAGGAGGCTATCTTCTGCCGGGGGTTATTGAGATCCCGAGGCAGGCCCAAGTGGGGAATAAACTCTTGCTGAGGATTACAGAAGTGTTGAGGTATCAGATGCCTTGAGGTTCTGATTTGAGATAGTGTTATACTAGTGATAGACTGACCCTGGCTGGGGGATTTTAGGAGAGAGACTGGGTTTTAGAACCCCCAAGTTTTAGCTCTGCTGGAGATTAATCCAGAATCCGGGGTTTCTTCCTATGTTTGGAGGGAACTTGAGAATGTCTTTGAGACTCAAGAGGATTAGACTGTCCAAGTCTACCGATGTGGAAGAGTTTTATCTTTTGTATGATGCCTCCAGGAGGAGGCGGGTGTTTTAAGGGATGAGAATCAACCCTAAATTGATCAAAGGTTTGACACTGGAAAGACTGCTCTAGCAAAGGATGAAAAAGTTCTGTCTTATACCTTTAAGAGGTCGTCAGGGTCCTTATATTAAGCCCAAGAGAAGGCATGAGAACTTCTAAGAAGCCGAAGGGTCCTTGTACAAAGCCCAAGCGGAGGCGGGGATGCTTTTAGGAAGCCTATGGGTCCCAAACCAAGAAAAGTTCAAGAAATACTATTCACCGAGAATAGATTTTTTAGTGAAAGCTCTGAGGTTTGAAGAAACTCAAGAGATGTTATTCAATGAGAATAGATCAACTCCGGGGAGTAGAATTTCTTTGACAATTTCTAGGGGTGACATTCTGAGAAAAGGTTCACGAGGAATACTGCCTTTCTCTTTGTTCCATATTGTTTAAGCCCAAGAGAAGGCAAGACTGTATCTGGAAATCCAATGGGGATCTAGTTTTGACTGTATTTAAAGAGTGACTAACATGGCTTTACCTAGTTCTAGACCTAGTTGTCGGGGAAAACTATAAATAACTATACTAGTACATATACAGTTGATATATGACGAGTATTTAAAAGGGTATGAAAGAAGACTAACCATGCGCAGCTTCCCACAATACAGTTATATATATATATATATATATGAAAGCGAGTAAATGAAAGCTGATAAAACTTACAGGTGAGCAAGCTTCCATGTTGTATTGTTAGTTGTTCAAAGAAATTAAAGAAAGTTTTGATAACAACTGTATATTTGAACCTAAATCAAAAGGGAAGTTGTTTTGATAAGATTGTATTGGGACTTATGCAATGACTGAGGCCCAAAAGGTTTTCTGTACAAAGATATGGGTCTTACAACTCAAGGAGAGGCCCAAAGAGTTTTGAAAATGAATAAAGATGGGTCTTATAGCTCAAGGAGAAGCCCAGATGATTTTGTTAAAAAGGCGACGATCGCGCCGTTGTTTTGAAAATGTACAGAGGGACTTATACAATAAGTAAGGCCCACAATGGTTTATTTACACAGGGATTGGGTCTTACACTCTATTAAAGGCCCAAGGATTGTTTTGAAAAATAAAGATGGGACTTATAACACGAGGGGAGGCGCAGGTTATTTGATATTGAACCAGTGATCGCGCCGAGGATTTTGAAAATATGTTGGGACTTATACAATAAGTGAGGCCCAAATTATTTTGGTTTTCAAAAGGGTTCGGGTCTTACACTCTATTAGAGGCCCATGAGTGTTTGAAAATTAAAAATCGGGAAGAAACCCTAATTTTTTAATAAAAATGGTATTTTTCAAAGGTAATTTAAATAATAAATGAAAAAATATCAATTATATTCAAAAACAAGTTGTACACTTTGGAAAATATTTTGGAAAATCAAGTTTAATCATATGAAAGCTTAAAATCCAATTGATTTTGAAAGATTAAAGTGAGAATTTCATTTAAAAAATATTTAAAAACAATTAAAATGAAATTAATTACAAAAATTCTAATTATATTAAATAAATAATATAAATTGGATTTTTTGTGGAATAAAATATTTTAACATTTTTGTGATTTTTTACAAAAAGAACCAATAAAAAATAATTAAAAGTGAGAGAGAAGTTAATTTTCCAATTCATTTAAAATAATATGAAAAATATTAAAAAAGTGGAAAAAGTGGTAAAAAAAAGGGTCTGGGGCGAGGGGGATTCGAACCCCAGACCTCAAGGTTTCAGTGCGCGCCTTCTACCACTGGGGTGGCGATACATCCGTGTATCAAAGCCACCGTAGAAATACATAAGGCATGCCTTGTTTTAGGCCTGGCCAAGGCAAGGCAAGACAAGGTTTTGGACCAAAAACGTAAAGGCCATAACTTTCTCATTTCTCCATGGATGGGGACAAAATTTAGGCCTATCCTACCTAGAGTTTCACAGGGAATCCAATGGTGGTGGTGGTTTTTTTAGATTAGGTCCCTATTTAAAAAACCGATAGTGTTTTTGAAATAGGCCTATAATTGCATTTTCTATACTAACACATGGTACAAGCAAGAATTACATGGCAAATTGGTTCAAACACAACATATATGACATGTATGAGATGTTTATGATCAGTGAACTTCAAAGCAATGCCTATTTTAGAAAGTTCAAGTGATGATTCACTTACCTCTTGGAGCTTGTTGTGCAATCTGCCAAGCTTCTTGTGCCAGAAGTAATTTGATGCCTTGGACACTCTCAATTGATCCCTTAGAAGCTTTTAGAATGGTTAGTACCAGCTGGAATCCTCAGGAACAAGTTTGAGCTCTTTCTTCCAAAATCGGCAAAAGTGACCAATATGGCAACTCTCTCAAATGGTGTTCCAGATGCGGGGAACCATTTGGGACAGCTCAAGGATGATATTTGGAGTGTGTTTAAGGTTTTATCTGGTTTTGAAAGTGACTGAATCAAAACATGGCTTGAAAAATGCAAAAAAAAGTCCAATTTTGAGGTTTTGAGAGGGGACTTTGTGATTTTAGTGTTACAGGTCACATATGAGAGTTTGGACAGCTTAGATATGACATATTGGATGTGTTTGGATCATGAGCTGTGATGGAATTGCTCTCTAACTCAAAACTCAGAGGTACCTTGCAAAAGAAGGTATTTTGGCCTAAAGAGAGGGATTTTGAGGAAATCATCAGTTTGGTTGCTCTGGTGTACTCAAACTGAGCACAAATGAGCTCTATTTATAGTAGAGCAAGTTTGTTTTGCAAGCAATAGTGAATGGCAACTGCAGCAGGCCTTTGGCCAATGTTATGCAAAAGGAATCTCAAGTCTCCTCTAGCCATTGACTAGAGGTTAGGGCACATGCCTATGGTTCTTTGATTCAGAGTTATCCTTGACTCATTCAGTTGGAATAGGCTCAGCCCATGCCACCTTGGTGTATGCATTGAATGCTTGGAATCAAAATTGGATATTTGGCATCTTTTAGGCTTTTTTAGGTTTGGCATGCTACTTGTAGATTCATGGACTTGTGGGGCTTGGAGATCAGATCACCCCCCTTGGATTTGATCCTCATATATGTCCAATTGATGACAAGGCTTGGATTTATCATATTTGGACAAATCGAGCAAAATTTACAAAATCTGCCATATCTGTCTTGAAAAAATCAGCTCATGATGCCATGTTTCAAGGGTTGTATCTCCTTGCTCAAATGGAATTTGGAGATGATCTGGTACTTGTTGGAAAACCCTTATGGCATACCTTAACTTTGATGTCCACCCCTAGACCTGGTTTGACTTGGATCAAGGTGAAAACTGCCCCCTACATTTTGGAAAAAGTAAGGCAGATTTTGACTTAGTGAAAATTTCACTAAGTGTTGGAAAAAGTGGCATTTCATGTTTTCAGCCATTTTGATCACTCCATAACTAAAAATCCATGAGGAATTGGAATGAGCTGTAGTTGACACTTTTGAAGTGTGTAATGAGAGCTACAAATCCATCTTTGGATCATCCAAAATGGTTGCTTGGATCTCAAGTTATGATCCTTGGATGTTGGTACCCTAACCACTTTGTTTCATAACTTAGAAAAATTCTAAGTTTTTTATGGGTACCCCTTTTACAAGTTTACTCACTTTTCTTGATTTTTCTTGATGAATGATGATTCCAATCACACATTAACATTGTTTTAGGGTTAAGGAACCTTGGTTGACCAAAAAAATCAAAAAGTCAAACTTTGACTTTTTGTACAGTTAACTTTTTATCAGATGAAATCCAAACTATGCGATCCTTTGTGAAATCAAGTCCTTGACCTAAATCAAACCTAATGGATGGACTCCATAGGTGATATAGGGTGTATTGAATCATGTCCCATGGTTTGGGAGCATGTCTTGGTCAAAAGTCAAAGGTACAGTTGACTTTTTCCCTAAAACCCTAATTGTGGTCCAGATGAAAATGAAACTTGTGAATCAAGTTTCCTGGGTTAATCCATTGTTGCAAATGGATCCATGTAGTGTATTAGAGACCCCCAAACCATGTCTTAAGTTCTTGGCTCATGTTTTGTCCCAAAAGTCAATTTAGGGGTGAATTAGGTCAAGAAACCCTAATTCCTGATTTTTGGTAAATGCATTCCCTGAGGTTAAATTGACTTGATGATTGGGTCCATGAGGTCCCTTGGAGTATCATAGGTTATGTTTTAAAGCATTGGCTCATGCCCAGATGAAAATTTCCATCTGGAGGCCCTTGTCAACCAAAACCCTAATTTGGTGACACTGTCGATCCCGAGGCTTACTCCACTTGGAATGTAGCAACTTTGTGCTTGGCTCCTGATGTGGGAGTCCTCTTGATCCTTTATGGGTGTTGGAGAGTTTAGACAAGTTGAAGATCATGTCAATTCTTGATTGATCCTTTGTCTAAGTGCTCAGAGAGGGCTCAAAACCCTAATTCTTGGTTGTGGTGAATGCTCACCCCTCTTTGAGGAGATTAGTGAGGCATGATGGTTCATCCATATTATGATGATAATTTACACAATGATGGGGAATCTTGGTGGTCAAAATTTGGGGTATGACACCATGCCCTATATGCGTATGGCTCTCTTCCTCGCTCATTGGCCTGCGTATCATACGTGTAGGGCCACCTGCCCAGGCCTCCCATACGCGTACCACCTTAAGTGTTACGCATATCACCAGAGAGGTTTCCCTTTCAAAAATACCCTCCAATCTCCCATTACGCGTAATGCCTAGCCCATACGCGTAATGCCCAATTTCCAAGAATCCCCTACACGTAATGGTCTTCCATACGTGTACGACCACCTTCCCTTACGCGTACCCTATGCGTACTGACAGAGGGTCATGCTGGCCCTGGGGACGGGTGCGTATGCTTCGCGTAACACCCTGGGGATGTCCCCTTCATACGCGTAAGACTCCCTCCCTTACGTGTATGGCTAGAAACCCCTCAAAACTCAGATTTCACATCTGAACGAAATTCTCCCCATTGCAGCACCTTCAATCTTCCAAATCGGACTTAAAACATGCTTCGATTCATCACAGATCTAAGTCCTAATTCTACTTCATGTTTTCATCAGCTTATATCATAAAACTCTAGATTCGTTTATCCTAATTTCTCAATTACAGACCTGAGTTGTAATCATCACGAGAACAACAGAGACAACTACAATTCCAAACATCAATGACAACATTCACACAATTTTCACAACAGACAACAATTATACATACAGATCCATGAAAATTCATCACAAAATTCATCATACGAAAATTCATCATAAACTCATCATTGATTCATCAGAAGTTCTTCAAAGACACAGAACACGCAAAACTACCTCTACCTTAAACCTATATCAAACATATTAACCCAGATTAACCCCTCATACCTTGAATTGCTCAGCAACAGATTCTTCTTCGGGGTTCTACGGTTGACTTCCTCGTTCTTTGTGCCCTACCCTCCTTTTCTCCGTCCTTTTCACTTCTTACGATTGCACAAAATAACTTCCCTAATTCCCACTTTTATTTTTGTCAAACCTACCCCTTGGACCCCAATTATGACTTCCCCATAATATCCTCACTTAACCTTCCCAATAATGCCGTCTTACCCTTAATAATCCCCTTAATTATTTTAAATAATAATAATAATAATAATAATAATAATAATAATAATAATAATCTAATTATATAAATTATCTATTATTATTACTAATAAAATAATCCTAATTAAATTACTAATTCTAAGTGCCTCAATATTCCCTTAACTCAATGCTACCCCACAACACCACACAAATTCACCATGCGCCACAATATTCATCAAAATTCACCGAAACACCGAATAATTATATGAAATCAATTAAATAAATATTATAATTATTTTTGGGGTGTTACAGTGACAATCCCGGTTACTACACAACAGCAAAACCTTCAACAACAACAGGCTCCAAGATAAGCCTATCAACAGAGACAAAGAACGGTTAAACGACACTTTGATCCATTGCCAATGTCTTATGCCATGCTGCTTCAACAACTGCTTAGATTGAATCTGGTAGAACTCCATACTATGGGTCCCTCTCTAGCAAAGCTCCCAGCTGGGTATGACGCTAACTGTAACACCCCAATTCTACCCATCGAATATTAATAAAAATCAGAGTACTTTAAAATTTCCAACAAAATCAGGATGTCACATTTTTCAACTTAAAAACAACAATCTACTCGTATTTCACTTATCATTTGATACATAGCATTCGGCATACAACTGTCAACTTATACTTCCCTCACAACTTTATTCAGTTATTACAATTTTCAAATTAATATTATTCAACATTTAGTAATAACAACAACTTAGGAACAACTTCAAACAACTAGTAATCATAACTATTCATCAACTTATAATAACAACGACATAAACAAAACATCCCCCCCCCCCCCGAGTGCTACGTATCAGAGCAAGACCAACTCGAGCTAACAGCATCTAAGACTTCACATTATACCTCAACTTCTGCAGCTATTCTTGAGTACCTGCTCAGTTACCCATAATAGGTAACATCATTACAGAAGGGGTGAGATATCGAATATTATAAACAAAATATGATAATTAATATACTAGATTAGAATCCTACAAATTTCACCGCTTCATACAACAGTCACGTAACAACTAGAAATAAACAACTTAATAGCAACCACAACTTATAACAACCAGCCACTCATAACAACGACAACTTCACAACAACAACAACTTCACAACAACAACGAATCAATAACAACAACAAATTCACAACGACTCAAAGTGCGACGCAACTATGCACATGCATGTGGTACCATCGGAGTAAAACTCCCAACTTAAACATTGCCAAGTTATCGAGGCATTTCAACTTAATCAGGTGCCATCAAGGCCAACTTAATCAATGCCATCAAGGCCAACGTGGTGTGAGCATACAACCCCGACTCATGAATGCAATGTATGCGACAATTATCAAAGGCATACAATCAACTACATCATCAACAAGAACAACCAGAACAACAACAACGAACACAACAACTCAAACATGCATCAATAGCATCAACTTAATCCAACATTGGTCATTCGACCTACAACTTAATCAACAACAACACAACTCAAACAACATTGGTCATAAGACCTGCAACTTAAATACTTCGCCCGTAAATCGGGACAATACAACTTATCCAACTGTACCTGCAATTCCACGCGTTCAACTTAATTCAACAAAACAAACCGACTAAAGTCACCTACTAATTATTACGAACTACCTCGACAATTTTCGTTAAATTCCGGTCAACTAACTTTTCCGCTTAATTCTACCGGGCGACTAAAATTCCTACTGTTTTCAACTTCCAGCATCTTTTCAACAAAATAAATCAACCACACCACCTACTAATTATTACAAACCTTCCCATAAATTTTCATTCGATTCTGGGCAACTAAATATACCGCTTAATTTTGCTCTCGGCACTGTCTTCTGTCCCAATTCTGCTGCCAGTTTATTTTTCTGCTACTTAACCTTTGCTGTCAACAACATTCCAACACTGCGTTATAATACCAAGGTCTGCTACTTCCTTAAAATCTGCTGTTAATACTACGGTGTGTTCCTGCTATTTATTTACAACACTCTGTTATTTACTATACTGCTAACTTCAATGTGCTGCTATTTGAGTTTCTTCTGCCATTTAACCAAACCTGCTACAAATATTAATTCTGCTACTTATACAAGTATATCAATTGCATACCAGACCTCTGCAACTTAATCATCGAACCTGCTATTTGCTACTACAAAATAACCACACATACTGCTAATTGATTCTGCTACTGCTATATACCCATACTGAAATTAATTAACTGTTTTATCTCTAGTAATCGTATGCTGCTACTAATTACTCTGTTAGATACAAATACCAACAACTCTGTTACTAAATTATCCATTAACCATTATTACTATCATAATTAACATTATATATATCTACATATTGTAAAATGGTTCAATATATATGTATACGTGCCATCAAATATCATAAAAGGAAAGCATAAATGAGGCGCCCACCTCAATACTTGGAGGCCCTCGCCTCCTTCCTTTAATTAAAGGGGGGTGCTCACCTCCATTACTTTGAGGCCCCCGCCTCCAATTCCTATTCTTCGGCTCAAGATTTTCCCTTCTAAAGAAAACAACTTCAATTCACCAAATATATTACCTCAAATATATTACATGGAAATTAAATGTAAATCCTCACAAACAACCTAGTTTTGATCGCAGATCGATCGATACACCCAAGATATTCACAGAATCACAAATTCATCACAAACACAGGATTTATAGCAAATTCATGTAACCCAAATCCCACATAAAAATTATCATAATCCCGTTTATAATAGTCGAACCCACCCTTACCTTGGATTGAAGGCAGCTCGACAATCGATCGGCTTCCGGAAATTCGACGCCGGTAGCGGTTTCTCTCTCGTTCCCAACTTCTCTCACGTTCTTCCAAATCCCTCGTGTAACTTCATTTTTTTTTTCTACTGATACCACAAGACTTAATTTCTATTTCTTATATTCCTTTTAACCAAATAATAATAATAATAATAATAATAATAGTATTATTATTCTTTAATGGTCCAACTAATCCACACCACCAAATTGCTATATACCACTCCCACACTAAATCCAATTAAATAAACAATATTCTAAATTAATATTATCTCCAATATTAATTTCTCCGATCCAACCGACTAATAATCCAACTTTAACTTAATAATCCAAATACGCCTCTTAAAATAATATTGACAAATCCAACTACTCCGATTAATTCTCAACTTCGTCTAAATCCAATAATTAAATCCTTCAATAATTTAATTAACTAATTAATTAAATTCAGGCGTTACAACTCTCCCCCACTTAGAATATTTTCGTCCTCGAAAATCTATCCGACACCACCATCCTTATCCCAACTCTCGTATTTAATCTTCCAGTCCAACAACAACTCAATCACGGTTTTAAACCCAATATGTATACTCCGATACTTCAATTACTCTTACAACATGATCGTTACTATTCGCCAACCATTTTAGTAATACCTTGAAACAATCACCTTACAACATAGTAACAACTTTCACTTGCCTATACTCGACTATACAACATCGCATCATTACCGCAGCAACGTAAACAACACCAAAACACATATACGATCCTTATCTCCATACTCTGAAGGAAACCCACGTATAACACAAACAACGGCTCTTAACCTCAACGGCGACAACAACGCGAATACTACCCAAGTGATGCAATTGACAACTAACATCGCAACACAAGAAGTAACCAACTTAAGAATTTACCGGTTTAAGAACCAAAACACAACAACTTAAGAATACCAACTTAAACACAGCATCAACGTAACCAAATATCAACATCGGTACAATTCACGTCTGAACAACCACAATACACTACGCGTTCGCTGCGCACTCTGATTACTTTCAAGGTACTAACTCTACTCAGTTGACCTCCAACTTCCAATCATCAAAATCGACATAATACCAATGCTTTCGACTTAACTCTTCGGGATCTCCCCGTTAACACCACACATAAATTACAACTTTACTATCTTTTATCAACATAGTTCCCAAAATCACCTTAGGCGCATAACAACATTACAACAACATTTGACACCTGAGTCCACTTAAATTCAACAAGATAAATCATCTTTACCAACCAAAACTCCACTTTTACAAATCAACTTATAATTTAACTTCTTGTTCTACCTGTAACTCAACCCTCACATTCTTCAGTCTCAACTGAAATTTTCCATACTACTTATCAATCAAACACAGCTTCGTGTTGTCATCCTTAAATTCAACTAATATTCTAACATATGAACTTGTATCAGCAAAACAAACAACCTTCAAGCACTTGGCTTGACTTCGACCAATTCAACGTACATACTATACTAGTTGGCACGACACATCTATCCATCAATTATGACTCCGTCTACTATCAACAATGGATTAAGGGTGATCAGTTCCTCAATTTGTCAATAGACAGCCGACAACCATAATGGTGAAATAAATCATCAGTACCCAACACAATAGCGTACTTCAACTTGTGCCCAAAGTCCGTAAGCATAATGCTCCGCCAACTTTCTAAGGCTTACCAATGCCACTCTTAGTTCCTTTAGTTGCAACTTCGTCAATGATGCAAAACATTCAAAATCCATTACGCATCCTCTGATGCACATTCATAGTATAACACGACTTTAAATATTTTTCCAACACCGGAATCGCTACAACATTGAGAACGATCCAATTCAGTTTGCTCCAATTACAACTTTCAACCAAGGTGAAAATTCTTAGCAACACAAATCAACATTCACATTTCTCTCAACATTACCTTTACTTAACATCATCGTCTTAATCATCCTCATTCAACATAAATTGCATCTCCAAGCATTCCCCGATACAGTCACATCTTACAAATACCAACATTTTATTCTTAATAATATTCCACACTTGTTTTCATCCTTCCAAAATTTTCAGCAATGGTCGCTCAACTTCAACCATATATATCTCCTTCAATACAGATCTCTCAATCACAAAATCATATTCCAAAATGAAGAGAATTTTGTGTATTTTTCATAACTTCAGGAATCGCTCAAATCCGATTTACGAGTAACGAGTTATCGGCCACACAACGGGACTGGTCCAGAATTTCCGTATGCAGAATTTTCTAAATATCAGCACCAGACCCAAATATTAAAACACACTTTTCTCCCTCTTCACAAACTTCCTGAAGACAAATCTTATATGCAACCTGTAGGGAATTTCGTAAGCTTTCCAAAAAGTCCATAACCGCTTCCATCCGAATCACGAGTCAAAAGTTATACCTCGTTTACTGACAGCTGCTCCAAAATCACAAAAACCATAATTTGAGATCGATGAACATAAGTTCCATCTTTCTCTCTTGCTTCCAAAATTCACCAACATCCTTTCTTTTCATCCCACTACGAGAATCACTCGACTTTAATCCAACTATACTCAAGGCATATTAATCTACCGACTTGATCCACCAACTTAACATTTCCTTTGGGATAATCCCTTAATCTCAATCGATTCACCCTCCATAATATACACACATCTCGAACTAGACCGATACGAATTCATGAGTCCATACTCTCGCCGGTTCGCAACAACATCGCTTCGACAACATTTGTACTCTTACAATCAACATCACTTTGAACCAACTTCTACATACTAACAACACGTCCGGGAGACAAGCCTCTCCCCCACTTGTTTCAAACCAACACCTGCAGACAACAACTAGAAACTAACAAACAAGTACCGACAGTGTTTCACACACATGTCGAGTACTAAGGGACAAACAGCATTAGACAACATTGGCCGGACAGACCGACCTGCTCTGATACCACTAATGTAACACCCCAATTCTACCCATCGAATATTAATAAAAATCAGAGTACTTTAAAATTTCCAACAAAATCAGGATGTCACATTTTTCAACTTAAAAACAACAATCTACTCGTATTTCACTTATCATTTGATACATAGCATTCGGCATACAACTGTCAACTTAAACTTCCCTCACAACTTTATTCAGTTATTACAATTTTCAAATTAATATTATTCAACATTTAGTAATAACAACAACTTAGGAACAACTTCAAACAACTAGTAATCACAACTATTCATCAACTTATAATAACAACGACATAAACAAAACATCCCCCCCAAGTGCTACGTATCAGAGCAAGACCAACTCGAGCTAACAGCATCTAAGACTTCACATTATACCTCAACTTCTGCAGCTATTCTTGAGTACCTGCTCAGTTACCCATAATAGGTAACATCATTACAGAAGGGGTGAGATATCGAATATTATAAACAAAATATGATAATTAATATACTAGATTAGAATCATACAAATTTCACCGCTTCATACAACAGTCACGCAACAACTTAATAGCAACCATAACTTATAACAACCAGCCACTCATAACAACGACAACTTCACAACAACAACAACTTCACAACAACAACGAATCAATAACAACAACAAATTCACAACGACTCAAAGTGCGACGCAACTATGCACATGCATGTGGTACCATCGGAGTAAAACTCCCAACTTAAACATTGTCAGGTTATCGAGGCATTTCAACTCAATCAGGTGCCATCAAGGCCAACTTAATCAATGCCATCAAGGCCAACGTGGTGTGAGCATACAGCCCCGACTCATGAATGCAATGTATGCGACAATTATCAAAGGCATACAATCAACTACATCATCAACAAGAACAACCAGAACAACAACAACGAACACAACAACTCAAACATGCATCAATAGCATCAACTTAATCCAACATTGGTCATTCGACCTACAACTTAATCAACAACAACACAACTCAAACAACATTGGTCATAAGACCTGCAACTTAAATACTTCGCCCGTAAATCGGGACAATACAACTTATCCAACTGTACCTGCAATTCCACGCGTTCAACTTAATTCAACAAAACAAACCGACTAAAGTTACCTACTAATTATTACGAACTACCTCGACAATTTTTGTTAAATTCCGGTCAACTAATTTTTCCGCTTAATTCTACCGGGCGACTAAAATTCCTACTGTTTTCAACTTCCAGCATCTTTTCAACAAAATAAATCAACCACACCACCTACTAATTATTACAAACCTTCCCATAAATTTTCATTCGATTCTGGGCAACTAATATACCGCTTAATTTTGCTCTCGGCACTGTCTTCTGTCCCAATTCTGCTGCCAGTTTATTTTTCTGCTACTTAACCTTTGCTGTCAACAACATTCCAACACTGCGTTATAATACCAAGGTCTGCTACTTCCTTAAAATCTGCTGCTAATACTACGGTGTATTCCTGCTATTTATTTACAACACTCTGTTATTTACTATACTGCTAACTTCAATGTGCTGCTATTTGAGTTTCTTCTGCCATTTAACCAAACCTGCTACAAATATTAATTCTGCTACTTATACAAGTATATCAATTGCATACCAGACCTCTGCAACTTAATCATCGAACCTGCTATTTGTTACTACAAAATAACCACACATACTGCTAATTGATTCTGCTACTGCTATATACCCATACTGAAATTAATTAACTGTTTTATCTCTAGTAATCGTATGCTGCTACTAATTACTCTGTTAGATACAAATACCAACAACTCTGTTACTAAATTATCCATTAACCATTATTACTATCATAATTAACATTATATATATCTACATATTGTAAAATGGTTCAATATATATGTATACGTGCCAGCAAATATCATAAAAGGAAAGCATAAAGGAGGCGCCCACCTCAATACTTGGAGGCCCTCACCTCCTTCCTTTAATTAAATGGGGGTGCTCACCTCCATTACTTTGAGGCCCCCGCCTCCAATTCCTATTCTTCGGCTCAAGATTTTCCCTTCTAAAGAAAACAACTTCAATTCACCAAATATATTACATCAAATATATTACATGGAAATTAAATGTAAATCCTCACAAACAACCTAGTTTTGATCGCAGATCGATCGATACACCCAAGATATTCACAGAATCACAAATTCATCACAAACACAGGATTTATAGCAAATTCATGTAACCCAAATCCCACATAAAAATTATCATAATCCCGTTTATAATAGTCGAACCCACCCTTACCTTGGATTGAAGGCAGCTCGACAATCGATCGGCTTCCGGAAATTCGACGCCGGTAGCGGTTTCTCTCTCGTTCCCAACTTCTCTCACGTTCTTCCAAATCCCTCGTGTAACTTTTTTTTTTCTACTGATACCACAAGACTTAATTTCTATTTCTTATATTCCTTTTAACCAAATAATAATAATAATAATAATAATAATAATAGTATTATTATTCTTTAATGGTCCAACTAATCCACACCACCAAATTGCTATATACCACTCCCACACTAAATCCAATTAAATAAACAATATTCTAAATTAATATTATCTCCAATATTAATTTCTCCGATCCAACCGACTAATAATCCAACTTTAACTTAATAATCCAAATACGCCTCTTAAAATAATATTGACAAATCTAACTACTCCGATTAATTCTCAACTTCGTCTAAATCCAATAATTAAATCCTTCAATAATTTAATTAACTAATTAATTAAATTCAGGCGTTACACTAACGCCCATTGTAATTTCCATTCCGAGGCCCCTGGACATACTGTTGAGAGATGTAGAGCTTTCCAGCATAAGGTTCAAGATCTGATTGATTCTAAAGCTATCAACTTTGCTCCGCTTGCTACTCCGAATGTTATCCAGAATCCTATGTCTCCTCATGGTGGGGTAAATGTTAATGCTATCGAAGAAGACAAGGGTCGGAAGCTGATATCTGATGTTACTGTTGTCAAGACGTCAGTGTTGGTTATAAAGGATTGTCTGTTAAAAGAGGGGTGTTCCCTGGTTGTAATATGGGATGTTCAGACTATCTGACTCAAGTAAATGACTGTGATAATTTGAATAGAGGTATTCAATGGCTGATAAATGATGGAAGTTTGTAATTTAATCAAGTTTCTGGTGTTGGTAATGATGTTTTGACAATTACTATCCCTTTCACGCCTGTGCAGATCCCGATGCCAGTGAGGCGGGCTCCAATAACCATTATAGTGCCTGGACCGGTTCCTTTCAAAAGTGAGAAGGCGATTTCGGTGTACTATCAAGGTCATAAACAGGAAATTGAGGCTCCGGCTATGAGTGATTTGAAAGTTAATAATGTGGGTGTTGGTGGGTTCACCCGGAGTGGTAGGCTGTTTGCGCCACAAACTCTTCAGAATGATAATACGGATGCTTTGGCAAAGGCCAAAGGTGAGTAAGTGGTGAATGATGAGCCTGTACAGAGGACAGCTCTTAGGACGTCTTTCGAGAATGATGTGGAGGAATTCATGAAGATTATCAAGAAAAGTGATTACAAGATTGTAGATCACCTTCATCAGACTCCCCACCAATAGGATTGATTCTATACAAGAACCGGAGCACATCACAAAACACTTCAATCCACACAATGGGATTGAAGCCACCACTGGATCGTAGTCCCAAATATGCCATGAATGCATGATACAAAGCGTCATAATAATCATCATCAAAAAATCATCATATTTACATCATCATTCATGAATCAATATCAAACACCATGATACAACATAAATTTACACTCATCACGGTTCGTCACTATACTTCATGATTCATCATATTACAATCGTCACATCAAATTTTCCCGATTTTATCACAGTCACCCTCATCACTAGGTTACTCATGTTTTATTACCTCATCATAGTCTTACGTGCCAAGTAAATTGAATTATAAGCAAAATCGGGATAGAAATAGCAAAAACGAACAATTATGTCAACAGCCCTGCCCATACGCGTATGGCCATATGTAGCGAGCGATTTTTGTCGGTGACGCGACCACCTTATCGCTGGGTTTTCCTCACCGCAATGGTAGGAGGAGGTGCTACTTTCTGATTTCTTATTTATCCCGTGAAGATGAAAGGGAAAGGGAAGGTATTTAAAACTAACCTTGCACGCGGATGTTTAACTGAACAAAGGCTTAAAAGAGATTCGGGGAGTCTGGGGTCAGGTTATACAATGGGTAGTTGTCAGTTACCCATCCTATATGTGGTTATCCACAGGATATCAGCTTTAGGTTTCATTTTGTAATTGATAGTGCTTATCTGTTAATGGGTTGGGAAAGTTTCTTGGGAAGTATGAGTGAGATTGAGTTTTTGTTTATGTTTTGGTAAGGTACTGGACCTAAGGATTGATTGGTATGAAGGTACTGGACCTAGGGTTGTTGATTAGTATGCTCGCTAAGATTTCGCAATCTTATGCCTACGTATTCCCGTTTAAATGAAACAGGGAAATCAGAGCAATCATAGTTCCTTCTATTCTAATGGAGGAAAAAGATAATGTTTTGGTGTCTTGTTCAAAGCCCAAGACAGAGGCTGAAAGGTTGAGTATTTGTGTCTTGTTTGAAGCCCAAGATTGAAGCTAAAAGGTTTGACTGAGAGAGAACTTGTCATCTCTAAAGGGGGACATTTGGTCTATTTATCACAACTGTTGGGTGACTGATTATAAAGGAGGATTACTTTAACTAGGATATGTGAATCCAGTAATGCCATAATTTCCTTTATAGGGGATTTTTGACCTAAAGGAGAAGACTTTAACTCAGTGTAGAGCAATGCCATCTTTCCTTAGGAATTTCTCATGCTAAAAGAGGAACATTGGCGTGGATGTAAATAATCCAGAGGCTTGCCGCTTACAACAATTAGATGAAGGGAAAGGAGTTTCTGTTTTGACATATGATAAACAGAGAAATGACTTCCTATAGAGGGACTTTTGATTTCCTCTGAGGGTATGTTGATTTTTGTGTACCTTGATCAAAGCCCAAGGTTGAAGCTAAGAGGTTGATTGACTCTACTGAGGAAGTCCTTATGTAAAGCCTAAGAGGAGGCTGGGAATGACCGACTCAACAAGAGAGTGTATATATATGTCTTGTACAATGCCCAAGATTAAGGCTAAAAGAGACTGGCTCTTTTGGGGATATCATTATACAAAGCCTAAGAGGAGGCTAAAAGTTTGACTTTTCCAGGGAAAATGTTCTATCTGTCTTGTACAAAGCCCAAGATTGAGGCTAAAAGGATTCTGACTCCGCTGGGGAGGTTTGTATGTATCTTGTACAAAGCCCAAGATAGAAGCTAAAAAGAAGATTGACGCTGCGGGAAAGAAATCTTTATCTGTTTTGTACAAAGCCCAAGATTGAGGCTGAAAGAGACTTTTCTGACTCGGCTAAGGATTTTTTAGGTATCTCGTACAAAGCCCAAGATAGAGGCTGAAATGATTTTGAATCTGCTTGGGAAATTATTCCTCGAAGCCTAAAACAAGGCTGAAAGGAATTAACTATGCTGGGGAAGTTATTTGTCCCAAGCTTAAGAGGAGGTTATGAAATTTTATATCTCGTACAAAGCCCAAGATAGAGGCTAAAAAGGGTTTGACTCAACAAGAGAGTGCTTTTTATTTGTCATGTACCAAGCCCAGGATTAAGGCGGAACAAGCTAGAGTAATCATCATATGCAGCTCGAGAGGAGGTGAGCTCCTGCTAGGGGGAAATCATTATACAAAGCCTAAGAGGAGGCTATTGACTCAACAAGAGGGTGTTTTTATCTGTCTCGTACAAAGCCCGAGATTGAGGCTAAAGGGTTGACTCAACAAAAGAGTACTGAAAGGTGATTGACTCAACAAGAGAGTCTGAGACGGTGATTGACTCAACAAGAGAGTCTGAAAAGGTTAGCTCCACTGGGGAGAATCATTGTACGAAGCCCAAGAGGAGGCTGACTGTGCTGATGAAGGATTATTATACAAAGCCTAAGTGGAGGCTATCTTCTGCCGGGGGTTATTGAGATCCCGAGGCAGGCCCAAGTGGGGAATAAACTCTTGCTGAGGATTACAGAAGAGTTGAGGTATCAGATGCCTTGAGGTTCTGATTTGAGATAGTGTTATACTAGTGATAGACTGACCCTAGCTGGGGGATTTTAGGAGAGAGACTGGGTTTTAGAACCCCCAAGTTTTAGCTCTGCTGGAGATTAATCCAGAATCTGGGGTTTCTTCCTATGTTTAGAGGGAACTTGAGAATGTCTTTGAGACTCAAGAGGATTAGACTGTCCAAGTCTACCGATGTGGAAGAGTTTTATCTTTTGTATGATGCCTCCAGGAGGAGGCGGGTGTTTTAAGGGATGAGAATCAACCCTAAATTGATTAAAGGTTTGACACTGGAAAGACTGCTCTAGCAAAGGATGAATAAGTTCTATCTTATACCTTTAAGAGGTCGTCAGGGTCCTTATATTAAGCCCAAGAGAAGGCATGAGAACTTCTAAGAAGCCGAAGGGTCCTTGTACAAAGCCCAAGCGGAGGCGGGATGCTTTTAGGAAGCCTATGGGTCCCAAACCAAGAAAAGTTCAAGAAATGCTATTCACCGAGAATAGATTTTTTAGTGAAAGCTCTGAGGTTTGAAGAAACTCAAGAGATGCTATTCACCGAGAATAGATCAACTCCGGGGAGTAAAATTTCTTTGACAATTTCTAGGGGTGACAGTCTGAGAAAAGGTTCACGAGGAATACTGCCTTTCTCTTTGTTCCATATTGTTTAATCCCAAGAGAAGGCAAGACTGTATCTGGAAATCCTATGGAGATCTAGTTTTGACTGTATTTAAAGAGTGACTAACATAGCTTTACCTAGTTCTAGACCTAGTTGTCGGGGAAAACTATAAATAACTATACTAGTACATATACAGTTGATATATGACGAGTATTTAAAAGGGTATGAAAGAAGACTAACCATGCGCAGCTTCCCACAATACAGTTATATATATTTGACGTGTATTTAAAAGAATGAAAGAAGACTAACCATGCGCAGCTTCCCACAATACAGTTATATATATATATATATATATATATATATATATATATGAAAGCGAGTAAATGAAAGCTGATAAAACTTACAGGTGAGCAAGCTTTCATGTTGTATTGTTAGTTGTTCTAAGAAATTAAAGAAAGTTTTGATAACAACTGTATATTTGAACCTAAATCAAAAGGGAAGTTGTTTTGATAAGATTGTATTGGGACTTATGCAATGACTGAGGCCCAAAAGGTTTTCTGTACAAAGATATGGGTCTTACAACTCAAGGAGAGGCCCAAAGAGTTTTGAAAATGAATAAAGATGGGTCTTATAGCTCAAGGAGAAGCCCAGATGATTTTGTTAAAAAGGCGACGATCGCGCCGTTGTTTTGAAAATGTACAGAGGGACTTATACAATAAGTGAGGCCCACAATGGTTTATTTACACAGGGATTGGGTCTTACACTCTATTAAAGGCCCAAGGATTGTTTTGAAAAATAAAGATGGGACTTATAACACGAGGGGAGGCGCAGGTTATTTGATATTGAACTGGCGATCGCGCCGAGGTTTTTGAAAATATGTTGGGACTTATACAATAAGTGAGGCCCAAATTATTTTGGTTTTCAAAAGGGTTCAGGTCTTACACTCTATTAGAGGCCCATGAGTGTTTGAAAATTAAAAATCGGGAAGAAACCCTAATTTTTGAATAAAAATGGTATTTTTCAAAGGTAATTTAAATAATAAATGATAAAATATCAATTATATTCAAAAACAAGTTGTACACTTTGGAAAATATTTGGAAAATCAAGTTTAATCATATGAAAGCTTAAAATCAAATTGATTTTGAAAGATTAAAGTGAGAATTTCATTTAAAAAATGTTTAAAAACAATTAAAATGAAATTAATTACAAAGATTCTAATTATATTAAATAAATAATATAAATTGGATTTTTTGTGGAATAAAATATTTTAACATTTTTGTGATTTTTTACAAAAAGAACCAATAAAAAATAATTAAAAGTGAGAGAGAAATTAATTTTCCAATTCATTTAAAATAATATGAAAAATATTTAAAAAGTGGAAAGAGTGGTAAAAAAAAGGGTCTGGGGCGAGGGGGATTCGAACCCCAGACCTCAAGGTTTCAGTGCGCGCCTTCTACCACTAGGGTGGCGATACATCCGTGTATCAAAGCCACCCTAGAAATACATAAGGCATGCCTTGTTTTAGGCCTGGCCAAGGCAAGGCAAGACAAGGTTTTGGACCAAAAACGTAAAGGCCATAACTTTCTCATTTCTCCATGGATGGGGACAAAATTTAGGTCTATCCTACCTAGAATTTCACAAGGAATCCAATGGTGGTGGTGGTTTTTTTAGATTAGGTCCCTATTTAAAAAACCGATAGTGTTTTTGAAATAGGCCTATAATTGCATTTTCTATACTAACACATGGTACAAGCAAGAATTACATGGCAAATTGGTTCAAACACAACATATATGACATGTATGAGATGTTTATGATCAATGAACTTCAAAGCAATGCCTATTTTAGAAAGTTCAAGTGATGATGCACTTACCTCTTGGAGCTTGTTGTGCAATCTGCCAAGCATCTTGTGCCAGAAGTAATTTGATGCCTTGGACACTCTCAATTGATCCCTTAGAAGCTTTTAGAATGGTTAGAACCAGCTGGAATCCTCAGGAACAAGTTTGAGCTCTTTCTTCCAAAATCGGCAAAAGTGACCAATATGGCAACTCTCTCAAATGGTGTTCCAGATGTGGGGAACCATTTGGGACAGCTCAAGGATGATATTTGGAGTGTGTTTGAGGTTTTATCTGGTTTTGAAAGTGACTGAATCAAAACATGGCTTGAAAAATGCAAAAAAAAAGTCCAATTTTGAGGTTTTGAGAGGGGACTTTGTGATTTTGGTGGTACAGGTCACATATGAGATTTTGGACAGCTTAGATATGACATATTGGATGTGTTTGGATCATGAGCTGTGATGGAATTGCTCTCTAACTCAAAACTCAGAGGTACCTTGCAAAAGAAGGTATTTTGGCCTAAAGAGAGGGATTTTGAGGAAAGCATCAGTTTGGTTGCTCTGGTGTACTCAAACTGAGCACAAATGAGCTCTATTTATAGTAGAGCAAGTTTGTTTTGCAAGCAATAGTGAATGGCAACTGCAGCAGGCCTTTGGCCAATGTTATGCAAAAGGAATCTCAAGTCTCCTCTAGCCATTGACTAGAGGTTAGGGCACAGGCCTATGGTTCTTTGATTCAGAGTTATCCTTGACTCATTCAGTTGGAATAGGCTCAGCTCATGCCACCTTGGTGTATTCATTGAATGCTTGGAAACAAAATTGGATATTTGGCATCTTTTAGGCTTTTTTAGGTTTGGCATGCTACTTGTAGATTCATGGACTTGTGGGGCTTGGAGATCAGATCACCCCCCTTGGATTTGATCCTCATATGTGTCCAAATTGATGACAAGGCTTGGATTTATCATATTTGGACAAATCGAGCAAAATGTACAAAATCTGCCAAATCTGTCTTGAAAAAATCAGCTCATGATGCCATGTTTCAAGGGTTGTATCTCCTTGCTCAAATGGAATTTGGAGATGATCTGGTACTTGTTGGAAAGCCCTCATGGCATACCTTAACTTTGATGTCCACCCCTAGACCTGGCTTGACTTGGATCAAGGTGAAAACTGCCCCTACATTTTGGAAAAAGTAAGGCAGATTTGACTTAGTGAAAATTTCACTAAGTGTTGGAAAAAGTGGCATTTCATGTTTTCAGCCATTTTGATCACTCCATAACTAAAAATCCATGAGGAATTGGAATGAGATGTAGTTGACACTTTTGAAATGTGTAATGAGAGCTACAAATCCATCTTTGGATCATCCAAAATGGTTGCTTGGATCTCAAGTTATGATCCTTGGATGTTGGTACCCTAATCACTTTGTTTCATAACTTGGAAAAATTCTAAGTTTTTTATGGTTACCCCTTTTACAAGTTAACTCACTTTTCTTGATTTTTCTTGATGAATGATGATTCCAATCACACATTAACATTGTTTTAGGGTTAAGGAACCTTGGTTGACCAAAAAAATCAAAAAGTCAAACTTTGACTTTTTGTACAGTTAACTTTTTATCAGATGAAATCCAAACTGTGCGATCCTTTGTGAAATCAAGTCCTTGACCTAAATCAAACCTAATGGATGGACTCCATAGGTGATATAGGGTGTAATGAATCATGTCCCATGGTTTGGGAGCATGTCTTGGTCAAAAGTCAAAGGTACAGTTGACTTTTTCCCTAAAACCCTAATTGTGGTCCAGATGAAAATGAAACTTGTGAATCAAGTTTCCTGGGTTAATCCATTGTTGCAAATGGATCCATGTAGTGTATTAGAGACCCCTAAACCATGTCTTAAGGTCTTGGCTCATGTTTTGTCCCAAAAGTCAATTTAGGGGTGAATTAGGTCAAGAAACCCTAATTCCTGACTTTTGGTAAATGCATTCCCTGAGGTTAAATTGACTTGATGATTGGGTCCATGAGGTCCCTTGGAGTATCATAGGTTATGTTTTAAAGCATTGGCTCATGCCCAGATGAAAATTTCCATCTGGATGCCCTTGTCGACCAAAACCCTAATTTGGTGACACTGTCGATCCTGAGGCTTACTCCACTTGGAATGTAGCAACTTTGTGTTTGGTTCCTGATGTGGGAGTCCTCTTGATCCTTTATGGGTGTTGGAGAGTTTAGACAAGTTAAAGATTATGTCAATTCTTGATTGATCCTTTGTCTAAGTACTCAGAGAGGGCTCAAAACCCTAATTCTTGGTTGTGGTGAATGCTCACCCCTCTTTGAGGAGATTAGTGAGGCATGATGGTTCATCCATATTGTGATGATAATTTACACAATGATGGGGAATCTTGGTGGTCAAAATTTGGCGTATGGCTCTCTTCCTCGCCCATTGGCCTGCGTATCATACGTGTAGGGCCACCTGCCCAGGCCTCCCATACGTGTACCACCTTGAGTGTTACGCGTATCACTAGAGAGGTTTCCCTTTCAAAAATCCCCTCCAATCTCCCATTACGCGTAATGCCTAGCCCATACGCGTAATGCCCAATTTACAAGAATCCCCTACGCGTAATGGCCTTCCATACGCGTACGACCACCTTCCCTTACGCGTACCCTATGCGTACTGACAGAGGGTCATGCTGGCCGTGGGAACGGGTGCGTATGCTTCGCGTAACACCCTGGGGATGTCCCCTTCATACGCGTAAGACTCCCTCCCTTACGTGTATGGCTAGAAACCCCTCAAAACTCATATTTCACATCTGAACGAAATTCTCCCCATTGCAGCACCTTCATCTTCAAAATCAGACTTAAAACATGCTTCGATTCATCACAGATCTAAGTCCTAATTCTACTTCATGTTTTCATCAGCTTATATCATAAAACTCTATATTTGTTTATCCTAATTTCTCAATTACAGATCTGAGTTGTAATCATCACGAGAACAACAGAGACAGCTATAATTCCAAACATCAATGACAACATTCACACAATTTTCACAACAGACATCAATTATACATACAGATCCATGAAAGTTCATCACAAAATTCATCATACGAAAATTCATAATAAACTCATCATTGATTCATCAGAAGTTCTTCAAAGACACAGAACACGCAAAACTACCTCTACCTTAAACCCATATCAAACATATTAACCCAGATTAACCCCTCATACCATGAATTGCTCAGCAACAGATTCTTCTTCGAGGTTCTACGGTTGACTTCCTCGTTCTCTGTGCCCTACCCTCCTTTTCTCCGTCCTTTTCACTTCTTACTATTGCACAAAATAACTTCCCTAATTCCCACTTTTATTTTTGTCAAACCTACCCCTTGGACCCCAATTATGACTTCCCCATAATACCCTCACTTAACCTTCCCAATAATACCGTCTTACCCTTAATAATCCCCTTAATTATTTTAAATAATAATAATAATAATAATAATAATAATAATCTAATTATATAAATTATCTATTATTATTACTAATAAAATAATCCTAATTAAATTACTAATTCTAAGTGCCTCAATATTCCCTTAACTCAATGCTACCCCACAACACCACACAAATTCACCATGCGCCACAATATTCATCAAAATTCACCGAAACACCGAATAATTATATGAAATCAATTAAATAAATATTATAATTATTTTTGGGGTGTTACAGTGACAATCCCTGTTACTACACAACAGCAAAACCTTCAACAACAACAGGCTCCAAGATAAGCCTATCAACAGAGACAAAGAACGGTTAAACGACACTTTGATCCATTGCCAATGTCTTATGCCATGCTGCTTCAACAACTGCTTAGATTGAATCTGGTAGAACTCCATACTATGGGTCCCCCTCTAGCAAAGCTCCCAGCTGGGTATGACGCTAACGCCCATTGTAATTTCCATTCCGGGGCCCCTGGACATACTGTTGAGAAATGTAGAGCCTTCAAGCATAAGGTTCAAGATCTGATTGATTCTAAAGCTATCAACTTTGCTCCGCTTGCTACTCCAAATGTTATCCAGAATCCTATGTCTCCTCATGGTGGGGAAAATGTTAATGTTATCGAAGAAGACAAGGGTCGGAAGCTGATATCTGATGTTACTGCTGTCAAGACGTCGGTGTTGGTTATAAAGGATCGTCTGTTAAAAGAGGGGTGTTCCCTGGTTGTAATATGGGATGTTCAGACTGTCTGACTCAAGTAAATGACTGTGATAATTTGAATAGAGGTATTCAATGGCTGATAAATGATGGAATTTTGTAATTTAATCAAGTTTCTGGTGTTGGTAATGATGTTTTGACAATTACTATCCCTTTCACGCCTGTGTAGATCCCGATGCTAGTGAGGCGGGCTCTAATAACCATTATAGTACCTGAACCGGTTCCTTTCAAAAGTGAGAAGGCGATTTCGTGGCATTACGATGTTGAAGTGTACTATCAAGGTCATAAACAGGAAATTGAGGCTCCGGCTATGAGTGATCTGAAAGTTAATAATGTGGGTGTTGGTGGGTTCACCCGGAGTGGTAGGCTGTTTGCGCCACAAACTCTTCAGAATGATAATACGGATGCTTTAGCAAAGGCCAAAGGTGAGCAAGTGGTGAATGATGAGCCTGTACAGAGGACATCTCCTAGGACGTCTTTCGAGAATGATGTGGAGGAATTCATGAAGATTATCAAGAAAAATGATTACAAGATTGTAGATTACCTTCATCAGACTCCCTCGAAGATTTTTATTTTGTCTTTGTTATTGTGTTCTGAAGCTAATCGTAATGCGTTGTTGAAAATTCTAAATGCGGCATATGTACCTCAGGAGATCTCCGTCAATCAATTGGAGGGTGTGATAGCCAACGTTAATGCCAGCCGCGGGCTAGGTTTTAGCGACTTTGATTTGACACCTGAGGGCAGAAATCACAATAAAGCGCTTCACATTTCTATGGAGTGCAAAGAGGTTTTTTTGAAGAAACGAAAAAACACAAGAAGGGGGTTGAATTGGGGTTTTTTAAAAATTAAAGCAATAAGGGACACGTTGGTTATCCTAGTTCGTTTGAACTCAAACTACTCCAGTCCACCCGCCAAGGTGATTTCGCCTCTCTCTCTTGAGGACTTAATCCACTAATCAATAAAGATTACACAAACACAGGGACAACCGTCACTGTCTTATTGAGTTTTAACCACAACTTGGTTTTCTCAAGGAATTTCAACACTAAAAAATTGGTTCTAATAAGCTTTATCACAACCGTGATTTTTTTTACAGTATTTTTATCAAACAATTGAAAACAGATGAGAATACTTGATGAATTGTGAAGGTATGCGCGCAAGTATGTTTGGTCATCTGCAGGTGCTCTTTAAATAGATGAGAGTGATTGATCCGTTGGAGATGTGATAGTTATTTTTGGAGATTTGACAATAATGCCTTTGAATGCTTCTTTCCAAAAATACAGATCTTGTCTGTTTCAATCCGTTGCTTTGTGATACTCATAAATGTGGAGGATAGCGTATCAGAGTCCACGTTGTTTTTATGCATTATCAGAGTTTCTGTCTTGATGCAGCTTTGGTGCTGAAGTGTGAGACATCCTTCATCAGAACTTAGCTAGTTAAGATCTGTGATTCTTCCATATCAGAGCTTCGCTTGATTAGAACTTCGCTTTGCTTAGATCTTGTGAACTTCGCCTGATTAGAACTTCGCTTTGAACTCGCTTTGCTTAGATCTTGTGAGCTTCACTTGATTAAAACTTCGCTCAGATGGGATCTTGTGATACTTCTATATCAGAACTTCTTTACATTAGAACTTCCCTACATATCACAAAAAATGAATTAAGGAGCATCAAGTTCTAAATAATATAATGTTTGTTATCATCAAAACTATTAGGAATGTAGAATCAATTCTTGTTCTAACAATCTCCCCCTTTTTGATGATGACAAAAACTTATATTTTGATAATTAGTTAATAGAGTATGGAGTAGGTAATACTCCCCCTGAGTTGAAGATTTCCTTGAAAATGTTGAGACTTAAGACTTCCAAGAAGTTCTGATTGCCATTTTCCTGCTTTCTTAACAAAAATATGGAAGCAGAGGTTAAAATGTTCGAGACATAGTCATGGTGCACTGTTATATTTCAAAATATTCTACGTTCTCCCCCTTTGTCATTAATCAAAAAGTGAAAAGATACATGAGATAAAAGTAAAAAGGAGAGCAAGATAAAACACAAATAAGCAAGGCAAAAGAAACACAAAAAAAAATCTAAGGTTGAGGAGCAGGTGGAAGTCTTGTGAACAATGCTTCCAGAAGGCCTTTGATCTGATTAGTAGATTCTTCTTGCTTGCCAAGCATCCCTTTAATTTCTGCGTTTGTTTCATCCTGTTTGTCCAATCTCTTTCTAACTTCCTCATTCTCTTTCTTCAACTCATCCAGAGTTTTCAGCACTAGAACAGATGAAGAAGGTTCTTCAGAAGTTACCAAATCCTCAGAGCTTTTTGCAGACACTTCCTTTGGAGGGGCTTTAGGTGATTTATCTTCTACTTCCGCGATAACCAGAGTTTGATGCTCAGAGTTTTGTGCATGAGGTTCTGAATTCAAAGGAGCTTTCCAGCCTAGAGGGAGAATGGGTTTCTTTTCCCAGAATCTTAGAACCTGCTCATTGAAGATCTTCATATGGTCACAGAAGTTCTGTTGAGCTATGTCATAGCTTAGTTCCTTCATTATCTGAGATTCAGAGTTAAACCACTTTCTGAATTTGGTCCAAAGATAGTCAGAGGCAGCTGGATTCAGATTCTCCAAACAACCCTGCTTCAGAAAGTTAATCCATTCCTACATTTTTACCTCGAAAGCCAATAAAGAGTTACCAACATCTGATTTGGATACAAATGGTTTTGGTTTGGGAATGGCTATTTTGTGAGAGGTTGAGGTAAGCTTGTCTAGAGCTTCTAGGTCAATTATAGTTCTGAGGGGATCATCTGAGATATGTGTTGAAGGGGAGTCAGAAATGAGAATAGGAGAGGTAGGTGATGTAATTTCTGAAGAGATTTGAGGGTGACTGGAGAAATTAGGTGAAGGTTGAAAGAAGTTGAGAGGACAGTTGATACCAGGTAAAGAAGTGTCAGGATGTTGAGTTTGATGTTCTGGTTCTGGTTGGGAAGATGTGAAGAGAGGTTCATGAACAATGTCCGACAGAACTTGAGCAAGTTCTGGTTGTGGTTCAATAAAATCAGAAGGAGTGGGGTCAATGTCAATGTCAAAATCCTCAAGAGTTTGTGGTGATGGTGGTGAATTTTGAATTTGTGGTGATGGTGGTGGATTTTCAGAAGGTTTAGGAGACGATGGGGTTTCAGATGTTGATACCATTATGGATTTGACGATAGAAATGAAAGCGGAGTTACCTTTCTTCTTAGCAGCTTTAGCAACTTTTGGAGTTTTCTGAGGAGTTCCTTCAGAGGCTTTCCTTTTTCTTGAAGTTCTGGGGGCAACTTCTAGAGGTGCTTGCCTGAGCTGTTGCAGAGAAACTTCTGGAAGGGTTCCATCAGCTTTACAGGCATCCAAATATCTGAGGACAATTTCTGGATGAGTATCTGATGAGAAAAGAGGAAAATCTTTCAGAGGAATTTTCCTGGTGGTGATGACTTCCTTAGAGATTAGGGTTGGATCCTTCTTGATGGTCTCAATGATTTTCATCTTCTTGAGATTCTTTGCATTGAGAGGTCTTCCAGCAATAGTTTCTAGATCAGAGATTTCCTGAGCTTCAGTTAGGTGTTCAATCAGCTTATTCTCTGTAAGAATATCTGATATAAGTCTACCTAGAGGAATCCAATCTCTCTTGGTTCTTTCATCTTCTCTTGTTTCCTTCACACTGTTCTTCAGATGATTAAATAGACAGTGAGGAATATTTGCTTTGGTAAAAGTGGAGATGAGGTACAGAAGATACTGTTGATCATTGTTGATGTAGTCAGACGAGCTTGAAGGTTTCCTGTGATAGATACACCCAAGAATGATTCTGGCCCAAATTCTGTGACGATCCTTTAGGTCTTTGATTTTGTTGGAGTGTTGACCGGTGGTGAAGATTTCCTTTGAGATAGTGTTTAGATCAGTCCCCTTTTCCATTTCACTGCATCTAATTCCCGATCCATCATGATCAATCAGATTACCAATGAGATCTTCAGTGATGATGACCTTCTTTCCCATAACATACGAAGTTACTTGATGTTTTGAGACTGATGCAAAAATCCAGAATTCCTTAACGAGTTGGGGAAAAACTGGACCCATTAAGCGATTAAAGTATTTGCTCCATCCTTGAAACTCAACCTCAGGAGTAAGATCATACCCATTGTCTTTCATGCTTTCAAAATCAACAATGAGTTCACAGAGAACTTCAAGAGAGGCAAAGGGGGTGAGGAGAGTTCTTGAGGGCTCAACGTACCTTTCTTCAATGACTTGGTCAGCTGATTCTTGAGACATTGCTTGTTGAGAGCTTTGTTGAGAGCAGGAGGCCATTGTTCACAGACTTAGGGTTTTGGGAACTTAGGGTTTTGGGAACGCACAAAGAAACAAGAAATGTAAGAGCAAAACAAGAAATGCAAATAATACGGAGAAGGCGATAGAGAGCAAAGTGAGTGATAGTGAACGTGTGAGGGTGTTAAAAGTGACATTTATAAGAGTGACCAAGAATTAAATGGCAATTAAAAATAATAAACATAATGATTAATAGCCGTAATGATTTCTGACAAGGGAGATAGCGTGAGAAATTTTGGGAAGAGTTATCGATGTGACTTGGCGCCTCGATATGTCAACACAGACGTTTCAGTTTTCTAGAGTTTGACACGCGTTCATCATCAGAGAAAATTTGGAGCGTAGGTTGACAAGTGTTTGCTAGAGTGAACTTAATGATCTATCCTTGAAATGAAAAGTTCAGATCTTCTGAATAGATTCTGATGCAATCTTTCTTCTCACTTCTGAAGAATTATTGGTCAGATGTTCACAAAAGAAAAGAAATTCTGAGAGTTAAAAATATAGAAATCACATTTTTCATTCTGGACAAACTTTCATACTGAGATTTTTCAGAATGAAATTAAAACTATCTTCAGCAAGGGGTTTGGTGAAAACATCAGCCCATTGATGGTCTGTGTCTATAAATTTTAAACAAAGAATTCCCTTCTGAGTATAGTCCCTAATGAAATGATGTTTAATTTCTATATGTTTAGCCCTAGAATGCAGAATAGGATTTTTAGAAAGACAGATGGCAGAAGTATTGTCACAGAGGATAGGGATGTTACTCTCGTAAATGTGAAAGTCTTCAAGCTGATTCTTCATCCAGATCATCTGAGTACTGCATCCAGCTGCAGCTATGTATTCAGCTTCAGCAGTTGATAGTGCAATGGTGGATTGTCTTTTGCTGGACCAAGAGATTAGGTTGTTTCCCAGAAACTGGCAGCTTCTAGAGGTACTTTTTCTTTCTATTCTGTCTCCAGCAAAGTCAGTGTCACAGTATCCTACCAATTTGTATTCTCTGGACTTTCTATAGCAAAGACCAAGATTAGTAGTACCTTTCAGATATCTGAAAATCCTCTTAACAGCTGTTAAGTGGGATTCTCTAGGATCTGATTGGAATCTAGCACAAAGACAAATGCTATAGAGAATATCAGGTCTTGAAGCATTTAAATAAAGGAGGGAACCAATCATACCTCTGTAGAGCTTTTGTTCTACTTTCTTACTTACCTCATTTTTTCCAGAATGCATGTGGGATGCATAGGAGTTTTGGAAGGCTTACTTTTTGACATTTCGAATTTCTTCAGAAGATCTCTGACATACTTTCTTTGATGCATGTAAGTTCCTTCTGGAGTTTGATTGATCTGAATTCCCAAGAAAAACTTGAGTTCTCCCATTAAGCTCATTTCAAACTCTGCCTGCATAGTCTTAGCAAATTCTTTGCCCAAAGAGCTTTTAGTGGATCCAAAAATTATATCATCTACGTAAATTTGACAGATCAAAATGTGATTTTTAAATGACTTACAGAATAAAGTTGTGTCCACCTTCCCTCTGGTAAAATAATTGTTTAAGAGAAAGTTACTTAGTCTCTCATACCAAGCTCTGGGAGCTTGTTTTAGACCATATAACGATTTCTTAAGTTTATAAACATATTCTGGATGTTTTGTGTTTACAAAACCAGGGGGTTGATGCACATAAACTTCTTCATCAATGTAACCATTTAAAAACACACTTTTGACATCCATCTGATAAAGAGTGATGTCATTATTTACAGCATATGAAATTAAAAGTCTGATAGACTCTAACCTTGCGACTGGAGCAAAGGTTTCTGTATAGTCTATCCCTTCTTGCTGACTATAACCTTGTGCAACCAGTCGTGCTTTGTTTCTGACCACTTCTCCTTGTTCATTCAGTTTGTTTCTGAAGACCCATTTGGTTCCAATGATGTTGAATCCTTTGGGTTTGGGGACCAGATCCCATACGTCATTTCTGGTGAACTGATTTAATTCTTCCTGCATTGCAAGTATCCAATCGTTGTCTGAGAGTGCTTTGTCAATAGTAGTGGGTTCGACCAGAGAGACTAATCCCACTAGAGATTCTTCAGTCTTTATGAATGATGATCTTGTTCTGATTGGGTCATCCTTCTTTCCCAGAATTTTGTCTTCGGGGTGAATTAGAGAACTTCTGGATTGTCTTTTCTGGACGGGTTCTTCAGAATTAGAGTTTCCTTCTGATGTGTTCGCCTGTTTTTCTGATGATCTGGTTTCAGTGCCTGTTATTTGAACTTCTATTTCTGCAAGAGATTCATCATGCTTTGGCTTTTGAAGGCCAAGCTTATCATCAAATCTGACACAAATGGATTCTACCACACTTCGTGTTTCTGTGTTATATACTCTGTATCCTTTTGAACGTTCAGAGTATCCTAACATAAAACATTTTTGTGCCTTAGAATCAAACTTGTTCAGAGGATCATTAGTGTTTAAGATAAAGCATGTACATCCAAAAGGATGAAAGTAAGAAATGTTGGGCTTTCTGTTCTTCCACAATTCATATGGAGTCTTTTCCAGAATAGGTCTTATAGAGATTCTATTCTGAATGTAACACGCTATATTAACTGCTTCTGCCCAAAAGTGTTTAGCCATGTTAGTCTCATTGATCATGGTTCTGGCCATTTCTTGTAGAGTTCTATTCTTGCGCTCTACAACTCCATTTTGTTGTGGAGTTCTAGGACAAGAGAAATCATGAGAAATGCCATTTTCATTAAAAAATGTTTCTAGATTTTTGTTTTCAAATTCCCCACCATGATCACTTCTGACTTTTACAATTCTAAACTCTTTTTCATTCTGAATTTGGTTACAGAAAGTAGAGAATACAGAGAGTGACTCGTCCTTGTGTTTTAAGAACTTTACCCATGTCCATCTGCTATAGTCAGCTACGATCACTAATCCATACTTCTTGCCACTGATGGATGCAGTTTTCACTGGTCCAAACAGATCTATATGAAAAAGTTCTAATGGTCTGGAGGTAGAAACAACATTTTTTGGTTTAAAAGAGGGTTTGGAAAACTTGCCTTTTTGACATGCTTCACACAGAACATCTGAGCTGAACTTCAAATTAGGAAGTCCTCTGACCAGATTGAGTTTGTTAATCTGAGATATCCTTCTCATACTAACATGCCCCAATCTTCTGTGCCAGACCCATTGTTCGTCGTCAGCAGACAAAAGACATTTTACATTCTAACTTTTTAGTTCAGAAAGTTTTATTTTGTAAATGTTGTTCTTTCTCTTTCCATTAAAGAGGATTGTTCCATCTTTCTGACTAACTGTCTTACAGGACTTTTGATTGAAGATTATATCATAACCGTTATCACTTAATTGACTTATGGATAACAAGTTATGCATTAATCCTTCTACTAATAAGACATTAGATATAGAGGGTAGAGTACCGTTACCTATGGTTCCAGAGCCAATGATTTTACCTTTCTGATTGCCTCCGAAACCTACATACCCTCCAGCTTTAAGTTCCAGACTTTGGAACATATGCTTTCTTCCCGTCATGTGTCGCGAGCATCCAGAGTCCAGGTACCATGATTGGTGTTTCAATCTTGCTGTTAAAGACATCTGCAACATATAGGATTTTATCCTTAGGTACCCACAATTCTTTGGGTCCTTGTTTGTTAGTGTTCACAGAATTCTGATTGAGTTTTGGTTTCTCAATAGAATTTGAAGAGTAAGATTCACTGGTATATTTTATGTCATGTTTGTGTCCATATGTGAAGTGAGAGTTTAAAGGAGAGTATTTTATGATCATATCATCAACTTGTTTTGGTTTATATGGAGCTTCACCTTTAGGATTAACATAACCTATGTCTTTTCTCCCATTTCTACTAACTCCATAGATCATTGAATCCATTTTGCTTATGTCTATGTTTTTAGCTAGAAATTTTTGAAAGTTATAGTTGTAATGTTTTAAAATATTTTCAGAACTAGTGGAAACTACTGAGTCAGAATGTTTCTGAGATATTTGAGATTCAAAAGAGTTGAGTTTTGAAATGGTTTCTTTTAACTCAGAATTTTTTGCTTTCAGCTTTCTGTTCTCTTTAGACTCAGATACAAGATCGTGTTTCAGATTCTTATATTTGAGCTGAAGTTTCTGTTAGTTTTCAAGAATTTCTAACAGACTTTCTTCTAATTGAGATCTAGAAAATTTAGAGAATACCTCTTTAGTTTCTGAGTTAGAGTCTGATTCTGATGAGTTTGAATCATCTGATATGTTGGCCATTAGGGCAATGTTGGCGTGTTCATTTTCTGATTCAGATTCTGTTTCAGAGGATTCTGAGTCATCCCAGGTAGCCATAAGACTTTTCTTTCTTTCCTTGTTAAACTTCTTATTTGGCTTTTCTTTCTGCAGCTTAGGATAATCACTTTTGTAGTGTCCAGGTTCCTTGCATTCGTAACACACCACTTCTTTGTTCTTTGACTTTTTGTGTCCAGAGGATGGTTCAGAATGACTGCTTGATCTTCGAGAGTTTCTGAATTTTCTTTGCCTATTTTTCCATAGTTGTTGGAGTCTTCTGGAAAGGAGCGATAGTTCGTCTTCTTCTGAGGAGCCGCCAGAGCTTTCTTCTTCTGCCTTAAAAGCTTTAGTTTCATATTTATTTTTAGATTTAAGAGCAACAGACTTACCTTTCTTCTGAGGCTCATCTTCTTCTAGTTCTATTTCGTGACTTCTCAGAGAGCTGATCAGTTCTTCAAGAGATATTTCGTTGAGGTTCTTGGAGAGCTTTAGTGCCATGACCATGGGTCTCCATACTTTAGGTAAGCTTATGATGATCTTCTTGACATGATCTGATGTGGAGTACCCTTTGTTCAGAACCTTCAGTCTAGCAACCTGAATTTGAAACCTTGAGAACATTTTCTCAATTGTTTCATCATCTTCCATTTTGAAGGCTTCATACTTCTGGATAAGTGCCAGAGCTTTAGTTTCTTTTACTTGAGTGTTGCCTTCATGCGTCATTCTCAGCGAATTAAATATGTGTTTGGCTGATTCTCTGTTAGTGATCTTTTCGTATTCTGTGTGAGAGATTGCATTGAGGAGAATAGTTCTGGCCTTGTGATGATTTCTGAAATCTTTCTTCTGTTGATCCGTCATATTTTTCCTTTCGATCTTCTGACCGTCTTTTCCAACAGGGTGAGTGTAACCATCAGTCACCATATCCCAGAGATCACCGTCGTGAGCCAGAAAGAAACTTTCGATTAGGTCTTTCCAGTAATCAAAGTTTTCTCCGTCAAACACAGGTGGTTTGCCACTGATTTTGTCATTGTAGTTCTGAACGGATTCTGCCATAGTGTTTTTCGTGAAGGATCTTTTATCTGACACGGTTAAGTGTTAGCACCCAGAACCAGGCACTCTGATGCCAATTGAAGAAACGAAAAAACACAAGAAGGGGGTTGAATTGGGGTTTTTAAAAAATTAAAGCAATAAGGGACACGTTGGTTATCCTGGTTCGTTTGAACTCAAACTACTCCAGTCCACCGGCCAAGGTGATTTCGCCTCTCTCTCTTGAGGACTTAATCCACTAATCAATAAAGATTACACAAACATAGGGACAACCGTCACTGTCTTCTTGAGTTTTAACCACAACTTGGTTTTCTCAAGGAATTTCAACACTAAAAAATTGCTTCTAATAAGCTTTATCACAACCGTGATTTTTTTTACAGTATTTTTATCAAACAATTGAAAACAGATGAGAATACTTGATGAATTGTGAAGGTATGCGCGCAAGTATGTTTGGTCATCTGCAGGTGCTCCTTTAAATAGATGAGAGTGATTGATCCGTTGGAGATGTGATAGTTATTTTTGGAGATTTGACAATAATGCCTTTGAATGCTTCTTTCCAAAAATACAGATCTTGTCTGTTTCAATCCGTTGCTTTGTGATACTCATAAATGTGGAGGATAGCGTATCAGAGTCCACGTTGTTTTTATGCATTATCAGAGTTTCTATCTTGATGCAGCTTTGGTGCTGAAGCGTGAGACATCCTTCATCAGAACTTAGCTAGTTAAGATCTGTGATTCTTCCATATCAGAGCTTCGCTTGATTAGAACTTCGTTTTGCTTAGATCTTGTGAACTTCGCCTGATTAGAACTTCGCTTTGAACTCGCTTTGCTTAGATCTTGTGAGCTTCGCTTGATTAAAACTTCGCTCAGATGGGATCTTGTGATACTTCTATATCAGAACTTCTTTACATTAGAACTTCCCTACATATCACAAAAAATGAATTAAGGAGCATCAAGTTCTAAATAATATAATGTTTGTTATCATCAAAACTATTAGGAATGTAGAATCAATTCTTGTTCTAACAGTTTTGTCTCACGTGCTAGTAGATATTGGTTCCTTGCTTAATGTGCTTCCCAAGAAAGCATTGATTAAGCTGGATGTGGAAGGAGTAGTGCTCATACCAAGTGATTTAGTGGTTCGAGCTTTTGATGGATCAAAGAGATCAGTTTTTAGGGAAGTTGAATTGCCTATTAAGGTGGGACCCCAAGTTTTTAATAATACTTTTTACGTTGTGGACATTCAACCAGCGTACAGTTGCTTGTTAGGGCGCCCTTGGATTCATTCCGCTGGGGCTGTATCATCAACTCTCCATCATAAAGTTAAGTTCATTGTGGATGGGCAAGTAGTCATAGTATGTGGTGAATAAGACATTTTTCGTAAGCCATTTGTCTTCCTTCAAATATGTTGAGATGGATGGTGAGATCCATGAGACATTGTGCCAGGCGTTTGAAGTTGTGAATGTGCAAGAGGTTCCAACAGAAAAGAAGCAGGGAGTCTCCATTGCATCTTACAAATAGGCCTGAGCTTTGGTATAGTCATGCAATGCAGAAGGATGGGGTCGAGTAATTAAAGTGCCCGTCAAGGAGAACATGTTTAGAATTGGTTATCGGCCTGCCCAGTCATCACTGCCAAAGACTTTAGGTCATCAAGGACCCATCACTTTCTCCAGTGGTGGTATTGTTGATCATGGTAAGATTTTTACATTGAGCGACGAAGATGGAGATAGTGATTGTGACATCAACAATTGGTTACGCCCATGTGTCCCGGGTTAAGAGCTCAACAACTGGTCTTCTGAAGAGACCGTCCAAGTCACTCTTCGTGAAGAGTAATTTTCTTTGTTTTCATGTTAAATCCTACACTCTGCCCAAGGCGTAGAGATTCATTATAGGACTTACATTGTTACATATTCAATTTTTATCATTAATAAAGGACGTTTCTACAATCAAATATTGTGCTCACTATCTTTCTTTTTACTTTTTAATAATAAATGGCAATGTTTGTTTTCACTTTTTCACACCCATTCTAAAATAAAGCGTGAACCATCACTCATGCAGATGCATTTCACCGGATTTCATTGATAATGATTCTGCTATGGGTCATTATAACTTTGACAATCTGATTTTCCAAGCCGAAGAGGAGGGTGAGAAAGATTGTGAACTTTCTGAGGAATTAGCCAGGTTGTTGAAGCAGGAGGAAAGAGCCATTCGGCCACATCAAGAGGCATTGGAAATCATTAATCTGGGAACTGAGGATGCAAAGAAAGAGGTCAAGATAGGGGCTGCCCTAGACGAGAATGTGAAGAAGGGGTTGATTGAAATGTTGCATGAATATGTTGATATCTTCGCTTGGTCTTATCAAGATATGCCAAGGCTTGACACATATATTGTTATGCACAGATTGCCTCTCAAAGAGGATTATTCTCCAGTCAAGCAGAATCCTAGAAGAACGAGACCAGACATGGCTGTCAAGATCAAGGAAGAAGTCCAGAAGCAATTCGATGCAGGTTTCTTGGTTGTTACCAGCTATCCACCGTGGGTTGCAAATATTGTGCCGGTACCTAAGAAAGATGGCAACGTTTGGATGTGTGTTGATTACCATGATCTGAACAAAGCGAGCCCAAAAGATAACTTCCCATTACCTCACATCGACGTATTGGTTGACAACACAGCTCAGTTCTCGGTATTTTCTTTCATGGATGGCTTCTCTGGGTATAATCAGATTAAGATGGCACAAGAGGACATGGAGAAAACAACGTTCATTACCCCATGGGGGACTTTCTGTTGCAAGGTGATGCCTTTCAGTCTAAAGAATGCAGGGGCAACCTATTACGGTGCCATGGTGACTCTCTTTCATGGTATAATTCACATAGAGATTGAGATCTATGTTGATGACCTGATTGCGAAGTCACAGACCAAAGAGGAGCATTTGGTGAACTTGCGAAAACTATTTAAACAGTTGAGAAAATTCAATTTGAGGCTGAATCTGAATAAGTGCACTTTCGGGGTGAGATCTGGCAAATTGTTGGGCTTTATCGTCAGTGAAAAGGGGATTGGGGTTGATCCAGCAAAAGTAAAAGCAATTCAAGAGATGTCTGAGCCTAGAACAGAAAAAGAAGTTTGCGGTTTCTTAGGGAGGTTGAACTACATTGCTAGATTCATCTCTCATCTTACAGCCACTTGTGAACCAATATTCAAATTGCTGAGAAAAGATTAGGTTATCATATGGAATGATGACTTTCAAAGGGCATTTTAAAGAATAAAAGAGTATCTCCAGCAACCTCTGATCCTTATACCTCCAGTTCCAGGGAGACCACTAATAATGTATTTGACAGTACTTGAAAATTCGATGGGTTGTGTACTCGGTCAACATGACGAGACAGGTAGAAAATAACATGCCATCTACTACCTGAGTAAGAAATTCACTGATTGCGAGGCAAGATACTCAATGCTTGAAAGACATGTTGTGCACTTGCATGGGTTGTTAAGCGTTTGAGGCAATACATGCTGACTCACACAACTCTATTAATATCCAAGATGGAACCAGTTAAATACATCTTTGAGAAGCCAGCTCTCACCGGAAGGGATGCTCATTGGCAAATGGTCCTGACAGAATATGACATTCAATATACTTCACAGAAAGCCATCAAGGGCAGTGTTCTGTCTGATTATCTTGCTCAGCAACCACTTGATGATTATCAGCCGGTGAAATTTAAATTCCCAGATGAAGACATCATGTACCTAAAAATGAAAGACTATGAAGAACGGCTAGTTGAAGAAGGACTTGATCCTGAGTTCAAGTGGATTCTGATGTTTGACGGTGCTGTTAACATAAATGGTAATGAAGTTGGGGCAGTTATTGTCACTCTGAAGGGTTCTCATATGCCTTCCACCATCCGACTGACTTTTGAATGTACCAACAATAAGGCCGAGTATGAAGCTTGTATTATGGGTATCGAAGAGGCTATTGATTTGAGGATTAAACCTCTTGATATATTTTGGGATTCCGCTTTGGTGATCAATCAGGTCAACGGAGATTAGAATACTCATCAACCCAATTTGATTCCGCACAGAGATTACACGAGAAAACTGTTGACTTTCTTCAATACAGTGAACCTTTACCATATACCTCATGATGAAAACCAGATGGTATATGCTCTGGCTACATTATCCTTAATGATTAAGGTGAATTGGTGGAATCACGTGCCCAAAATTGTCATGACGCTCCTTGATAGGCCTGCTTATGTGTTTTCAGCCGAGGCAATTGTAGATGGTAAGCCTTGGTACCACGATATCAAGTGCTTTCTTAAAAGTCAAGAATACCCAGCAGGGGCATCCAATAATGATAAGAAGACTCTGAGGAGATTGGCAGGTAGTTTCTTCTTAAATGAGGATGACGTGTTGTATAAGCAGAATTTCGACATGGTCTTGCTTAAATGCGTGGATAGACACGAAGCAAACATGTTGATGCAAGAAGTGCACGAGGGTTTTTTGGTACCCACGCCAACAGGCACGCTATGGCGAAGAAGTTGTTAAGAGCAGGTTATTACCGGATGACCATGGAATCAGACTATTTCAAATATGCTTGAAAGTGCCATAAATTCCAGATTTATGCTGACAAAATGCATGTACTGCCGAATCCTTTGAATGTCTTGACTTCTTCGTGGCCCTTTGCTATGTGGGGCATTGATATGATCGGAAAGATCGAGCTTACTACTTCCAATGGGCATCGTTTCATTCTAGTTGCCATCGATTACTTCACCGAGTGGGTGGAATCAGCTTCCTTTGCAAATGTCACCAAACAAGTGGTTGCCCGGTTTATTAAGAAGGAGATCATCTGTCGTTATGGGGTTCCTGAAAGAATCATCACTGATAATGGTTCTAATCTCAATAACAAGATGATGAAAGAGCTGTGCCAGAGCTTCAAGATCGACCATCACAATTCTTCTCTGTATCGTCCGAAGATGAACGGTGTCATTGAGGCAGCTAATAAGAACATTAAGAAGATTGTGCAGAAGATGGTTGTGATGTACAAGGATTGGCATGAGATGTTGCCTTTCGCTTTACATGGGTACCGTACTTCAGTGCATACAAAAACCAGGGCAACCCTACTCTCACTCGTTTATGGTATGGAAGCAGTCCTACCAGTGAAAGTTGAGATCCCTTCTCTGAGGGTTATGATGGATGTGAAGCTTTACGAAGCTTAATGGGTTCGAATGAGGTTTAACTAGCTGTGCCTCATTGAAGAGAGGCGAATGGCAGTTGTATGCCATGGGAAGTTATATTAGAGAAGGATGAAGAAGGCCTTTGATCATTGTTAGCTCTTGGATTGGCTAGAATTTTGGTAAAACAAAGTTGTTCAATGTTGATGCCACATGGGTGATGTCTTAACATTGGATAATGTTAGGTGTTTAAGTTATTGAAGTTTTGAAGTCTGATGTCACATGCGATGTCATGACATCAGATATGCAGTTCATTAAAACATCAGGTTTGAGATGTTTTTAGGGTTAAGTGTATTAGCTGGAATATTGGGAGAGCTGTTAGAGTTATTGGATACGAATATCTTGGAGGAGATATTTTCTGTTGCAAACAGATTTGATGCAGATTTGTAGGAGTGTTTAAAGGCTGAAGATTTAAGAAGATTTTGAGAGAGAAAATATGTTTTGAAGATTCAGTTTTAAATAACAAATCAGGTCAGTTATTGTAGAGGAAGAAGACCAGATCAAATAGCTATATAAAGCGCATCAATCCTTTGAAGAAAGTACAGAAGATAAAGAGCATAGACTGAGTGTCAATCATTGTCTTTGTACGAGTATTTTGTAAACCATTCTAGTGTGAATTGGTGGGTTGTAAGGTGTACTCTCTTAGAGTTGTGAAGCAAGAGAGTGTTGTTACTTGATCAAAGCTTGTAAGCAGGATCAAGGTGTTTCTCAAAGTGTGATCTTTAAGGTGTTTTAGGAAGTGAGTAGTGTTCTCATACCTAAGTGGTCTCTTAGGTAGAAAGTTCATTAGGTAGAGATTAAGTTTAGGAGATGTCAACTGGGTTGTTGAGTCTGTAAATTAATTCTACTGATAGTGAAATTCCTTCCTGGCTTGGTAGCCCCCAGAGTAAGTTGTTTAACTGAACTGGGTGAACAATTCTTTGTGTACTCTTCTATTGTTTTACTTTGTCCATTGTAGAGTGTGTTATTATGACATCACACGTAACATCACATATCTGGTACCAGAATTTCAATTGGTATCAGAGTGGGCATCCTGCTCTGCATCTGGGTGAGATCTAGGGCTGATACTTTCTGGTAAAGATGGACAAGGAAGTTGGTGGATTTGTGAATAGACCCCCTATTTTGGATGGCTCTAATTATGATTATTGGAAGCCAAGGATGATTACCTTTTTGAAATCCTTGGACAACAGGGCTTGGAAGGCTATCATAAAAGAATGGAAAGCACCTGTTGTGGTTGAGAAAGATGATGCTGGGAAAGAAAAAGAAGGCAGCTCAAAACAGAAACCTGAAGAAGAATGGACCAAGGAAGAAGATGAGCTTTCCCTTGGTAATTCCAAAGCTTTAAATACTATTTTCAATGGAGTTGATAAGAACATATTCAGGTTGATCAATACCTGTGAAGTTGCTAAGGAAGCTTGGGACATCTTGAAGACTACTCATGAAGGAACTTCAAAGGTTAAGATGTCAAGACTTCAACTTCTGACATCAAAGTTTGAAAGTCTAAAGATGAAGAAAGATGAAAGTATTCATGATTTTCACATGAGTATTCTTGAGTTGTCTAATGCCTCTAGTGCTCTTGGAGAAAAGATGACTGAAGAAAAGCTGGTGAGGAAAATCCTTAGATCCCTTCCCAAGAGATATAAGATGAAGGTGACTGCAATTGAAGAAGCTCAAGACATCAGCAAAATGAGAGTTGATGAGCTAATTGGATCTCTTCAAACTTTTGAGTTAGGGTTGAATGAAGATGAACCTGAAAAGAAAACCAAGAGTATAGCCTTGGTATCTAACACTTAAGAAGAGAAGAAAGGGAATGGTGTTGAATCTCAGGAGGAGCTATCTCAGGCTATTGCTATGCTGGGAAGACAGTTCAACAAGGTGTTCAAGAGAATGAATAGAAACTACAAACCCAATGTTAAGAACATCTCCTCGGACATCAGCAAGTCAAAAGAAAAGGATGAAGAGAAGACTGCTCAAGACAAAGGGATCCAATGCTTTGAGTGTGAAGGTTATGGGCATGTCAAGAAAGAATGTCCTACATTCCTTAAGAAGCAGAAGAAGGGCATGATAGTTTCCTGGTCTGATACTGATAGTGACAGTGAAGAAGAGTCAGCCAAGCATGTCAGAGCTTTGACAGGGACATGTGTGTCTGATGGAGAATCAAGTGATGAGGAACTGACTTTTGAGGAGTTAGCAGTCTCCTATCAAGAGTTATGTCTGAAGAGTGCAGAGGAATGTCAAGAAAGTGAGAAACAAAATAAACAAATCGTTCAGCTTTAGACTGTTAAAGCCGGTCTTGAAAATGAAGTCTTGTTGGTTAAATCTCAACTTGATCAAATGACAAAATCTGTTAGAATGTTGAACTGTGGATCTGATACTCTTGATAAGATCCTTCAGGAAGAAAAAGTAGCAGGAGACAAATCTGGCTTAGGATTTGTTGAGGAGAAGGTTTCTGCTGAGGCTAGTACTTCAGGAACCAAAAAGGACATGTCTCAACCAATGTCTCAACATAACAAAAAGAGACATAATCCTAAACCCAAGCAGGTTGCTCACCAACAGCCTCAAAATATTGGGAAAAGGTATGCTCATGGTCCTCATCAAAAGAAGGTTCATATTTCTGGAGCCAGACAGTATATGCCTCCTCAATACCATAGGAGTATGCAGGCTCCTAGGTTTAACATGTTCCATCAGATGTCTCAACATCAGGGGAATATGTATGGCTTTGAATATAATAATGATGTGCCTCATTATTATGGAAGAAGGAAGCCACATCACCATAGAAGACAGCCTAAGAGATAGAATCCTCACTACAGAAGATAGGCAAACTATGGAAGAAGACAGCACCAGTACTATGGATGGCAGCCACAGCAGTTTCATCATCAAGGTGGCAGGAAGTTTAACAACTTCAGAGAAGAAAGAGTAAGGTGCTTCTATTGTGGAAGATTTGGCCATATGCAATTTTCTTGCTTTAAGCTTCATGGTTATCCCAAGTCTATCCCTCAACCTAGACAGAAGGATAACAGACCCAAGGTTGTTAAACAGTGGGTTCCTAAAGCTGAGGTTACATGTCTATTGGCTCACATTTCAGATAGACACTCTGTTAAGGATAGATGGTACTTTGATAGTGGCTATTCAAAGCACATGATTGGATTCAAAAACCAATTGGTGGATGTCAATTCTTGCTCCTCAATTGATGTTACTTTTGGAAATGGAGAGAAAGGGGTGGTACAAGGTGTTGGAAAAGTGAAGTGTCATGATGGACCTGATCTTGACAATGTGCTTCTTGTCAAAGGTTTGAGTGCTAATTTGATTAGCATAAGTCAGCTTTGTGATGATGGATATAAGGTCAGCTACACTAAATATAAGTGTTTGATAACTAATGAGGAAAATGAGTTAGTTATGAAAGGAGTCAGATCCAGAGATAATTGTTATCAATGGGTACCTCAAGAGGCCAGCTCATCTGGTGATGTTAAGGTGATGTTGTGACATCAGACTGTAACATTAAGTGTGAAAGTATGAGCATGTTGAAAGGTCAATTAGGGTTAATAACTTATGGTGTGAATTCTTTTAAAAATTTAAAAGGAAAGTTATTTTGGAGGGAGAAACTCATTGATGGGCGTTTAAGTGATCCATAAAATCAGGCTTCATACTTTAGGCCATCATTTCCTATTGTAGCTTTCACAAGCTTCATCAAACATCATACCCCTAGACTGTTCATCTCCTTCTCCATCAATAGAAGTAGAAATCCTTCCCTGATCCTCAATTGCTTCACTGGAACAATGTCAAAACATATATCATCTCCATCTAAGAAATCTGCTTCACAAAGTTCATCGCGAGAAAAAGCTAGGGTTTTTACAGAGGAGGGATCTGCTGAAGAAGCGTTGAATGTAGCACCCATCTCCATGATGGTTCCTGAATCTGGTAAGTCAAGACCTTCCAAACTTCAACCAAAAAGGGCAGGAACTAAATTTAATGATAATGAAACTAAGAGGCTAGTCACTAGTGTACTTTTTAGCGATAAATCTGCATCTAGGTCATCTGCCTCTCAAGCTATTGAAGAGAGGGTTGATGTTGATCGCAATCTTAATCAGATTGCCACCAAAATTTTGGATAAGGGTTTATCTGTAAGAGGCATTTCTATTCCCCTTAGACAAATGCCTGCTGAAAAGGAGGACATGCAAAGTGCTGATACAAATCTTCACAGACTGGCTATGTCCGTCATAGAAGATGCTGAAGTAGGTGGTGAAGAAGAAGGTATTCATGAGGAAGATGATGTTGAAACAAATGTCAGAACATCGCCTGATAGGGATGTTGAAACTAGCCCTAGTGAAAAGAAGAATACTGATAAGGTGGATGTAATTGATCTGTCTGATAATGAAGTGATTGGAAGAGTTGTCCCTGGGATTGCCAATAGATTGAAAACAAGGAAAGGAAAGAATGTGGAATCTTCTCCTAAGAAGTCAGCTGAAGGAAAGAAGAAAAAGGCTTCTGTGGTTGGTCCAACCAAGTCATGGAGCAAAGTGGCTGTGAAATCCAAAAAGAGAAAGGTGAGGGAGGATTCAGAGTCAGAATTTGACGTTGAGGATGATGTTCAAGACATCACACCTGTGAGAAGGTCTATATTAAAGAGAATTGCTGATAAGATCCCTGATATCCCTGTTGACAATATTTCATTCCACTATGCTAGCAATGCATCCATGTGGAAATTTGTCTGTCAGATGAGACTAACACTGGAGAGAGAACTTGGTGGAGATGCCTTGGATCTTAAGGAAGTCATTGAATTGATTAGATTTGTTGGGTTAATGAAGACTGTGTCTGGACTGTCCAAGTGCTATGATGGATTAGTCAAGGAATTTATTGTCAACATTCCTATGGCTATTAATGACAGCAGAAATATGGATTTTAGGAAGGTTTATGTGAGAGGTCAATGTGTAAACTTTTCTCCTGAGGTAATTAACACTTACCTAGGAAGAGATGAGTAGGAGTATAGAGAGTTAGAAGAAACAGACAATGTTGTGTGCAAGGAAATCACAGCAGGGCAAGTGAAAGTCTGGCCTCTGAAAGGAAAATTATCTGCCAGTTTGTTAAGTGTCAAATATGCTATTCTGCACAGAATAGGAGCAGCTAATTGGGTCCCTACCAATCACAAGACAACTATCTCTGTTGGATTAGGAAAATTTATTTATGCTGTTGGGACAAAGAGGTTATTTGATTATGGGACTTATATGTATGATCAGACTATCAAGCATGCTGCTACAAATGCAGTAAAGATGCTTATTGCCTTTCCCTCTCTCATTTTTGGGATCATCTTGTCACAACATCCTGAGATTCTTCATCAATCTGATATGGTGTGTGTTGCACCCCAAAATTTGCTCTCCTTACTTTATTACTAACTGGATTATGTTGCATTGCATTTTGCATTATCATGTGTGCATATCATTGGTTCTTAGCATGGGGTCAAGGTGCCTGAGGCAGCGCTTCATAGGGTCAAGCAAGAGTCCTGGTATTGTCCAGGAGAGCTCAGTAGATCCTCCTCTCCTAACCAGTGCATAGATTAGGGTTTTTGAGATTCTTGGGTTTATTGCTTCAATGGGAAAGCTACTTGGGTTTTTATCATCATCAAATGGCATATCTTATCTTTGTTAGAGAGGATACACATCATATTCAGAGGAATTTGGATTTGGAGACTGTGTTATTTCCTCCTAGTCTGAGGGTACCACAACTAGGGTTTGCTATAAAGTCAGTTTATTTCTGATTTTTTGGGCAAGACTTGATTCCATGGTATTCCTTAGGTCCCTAAGTATCTATGAATGGAAGATTGTCCATCAGTTTGGTTCAGGAGAAGTTCAATTGATCAGAAGATTGAGAATCAGGTGAATGGGGTAAAAGTCAACAGTGAGAGGAGAAGTCAACTGTGGAATTTTGAGGTTCTCTCCAAGGTTTTCAAGGTCTCACATCCTCATATGGTCTCCAAGGGTCAATTTTCATACATATTTGTCAGGAATCAGGAGTTGGTGCAAAGTTTCTAAATTTGGAAAGTGACCTATAATGAAAAGTTTCCAATTTTGGCAAGTTCCTGCACTGCATTCAACTTGACTTTTCATCATCAAGAAAGCTTCAAATGAATTTTTCTCCAACATGAAAGTTGAATATCTTTTTCTCCTCTTTCCAACAAGTACTAGTGGGTCTCCATATCATTTGTGAAACTCCAGTTATTATCAAAAGAAGGTAAAGTGGTTTTTTAGGGTTTTTCATGGTTCCATTTTCACAACTTTGGGCATAATGACCTACAATCAATTCCATTGCTTCATGCCACATTCTAATATCAAAGAAAATTCCTTGAGGATTATTTTGGGCCCAAGAATTAAGGAATTCCATGGTGTGTTCTTCACTTATTCTCCATTGTTCAAAAATGCCAAAATTATTCAAAAGTCATGAATCAAAAAAGTTTCAAGGCCCAATTTAAATGTGGTGTGATTAGCAACTCAAATGAAAGTGATCCATCATGAAATTCTTAAATATCCATGCATGGAGAAGGGGTGCTTAACATAATGTGTTTTTCCAAAATAATTCAAAAACTCATTAAACAATTAATCACCCAAGCCCAAGTCATTATCAGTGACAAACCCTAGCCTATATAAACCTATCCATGCACTGGTTAGGATTCATTCACGTGCATTTGGAGGAGAACAACAACTTGTACCCTAATTCTTGAATTCAACAAATCTCACAATCTACAAGGATTTTCTTCAAAGTTCTTCCACAAACCTTCTCTGGGTGATCTACAGAGTTCAAATCAACTACCATTCGCAGCCAAAAGCAAGTGCACAAGGGGAACCGTCTCAGGTTGGAAGGATTTTTAAGGATCCTAAAACTCCTTTTTTTTATGTCTATATTGTCGTGTTATGTCTGCTGATCATCCTAATATAATTGGTTTTTAATATGGATGCGTATATGGCTTGTAATGATCATTTAAAGTTTTATGCCCTAATGCATTCTTCTTCGTTTTTCAATATATAGTGGTTATTTTTGAATTTGGAGTGCATAATCTTAATCCTCGTGAAAAACTGGTTGGAATAGTGTATTCGCATGAGTTTTCTGGGAAGGTTTGGAGTGCACGTCGCCGGGGAAGACGACCGGAACCCTAGTTCCGGCGTCTGGGTTGGAGCTCCGGCCGGCAGGGGTTTGGACGGGGAAGATGCAATCTGGACCCTTCATGTGTTTCATCCAACGGATACCACGCAGCCAACTATTATTTCTTTTATTTTTTTTCTGAATTTAAATTAATAATCCAGTGTTTATTACCCCACCGTTGCTATGGTGTACATCCAATCACATTATTTTGTTTTGCATACTTTTATTATTGTTGACTTGTTTTGGAGCGCAGGATTGATCAGACGGGAAGGATGAGTCAACCCAGTTGACTGAAGTCCACGCATGGGTCCCTTTTTTGTTTTTTTTTCGCTGATGGGTTGGGCTGCTATTCGCACCCCCCGTTATTCAGCCCAATTCAATTTCCTCTTCATTTTCCTTACTGTTCACACCCCCCATACTATTTTAATGTTTTATTTTATTTAATTCATAACATTTTCATTTTTAGTTATTAAAATTACGTAATTGCATTAAAAAATTACTAAAAAATTTCATACATCATATTTATCATTTTAATAATTTTTACAAATTTTATTTTTTATTTTTATTTTATTTTTATCATTTAAATTAATTGTTTAATCTATTTTCTTTTTGAATTATCCATACCATGCATACTTAAATTTCTTTATTTTATTTCTCTGTAATCATAAAATATTTTTTATCTGTTCTTTTTGAATTTGTTCACTAACATTCTAAAATACATTAAAATATTTTTTTATCATTTTTAAAATCATTTCATATTGCATTTTGGTCCTTCCCTTTGGCACACTGAACCCCACTTCCCACCTGAACTTTTCCTAATTATTTGAATGACTAACACTTTGAATTTTTACAGGGATTTCTGGTATGTTGTTTGTCTCTAGTTGAGGGACCTTGATATTTAATTTGGGAATTTTGGGAGTTATTTCTCCAATTGTTTGATTTATTTTCACTTGAGATCTGCTTATATGTGTGTTTCTGATCATGCCTGGGTCCTTGTTTGAAAGGCACTTGTGCCATTTGCTTTGGGGTTGCTTCTTTGATCTTTGAGTTCATGTTTGGATTATTATCATTATTGTTTGCCATTGTGTGATTTTCATTCACCTCATTTCTCTTACTTGTGTCTATTCTGTACTAATCTTTTATGCAGGGACTAAGGTAAGTTCTTTAAGGGTATGGATAAATATCCATGGTCACCCTTATCCTTTCTTTCTCTCCTATCATCTTCCTTTAGGATTTAGGTTGTCGTAAAACCTCATTAACCGTAGGTCACCCATGCATGATAACTTTAGGATTTATAGTCCCCCTTAGAGTTACCCTTGTGTCTTCTCTCTTCTCATCTCAAATTTCTTTAAAACACTTAATAATAATAAGGTGTATTGCGCACGAGCCTTAAGTATGGGGAATGAGAAATGAGGGGCTTCCTCTCATCTTTCTAGAGTGCTTAGAGAGCGTCCTGTCTTGGGACGATGCGTTAAGTATTCGCCCCTGTGCCCTAGACTTTGGTGCAATGCAACTTAGGAACTAACTTAAGCCACTTCTGTCCTAAAAAACACAAACCAAATTCAAACCTTTTTGTCCTTTGGGACCTTCAACTTAAAGGCTATTTTCAAAAAGGGCACGTTATTTTCCGTCTGAGACGCAAACAGGCATCGACCCTAACTGCCGGACGCGAACTTAACGTCGCTCATAAAAAACACAAAAAGAACTTGGTCCGAACTACGTTGACTCTGAATTCCCCATTGCACGAGGGGGGTACGTAGGCCTAGGAGGTTGACGTCCTACTGAGTCGGTCTTTGTCTTTCCCTCTCCATTTTAGTACAGCCCTAGATGATAGTATAACCCACCCTTAGAATAGACAACAAGCGTGGATCCCATCGAGTACGATGGACGCGTGGGGTGCTAGCACCTTCCCCTCGCGTAACCGACTCCCGAACCCAGGTTATGGTTGCGATGACCATTCCTTTCCCTCTTCCTCAGGTTTATGCGGTGTTCCCTTTCCCTTTCTTGGGATAAATTTACACGGCTGGCGACTCTGTTTTTCCGCGCCACTCTCGCGTTTGTACCTGGATGAAAATCCTGGGAGCGATAGTGTGTAAGAGAGAATCTGCCTTGTCAATCCACTATAAGTTGTTTGAAGGGAAGCATGTCCCTGACATTGTCAAGACATCAGCTTCAACATCACAACAGCCACCTGTCAAAACTGGGTTAATTTCAGAATTGGAGGAGGCTTGCAAGGAGTTGGATGAAGTCATCAGAGTGAGTACTGAAAGAACGCTAAAATTTGAAAAACTTCTCATGACTCTGAGAATGGCAGAAAAAGAAGATGAAGCAGTCAATGCTAGCCAACATAATGATGATGTTGAAGGACCAGCTTTTGAAGAAGGTGGCCCTAGTACTGATGATGAAGATGGGTCTAGCTCTGATGAAGATTAAGTTTCTTTTGTTGTTTCTACTAGACAATAGTTTTTTTTTGCTTTTGTTGTTTTGTTCTGCACTTGATGTGCTTAATTATGTAATTTGAATATTGTGGCTTTTTAAGCACTTTTTATGTTCTATGATTTGTCTTGTCTTGTATGCTGACTTTAGACTGACAATGAGAGCTAGCTTATGACTAACTGGTAGTTAGTAGGTGTTTGTCCAATTATGGCTAAAAAGGGGGAGAGTTAGCCAAGCCAAGGTGTGGTTATGAATCTTGTTTCTGATGTGGTGCAGAAGTTGAGGGGGAGAGTGTTTGTGCAGCATTTTGAAGTAGGGGCTGTTTTGAAGGAGTGCTGCTAACTGCTAACTGCTAGGAGTTTTTAACTTTTTTTCAATTTTTATCCGCTGCTGAAGTCTCTGATGTTGCAGAGATTGTTTTAGCCAAAATTAGCCAAAGGGGGAGATTGTTAGCTCTTGGATTGGCTAGAATTTTGGTAAAACAAAGTTGTTCAATGTTGATGCCACATGGGTGATGTCTTAACATTGAGTCTTAACATTGGATAATGTTAGGTGTTTAAGTTGTTGAAGTTTTGAAGTCTGATGTCACATGCGATGTCATGACATCAGATATGCAGTTCATTAAAACATCAGGTTTGAGATGTTTTTAGGGTTAAGCGTATTACCTGGAATATTGGGAGAGCTATTAGAGTTATTGGATACGAATACCTTGGAGGAGATATTTTCTGTTGCAAACAGATTTGATGCAGATTTGTAGGAGTGTTTAAAGGCTGAAGATTTAAGAAGATTTTGAGAGAGAAAATCTGTTTTGAAGATTCAGTTTTAAATAACAAATCAGGTCAGTTATTGTAGAGGAAGAAGACCAGATCAAATAGCTATATAAAGCGCATAAATCCTTTGAAGAAAGTACAGAAGATAGAGAGCATAAACTGAGTGTCAATCATTGTCTTTGTACGAGTATTTTGTAAACCATTCTAGTGTGAATTGGTGGGTTGTAAGGTGTACTCTCTTAGAGCTGTGAAGCAAGAGAGTGTTGTTACTTGATCAAAGCTTGTAAGCAGGATCAAGGTGTTTCTCAAAGTGTGATCTTTAAGGTGTTTTAGGAAGTGAGTAGTGTTCTCATACCTAAGTGGTCTCTTAGGTAGAAAGTTCATTAGGTAGAGATTAAGTTTAGGAGATGTCAACTGGGTTGTTGAGTCTGTAAATTAATTCTACTGATAGTGAAATTCCTTCCTGGCTTGGTAGCCCCCAGAGTAAGTTGTTTAACTGAACTGGGTGAACAATTCTTTGTGTACTCTTCTGTTGTTTTACTTTGTCCATTGCAGAGTGTGTTGTTGTGACATCACACGTAACATCACATATCCGGTACCAGAATTTCAATCATAAAGTGCATCCTCGGTTTTTTCAGGCTAGTGATTTGGTGTTGAAACGGATCATTCCTCCTCAGACAGATCACAGGGGCAAATGGACCCCAAATTATGAAGACCCATACATTGTTAAGAAGTCTTTCTCTAGCGGAGCCTTGATGCTTTCAACTATGGACGGTGAAGATTTTACATCCCCTATGAACTCCGACGCAGTCAAAAAATACATCGCATAAAAGAGACCCGTTGGACAGCAAAAAAGAATAAGTCCAGGCAAAAAAGGGCTTCCCGGAGAACCACATAAAAAGAGAAAGGTTCGGGAAAAAATTAGGGATAAAAAGAGAAAAATTTGAGTAAACCCGGTAAGTTGAAAACTTGAAAATGCAACTTGGACAAAAATGGGTATCTCGGTGGATTGAAAACCCGAAAAGGGTGATCCAGGCAAAAGTTAGGGATTTAAAAGCGAAAGGTTGCGATATGAGTAGTCTGTACTTCATCTCTTTTCAACAACTGGAAATATCGAAGGATAGGAATCAGTCTAATCACCCTTCTCGGAAAGCAGAGTACTCAGAGCATTTTGAAGACATGCGAGTCATAGCATGAGTGAAACTCAACGGGAATCCACTTTTACATTGCCAATAATGTAGTTTCTTTTTATGCAATTACCTTTTTCTAGGGATTGCTTCCTGATATAAATGCCTATTTACAGGCCAATTCAATAAATAAAACTCATTTCATTCAAATAACTTTCTCTTTTGTTTTTATTTTACTGTTTTGTTTGCAAAAACGTCTGAATTTTTGATAAATACTGCATTTGAAAACACTAAAGCTTTACAAGAACATGCGTGAAAACATTTAAAATTGCTTTGAATGTTGAGTGTCCTTGGGTGGTAAATTCAGACCATTGATACCCAGGGCACATGTGTATATCTTCTGTGTTTGCAGGCATCGGTGTTCACACTCAATGGTTAGTATGTGCAAGTCAGATATCATCCCCAACAGGAGACTTATTTGATCTCTATTCTCCAACAAGCATCTCCTTCCTCAGTAGAGGCTTGTTTGATCACAATTCCCCCAACAACCAAGTCAGAAGGTTGTCATTTCTCCAACAAAGTTTTGTGGTTATAGGTTCTCCCCACGCAGGACTGGTTTAGGTGATGTCTTCCTAGCAAAGTCATCCTTCCCCGCAGTTGCAGAGTTCGCAAGTTCGCAACAAGTTTTGGCAGTTCAAAGCCCAGATGTATCAACATTACTCCCCAGCCGAGTTATTGATTTCTTCCCCATAAAAAGTCAGAAGATCATATCAGTGGTCACTTTCTCAGCAGAGTTGCTAATCATCATCCCCAACAGAGGATTCTCTTTACATATTGCATATAGTAATCATCATTACATCACATCTTCAAAATACATAGCATTTCCATTTGATATGGAACATTACACCATGGAAAAAGTCAAACATATACATACGGAGCATAAGCCAAGTTTGAGTGTTCGCCCAAGAGTCAGATCAACCCTCAGACAGAGCGTAGTCGTGAACCTTCAATAGATATTCCCAATAGATGATTTGGAGTATTCACACTAAAAAAGACTTACTTTCTCACACCCGTTCGTGTCAGATAAGATAAGTAGATTATACCTAAACACCCGTTTGTGTTCTCTTTAGCACTTGTGAGTTTCATCTTTTGATACTCGTCCGTGTCGATATTCAATTCAAAACACTCACACTTGTCCGTTTTTAAGACCTCGGTGCTTCGTCTGCATTGACTTCTAAACACTCGCCCGTGTTTACCTTTCTTTGATACTCATCCGTATCATCTTTCGATACTCGTCCGTATCGTTAACCTAAGCACTCCTACGTTTTTATTCTCCCTTGCTCTGATACTCGTCTGTATCACCTTTCGATACACGTCTGTATCGTTAATCTAAACACTCGTCCATGTTTATTCTCATTTTATTTGATACTCGTATGTATCATCTTTCGATACTCGTTCGTATCGTAATTCGAACACTCGTTCGTGTTTGTTCTTGGTTTTAAGCAATCGTCCGTGTTTATTTTCCTTTCCTTTGATAATCGTCCATATCATCCTTGATACTCATCCATATCGTTAACCTAAACACTCGCCCGTGTTAATTCTCATTCCTTTGATACTCGTTCGTATCATCGTTCGATACTCGTCCGTATCGTTAACCCAAACACTCATCTGTGTTTATTCTCATCTCCTTTGATACCCGTCCATATCACCTTTCGATACTCGTTCGTATCATAAATTTGAACACTCTTCTGTGTTTTGTTGTTGATTCTAAACACTTGTCCGTGTTTGCATGTAATTCAGTACACCCGTCCGTGTCTATATCTCTCTTGATACTTGTCCGTATCATCTTTTGATACTCGTTCGTATCGTAATTCGAACACTCGTCTGTGTTTGTTCTTGGTTTTAAGCACCCGTCTGTGTTTATTTTCCTTTTCTTTGATACTCGTTCGTATCATCCTTGATACTCGTCCGTATCGTTAACCTAAACACTCGTCCGTGTTTATTCTCATTCCTTCTCTACTCGTTCGTATCATTGTTCGATACTCGTCCATATCATTAACCCAAACACTCGTTCTTGTTTATTCTCATCTCCTTTGATTCTCGTCCGTATCACCTTTTGATACTCTCCCGTATCATAAATTCGAACACTCGTCTGTATTTTGTTCTTGATTCTAAGCACTCGTCTGTGTTTGCATGTGATTCAGTACACCCGTCTGTGTCTGTATCTCTCTTGATACTCGTCCGTATCATCTTTCGATACTCGTTCGCATCGTTAATTCAAACACTCAACCATGTTTACTTTGGATTCTAAACACTCGTTCGTATTTATTCTTATTCCTTTGATACCCGTCCATATCACATTTTGATACCCTTGCATATCGTTGATCCAAACCCATGTCTACATTTTATCTCGTGATTTCAGACACTCATCTGTGTCGTTTCTTCTCCCTAGAAGATTTCTCAATCTCTCCTACCCTTTTATCCCCAATAGAGTCCTCCACGCTCATCAAGTTTTCTACCCTTATTTTCTACCCACAGAGTGCAAATTTTCTGGTTCTTTTGGTATTCAATCCCTATTTACCTTGAATGTCTGAAAGCCGCAGCTCTCATCCCTTCAGGTCCACAGTTTATTGAATAGGGGCAGCTATAACACCCTAAAATTTGCCCTCATATTTTACCATCAATAAGTAGCTTATGCTTCACATACATGTGCATTTAGGTCATAAACAGCATACATGCATCATTGACTTTCCCAAGGCATGAGATCAGGGGTTACTATGTCATTGATTGTTCAAAGCAAGAGGAATAAGATATACTCAAGCATTCAAGCTACAAAAGCTTCTCATGCCTTAAGACATCATATTTGGTTCACCATTTCATCAAAAGATTGAGATTTGCAAGAAAACTTGAAGAGGATCATCTTCTCCTATCTTTGGTCCTCAGATTAGGGTTTTGCCTATCTGTGTATGTGGCACCCTCATGGGTAATAATCTTAAAGCCTCAATATCATCATATCATATAGAACATCTTGGTTCAAGAGATTCTCAATTTTCTTTAGAGGAATTAGGGTTTTCATCATTAGTCCATATCTCATATCTTTTGGGGCTAAAATTAGGGTTTTATCTAAAATCAGTTAATTTCTGATTCTTTGAGCAAGACTTGATTCCATGGCTTTCTATATGTTCTCAAGTATCCATGAGTGGAGTATTGACCATCAATTTCATTCAGAAGGGTTCCAATTGGTCAGATGATTGAGAACCTTCTTAATTGAGAACAAAGTCAACTGAGCAGTGAAAAAATCAACTCCTGGCTTTTTAAGGTCAGCCTTGTGTTCATCAAGTTAAATGTGACCAATGGGTGAAATTTGACCAAGAAATATCAAAAGAATCATCAAGAATCAAGCTTGTATGAAAAGTTTCCAATTATGGAAAACTTTTTATTTTTGGAAAGTTTATTCTTAGAACTTTCCATTTCGGGAAAGTTCCATGTCTAAGGTACCAACTTCCAAGCCAATTTCCATCATGATCTAAGCTCTATTTCAATTTTTCCCAAACATCAAAGTTGTAGAGGGATCTTCCACCTTTCCAGCCATATAAAGAACATCTTATTTGGATTCATGGATCAAAAGTTATGATCATTCAAAGTATGGATCTCAAAGAGGTGAATTTGGAGAAAACTTAGAATTTTTTTTTCAATGCAAAGTAAGTTTGTGTCATAGCAACTTCAAGGCCATTTTTCTTGATGTTCAAGACTTCCTTTCAACTTATTTCAAACATGAAAATTACTCTATTTCATTCCCTCTTTCGCATGATATCAAGGCCTTACCATTTGATTTCATATTCATGGAGATATGCCCCTCTAAAGTCAGCCCTACACCTAATATCATTTTGGCATCAAACCACTACATTTTCAAACCATAAGAGCCTTGTATTGTGGCTGGTTCGTGACACACCATAATGTCATCATGCTTACTCCACTTGGCCATGCAACTTCCTTACATCCCATGCATCACCATAACCTTTACCTTATACAAAAGAGAGAGAAATAAAACTTAGCATACAAGTTATTCTACTGCACCAGCTAGAATTACCATCACACATCATTATCATCATCATCATCATCATATAGTACACACCATGACACAATACACAGACACACATACATGAGACCAACCCGTGCCAATCACGACCATAACCTTTCATTTTCAATTTTTACTAACCATGCTCTAACTGAATTTCAACCAGGATTAAACTCTTAACCACACATTAACCAACCATGTAAGACCTTTAATAACCTCTAACAACTTCCGGCTACTCCATTAGAGCAAAAACAGATCCAAGTTTCACCTTTCATCCTCTCAACTTCAGTGAATCGATTCTCTCTCATCTTGAGAGCTTTTGCAAAGATTCTTTCACCATCTTCATCACTATACTTCCTACTTGCTTCTGTTTGCAAGAGTTTCCACCTGGAAACACCATAGCATCATACACGAGCTCACACTTCATCTTCAACAACTTGCATTTTCAAGCTAGATTCAAAGTAGTTTGAGCATTTATTTTGCTTGGTGAAGATTACAAGACCATTGCAGGAAGTTCTCTGGGTTTCTTTGAGCTTGAATAGCATCTCGAGCCAGGTGAGAAATCTTGAAACTTTATGCATCATTCTAGAGCAATCTATGTGGTTAGGGTCATGAAGATTAGGCAATGTTTATGGGTTAGAATAGGCCAAAATGTGAAGATCTTGGATTTTAAGCTTAAATTATTTCCCTTCGTTTTGTATGATTAAGGCATCTAATGAAGATTCTGAGGGCATATTTAGATTCAGCGTGAAAAAATGAGTAGGAGAGTGGTCCTCTTTTTCATTTCTAGAATGTTTCATCATTACTCACGGTGGAGGACCACCGGAGAAGACGACCAGAGCTCTAGCTCCGGCGGCTGTGTTTTCAACTCTGGTCAAAGGGCGCGTGTGGTGTCATCCCCTGAGTGGTCAGCATGTGATTTTAATGTCCACCTGTAACAACACGCCAGCGCATTAATGAAACCATAATCCACGTGCTTAATTCCTTTTCCTTTTTTTATTTTCATTTTCAGAATAAAAAATGGTTATTGTGTTTGTGAGTGGGTCTGCACCATAATTGATAATCCCACCCCTCAGTCTGGCCCAATGTCATATTTGAACATAGAAATTGCTTTGCTCACACCCCTTTGCCCTTTATTTCTCATTTTTATTTTCTTTTGAAACTAGTTTCATTTTTATTTGTTAAAAATAGTTTTATTCACCAAAAAATTCCAAGAAAATTCTTGAATGATCTTGAGGGTATTAATTTATTTTTCATAATTTTTAACTCCATTTTTTATTAAATTTGGTATTTGTTTTGGATTTTATGATTATAGGTGTACAAGTTGACATAGTTTCTACATTAGGGTTTGTTTCTTGATGATTCCTAATTGATTTTGATCCTAATTTTTGTATGCACTTAGTTACATGTATATAGGATACTTTGATGACCATTTGGAATTTTTACCATTATTTTTGGTTCACTTTTGAATTCCCTTTTGAGGCTTGTTTTGAATGACCTTTGTTTTGATGCCTTGGCTATGGTTTGACACTGTTTGAGCCTCTTATGCACATAATCTTGGGAAAAGTTTTAGGACATAATGAGCTACTAACTTCATCATATCATTATTAAAATTTCATAATTTTTCAAGTCTTCTAACTATTTTTCATAAGCACTTCAATGTATGCTTCCTACATAAACCCTTGTGTTGATTCTTAAAATGTTTAGGAGGTGCACTTGTGCAACCATTAGAGGTCATATTTCTCATTTGTGTATACCTGATATAGCATGAAGTAAATCCTTTTAATACCATTTTATAGGTCCTTTTGGTGAGCTTTAATTGGTGTAACATATGTATGAACTTGATCATGTTTGCCTATCAATTTTTACAACTTCCTTTTAGCTTTAGTGTATCCTACCATTACTCAATGTTTGTGAGGTCTAAATTTGAAAATTTATAGGTCATTTGCTACTAGCTTGCATGCTTAGATACTCACTTGACATGACTTTTTCCTTTTTTTACTTGAGTGTAAGTCTACATGCTTTTAGAGGAAGATTAGGGTTGAATTTAATCATTACTTGTTCTCACTTCTAAGAGTGCTTTGACATGAAACTTTTGCAATGTTTTGAGGTTACTTTTAAGCATTAAACACATGTTTTAGCTTGTGACTTAGGTCATTTAAATGTCAATTTCATGCTTACTTGTTCATTTTGAAGTCAATTTCATTTCTTAACATCTTAAACCTCATTTTGCTATGATCATACCATGTGTGCTACTGACCCAACTTGTATAATTGGCTTAACTTCATTTGGGTGGCCTTTAGAGGTATACTTTGCATGACTTTTTTATTGGCAATTGTTTGTGTGTTAACATGAGACATAACTTGACGTCTTTTACACTTCTTATGACAATAACATGATTGAGATATAATATGACATAGCTACTGCCCCACTAGGGTTCTCACCCTTTTAGGACCCATTTCATTTTGTTAAATGATTGACATTACTCCTAGGATAGTGTCGCATCTACGAAAATCAATCGGCGGAAAAGACAGAAGAGTCGCCACCGAAGGCTATTTATCCCGACGCAGGGAAAGGAAACGATCGAAGAAAACCTCAAAAAGGGAAAGACATGGTCATCGCAACCATAGCCTGGGTTCGGTATTCAGTTACACGAGAGGAAGGTATTAGCACCCCCTCGCATCCATCGTACTCGATGGGATCCACGCTTGTTGTTCTGATCAAATGGTGTAGGTATTTGAAGCTCAACTGCTAACTGGAACGGAAAGGAAAATAATGAGGAACGGGCTAAGAAAAGAAAAGGTGACTCAGTAGGACATCGCCGTCCTAGGCCTACGTATTCCCTCGGGAGTGGGAAAATCAGAGTCAACGTAGTTCGGAGGACTACGGGATTGGAGGAAGGTTGCTCGCCAAGACATCGTCGTCTTGTGCCTACGTATCCTCAATTGGACAGGAGAGAGGAAGTTAGAGCAGTCGTAGTTCGACCTACAAGGTCGATTTTGTTTGTTTGGTGAAAGAGTCTCGATCGCACTAGGGCGAGAGAAAAGGTTCGGTTAACTGGTTGGTTAACGTCTCGATCACACTGGTGCGAGATAAAAGGGAAGTTAGTTGTTAGTGTGCACGCCAAGATATCGCATCTCGTTCCTACGTATTCTCAAGCAGATGAGAGAGAGGAATTAGAGCATTCGTAGTTCACGCTACTACGGGAAAACAAGATCTCGATCGTACGGGTGCAAGAGAATAGAGAAGGGAATGACACACAGAAGGTCTAGGGGGAAAACTCGGTCCTACAAATTATCATGCAACAATGGCCTTAAAGTCAGGATCAGGAGGGACGCCTACCTAATGTTGTCATGCTTGGATTGAAAGCCTAATGTCTCTCATACCTCCAACTTAAACAGAAATTAAGTGGACCTAGGAATCCTAAGGGATCATGTGAACAAACACAAGTAAACACAGGACAACTCAATCACAAAATGAACGATGTCGTGATCTCAGCTAACTAAACCTTGTTGAGGATCAGAAGAGACTTAAAGAATGAGTTTGAATGTCTTAGAGGTTTTGACTCTCCTGGGAATTGGTGTATTGATAAAGATGACTAGGATTTATCCTATGTTTTTAGGAAACCTGAGGGTCCTTGTATGAATCCCAAGAGGAGGTTGAGGATGCTTCTAAGAAGCATGTGGGTCCTTGTATGAAGCCCAAGAGGAGGCTGGGGATGCTTCTAGGAAGCATGTCGGTCCTTGTATGAAGCCCAAGAGGAGGCTGAGGATGCTTCTAGGAAGCATGTGGGTCCTTGTATGAAGCCCAAGAGGAGGCTGGGGATGCTTCTAGGAAGCATGTGGGTCCTTGTATGGAGCCCAAGAGGAGGCTGGGGATTGAGACTTTCCAAGTCTAGGAAGAGTTCAAGAAAGGTTTCACCGGGAAATAATCCTTTCTTTGTTGAACTGCTCCAAGGTTAAAAGGGTTAAAGAAGAGGTTTCACTGGGAAATAATCCTTTCTTTATTAAATTGTTTCAAGGTTGAATAAATTGAATAAAGCCCAAGAGGAGGATGACTGTATTGGGGAGAAAAAATTCCTTTGTACAAGAGGGAACTAGTTGTTTGAACTAAGTTACACTGATTGAAAGGATCCTATTGCTCGAACTAGTCTAAACTGAGGATGATTAAAATGCTAAGAGAAACTTAATAAGATATGCACAAGTATATATACAGATATATGAACAAGTATATAAACAAGTATAAATTGATTTGAGAAAAGTGGTGGGTCTTATTCTCTGGATAGAGGCCCAAGTGTATTGTGATTGATTAGATGTTTTCTTCAAGATTGGATTAGATTAGGGTTTTGAGAAATTGAAGAAAGTTTTGAGAAACAAAGGTGTTGGGTCTTACACTCTAAATAGAGGCCCAGATGATTGTTTGTATCCTGTTCAAAGCCCAGGTTGAATGAGGCTAAAAAAAATTTCTATTTATAAAAGGGGGTGTTGGATCTTACACTCTATCAGAGGCCCATATGATTATTTTAAACAAAGTTTATGTACAAAGGGATGAGACTTACACTCGTAATAGAGGCCCAAAGATTGTTGTGAAAACAGTGATCACACTGTGATTTTGAAAAGCGTGATGGGACTTATACTATAGCAGAGGCCCATGAAGTGGTTTATTTACAAAGAGGGTTGGGTCTTACACTCTAATAGAGGCCCATGAGTGTTGAAATGAAGTTTGAAAGATAGAATCAAAGTAAAACCCTGATTTCATTTTTTAAGATATTTTTCAAAGAAAAATCAATAAAAAGTGTATAATTTATCAAATGAATTCATTAATCATGTTATAAACAATGATTAAGGTTTATGAAAAAGGTATTTTATCCACATGAATATTTAAAATCATTTTGGTTTTTAAAAAAATCAAGAAAAGAAATCATTTTAAAAATGTTATAAACAATTTGAAATAGTATTTTTAATATATTAAAAATATGTCAAATAAAAACTTTTTTTGTGATTTTTTGTGGATTAAAATAATAGTGTATTTAAATGACATGTGTGAAAAAATTGGGATTAAAAATAATTAATTTGATAGGAAAAATCAATATTTGAAATTATTTTTAAATCAATTAAAAATAATATATTAAATATATTAAAAATATATCAAATATAAAATATTTTTTTTATTTTTCTGGTGAATAAATTATTTAAATATGTGGATAATATTTGTGCAAAAATTCATTTGAAAATAATCAAAATTGGATGTAGAAAATAATTTTTGAAAATAATGTGAAAATATTAAAAATATGTAAAAATTCAAAAATTTGAATTATGGCGCGAAGAACACTATCTTCTTCCTCGTGCCACCTAAATTTGCAAAACCCCTCCTATCTCACTCAATTCGTAATGAAATTGCACGATGTAAACATGAAAATTGCTCGCTTTTGACTAAGGAACACAATGGTACCAACTAATTTCATTTATTTTAAGTGTGAAGTGAGTTATCAAGTGATGAACAGATGAACCCTAATTTTTGCAAGAACATTGTGAAATCCTATACACGATTGACACATAGCAATTAATTGAGGGAAAACATTCTATATAAGTGCAGAAACATGTTGGTAACTTGAAATATCAAAAATGATGCATGTTTCATGGAGTTTGAGAAGTTCGGACTTACCTATGCAAGAGGAATTCAAATCCTCAGTTATAGGTGTTACAGATGTGAAATGATGACTTGGACAGCTTCCCTAGACCTCAAGGAATGTGTTGATGTGCTTGGAATGGATTGAAACATTCTGGTTTGATGGGCTCGACTCCAATTACAACTTATGATGTATTTTGAGCAAATGGGGTATGACTTAATGATTCTGATGTTACATAATTTGTTTAAGTGTTTGGATCACTCATACATGATGTATGTGAGGTGTTTGGATCATTGGTTTGGATGGAATTGCTCTAGTTTGGTGTCTTTAAAATGATCATAAGTGAGCTCTATTTATAGGTGAATGAATTTGTCTTGGCTGAATAGTAATGGCTTGGTGGATAAGAGCTCAATCAATGTTTTTGGCAAGATGTCATTACTTCCATGCTAATGTACAATAGCTTTTCTAAGTAGCATAGACAACTTTTGACCAATTCCATATTTCTCATATGTTTTTATTGTTGTTTATGCATGAATCTTGACTGAAAAGAGTACCTTTGTTGAATGTGCACTATTACACATAAATGCACTTTGAATTTCAAGGCTTTCATGACAAAACTTCATCATTCTCATGAGATTTTTCTTGATTCTTTGGCTCTATCTTGTAGGTTTGTGATGAGTCACTCTGATCCATGTTGAATTGGTATGATCGTGATCATTGCAATTGACTCTAAAATCGTGTGGTGCAAGAAATGACCAAACTGATTTTGCAAAACAGTTTGCAGCAAGGTGTATTGCAACCTCCATAACCCACTACAACAAAAGTAAGTTATAACATCACACCTTAGACAGCGCTTTAATACAAAAGCGCTGCTATAAGTTAAAAACAAGGAAACTATTCATTTAAAAAAATAAAAGCGCAAAAAAATATAAGACCTTAGACAGCTCTTTGGTCAAAAGCGCTTTATAAGGTCTTATAAATTTAAAAAAAAAAATTTAATGGAAAATATTAGACAGCGCTTTAGTTAAAAGCGCTTTCTAAGGTCTTATAAATTTAAAAAAAAATATAAGACCTTAGACAGCGCTTCGGTAAAAAATGCTTTCTAAAGTTTTATTAATTTTAAAAAAAAAATTAAAGAAAAATATTAGACAGCGCTTTCCTTAAAAGCGCTTTCTAAGGTCTTAAAAATTAAAAAAAAAAAAATCAAAAGCGCTGTCTAAGGCCAACCTTAGAAAGCGCTTTTAAAAGCGCTGTCTAAAGTCCACCTTAGAAAGCGCTTTTATGAAAAGTGCTGTCTAAGGTCTAATTAAATTAAAATATATGAATAGTCAGTATTCATTTTCATATTTCCGCTCTTTCTTCTCCCCTGCATGCGAACTGAGCTCAAAACCCTTGCGAACTCAAACCTTCACCGTCAACCGTCCTCCACCGTGCCGTCGTTCGTTGTTGCCGTCGTTGCATTGCCGTCCGTCCGTTGTTGTCGTTGTATTGTCGTCCATTGCGAACTCATTACCGTCGTTCGTTTCTGTTCTTTGTAACTGATACATTTCGTTCTTGCATTGCCGTTGTTACCGTTGTTAAAGGTACGTCGTTGTTGTGAAGAATAGGGTTTTGTTGCTTTACATTGTTGTTGTAGGGTTTTGTTGCTTTACAATGTTGTAGTGAATGAGTATGTTTGATGAGTTTTGTTAATGAAGTTATGTTGGACTGTTTTATTAATGAATTTTTGTAGTGAATGAGTATGTTTGAAGTTTTGTTAATGAAGTTTTGTAGTGAATGAGTATGTTTGATGAGTTTGTTAATGAGTTTTGTTAATGAAGTTTTGTTAATGAAGTTTTGTAGTGAATGTGTATGTTTGATGAGTATGTTTGATGAGTTTGTTAATGAGTTTTGTTAATGAAGTTTTGTTAATGAAGTTTTGTAGTGAATGTGTATGTTTGATGAGTATGTTTGATGAGTTTTGTTAATGAAGTTATTGTTTAGGTCGAAATTAGTTGGACTGTTGTTGGAATTTGAATTGTTAACATGCTAGTTTAGGTTAGTTTTAGTGAGCTAACTCCAAGTATTTTTGTTTGGTAAGATTCAAGGTGTTTTGTTTGATAACTTTGTTGATGGAGAGTATCCATCTAAATATGCAAGTTTCATTTCACCACAAGAATGGGTAACGTTTAAATCCAAACGACAAACCCCAGAATTTAAGCGATTAAGTGCAATTAATCGGGAAATAGCATCAGCTCCCAAGTATAAATACAGGAAAAGACGTGTTGGATATGGACGTTTGGAGCAATCTTTGGTAAGTATCAATATATTGCAATGATATAATAATTGTTCATCATGAGTTATATTTGATCATATTATTTGGCTTTATATGTAGTTACAAAAGGTGAATAGCTCTAAAACATCTCTTCCTGCACATGTCTTGTGGAAGGAAGCCCGTGTGGGCAAGTCTGGAGTTGTTGCAGAAGAGGTTCTACAAGTATTTGAGAAATGTGTAAGTATAACAATATTTCTTTAATTAAATCAAAACTTTATTAACAAATATTTGACAAATATTCGATATTCATCTGATTTTCAGGAGGCGTTATCTCAGTCTGTATCTCCAGATGATACCAGGAGCATACTTAGTCGGGCATTAGATGTCCCTGAGTATTCTGGTCGGGTGAGGGGTAAGGCATTTGGGATCACCCCGACCTCCTTGAATATTAAAAAAGGAAAGGTTGCTAGTAATTCAGAACTTCAAGCTAAATTGGAAGCACTAGAAGCTGAGGTTCGGGAATTACGAAAGGAAAAAGAAAGGGATAACGCTTCAGGTTTTAGAGATGGATCGGAGAAAAATAGTATCAACTGCAGCTTTCATCCGATTATTCCAGAGGTAGTTATATATATATATTTATGAAATTAAATTAGTAGCTTAAATTATTTAAATGACATATATACACATTAACAATGGCATATTTATTTTTGGTTTTAGGGCGTTTCCCAATGTCAGCTCTTCTTATCTTCACCAACTTATCGGAAGGTTGCAAAGGGAAAAGTGTATAACAATGGGGTACAATTACTTCACAATAAATCCCTCCCTACTGGAAGTTTGAAAGTATCAGTTGATATTGCTATAGAGGAGGAAGCACCATTACCCTATCCTGACGATGATTCGGATGTAACATTGGTGCGAGCTGCTATAGGGTCGTATGTTGCATGGCCGTCAAACCTCATACTCGTAGGATATGAGGTATGCTTAAAACCGTTATAAACCTTTGTTAACCTTAATGTGTAGATTCAAAGATTTTACGAGCATTTTATTTTCATTTTTTACATGGTAATGTTATTTAGACTCCAACAAGATCCAAAACAAAGGATAAGCGGATTCCGGAGCATACCGAGTCCGTTGTTTCAAAAAAATAGGTACATCACAATTATATGATATTTATGCATAGAAAATGTTAAATTGGATATCTTATACTTCATCTAACAAATTATATGATATATAGCTGCCTGGTAAAGAGATTAGCAACATTTCAACGCAAAAAAATGTTGGTGCCTCCAGACGTATCTACAAGTGACAAATATTATCACCGGAGGTGTTCGTCTTATACATATGGAGAAAGGTATCTATGGCTTTGAACATGACCAAAATATTGGTAATGAAGACTTCGAGCAAGTTTTCAATCATGAAGAATTGGGCGTCACTGTTGTCAATACATACGTGAGGTATATATCCGATCTACTTTGGTATATTAATTGAACAACTTATTTACTTTATGTTTCAAATGAATAGTCTAATGTTAATGATGTTTTTATTTAAGGTTTCTGTATGACAGAGTTATGCGCCCACACGGATTGCAGCAAAGATTTGCATTCCTATGCCCGACGTCTGTCAACTTAACCTTAATAATCAATAAACCAGATGAGGTCCTGGCGTATATACGCGACGTCTTTATGGACAACCAAGAAACGGAAAAGTTGTTCTTTTTACCATTTAATACTGGGTTAGATTTTCATTCTAAATTCATCTATTATAGTTTTTTTTGTATTTTGACGTCGTGTAGAAAGTTTCCATCTAACACTTGTTTAATCTTCCAGTGGACATTGGTTGTTGGTCGCAATTAATCCTAGCAGAGCAATGGTGTATTATCTAGATTCGTTAGGAAATGATTGGACAACATACCCGGATTTGAAGAAGTGTATTGACACGTAAGTGAGATTGTTCTAAATATGAATGTGTATATTTATTTGTTTGTTTATTTATTTATGTGAATTGTTCTAAATATTCACTTATATTTTATTAGCGCTATACAAGCTTTCCTAGCACTACGAGATAGCCATCTACCACAGCGGAGAGTCAACCCCATTATTACATGGAATTATGTGAAGGTATATTAATTATCACATGTTTTATTATATTAGTGATGCTACTTGATAAAACTTAGGATTTATCCATATTTTCTTTTCATTTGTAGTGTCCTCGGCAACGCAATCAAATAGATTGCGGCTATTTCATGTTGAGGTTTATGAGAGACACTCTTTTGTTGGATCGAATAGAGATTCCATCCGATGTATGTATTTCTAACTTATGAGTTATTTTAATATTAACACATATCTCTCATGTCTAATGAAATAGTTAAAACTAAATCAAACTATGTTATATTATTATGTAGTACTTTGAAGAATGCAAGTGTGCTCATTACTCAATTTCTCAATTGGATGAAATTAAAGAGGATTGGTGTCAATACATTATGGAGCTCGGAATTTTACAAGGTATAATATTGTACTCTTACTTTAATTGATGAGAATTTAAATATGTGTAACTTTGTTTATGTATTCTTTTAATTGAATTACAATCTTTGTGTTTTCAGGACCTATAATGTAGATTTGAAGCAATGCTTTGGTTGGATGGAAAAGTACTAGTATAAGTAATATGTGCATTTGTAGAAAAAATGTAATGATTTGTAATTATAAATAGGTGTATATATAATTTTGGTTTGTAATTTTAAATATATATTGGTTTGAATTTCCAATTGTTTTGGATATATAATTTTGGTGTAAATTGGTACATTTAAATAGGATAAATTGGATTGATTTGAATCTCCAAATTGTGGTATTTTTCTGAAAAAAATTGCTGGTTGAAAAACAGGTCAAATTCTGGTTGAAAAAACCTGGTAAAAATTGTGGTTTAAAAAAATTTATATAAAATTTTTCGTATACCTTAGACAGCGCTTTTGGTGAAAGCGCTGTCTAAGGTGGGGATTAGAAAGCGCTTTTGACAAAAACGCTGTCTAAGGTGGACCTTAGAAAGCGCTTTTACCAAAAGCGCTGTCTAAGGTATACCTAAAAAAGTTCAAAAAGGTTGACCTTAGACAGCGCTTTTGGTAAAAGCGCTGTCTAAGGTATACCAAAAAAATATCAAAAAAGGTAGGGCTTAGACAGCGCTTTTGCTGAAAGCGCTGTCTAAGGTATACCAAAAAAATGTCAAAAAAGGTAAGGCTTAGAAAGCACTTTTCCCAAAAGCGCTGTCTAAGGTATACCTTATAATGTCAAAAAGCACTGTCTAAAGGTACCATAGACAGCGTTTTTCATTAAATATACCCCCCTTTAGACAGCGCTTTTGGTATTACCCAAAGCGCTGTCTAAACCTATTGCAACGCAGGTTTAGACAGCGCTTAAAAGCGCCGTCTAAGGGCAAAAAAAGCGCTGTCTAAGGTCTTATCTGTTGTAGTGACCCTTTGCTCAAGTAGAGTAATTTCATGCTCTTGGGCTCTATGGAAAGCTGGGATGATGTACTTCAACTTTGATGTTCACCATTGGACTTGATTCATCTTGGATCATGGTGAAAAATCCCTCCATGTTTTGTTGTTTTGACTGATTTCAACTTAGGCAGATTTTCACTAAGTGTTGAAAGTCATTTCATACCTTTCTTGATTTTGATCACTTTTTAACTTAAAATCCAAGCATTTTTTGACCATGGATTAGTTTTACACTTTTGTAGTATGTGATGAGATCTATCATTTGAGCTTTGGATCCAAGAAAATGGTTGCTTGGTTTGGAAGTTATGGCTTTTGGAAGTTGGGTACCTAAACTCTTTTTTTTCATAACTTAGTTAAATTTTCACTTTCTCAACATTGCCCCTTTTACAAGTTACCTTGATTTCTTGATCAAATCTTGTTCAAATGCAACAATGGATCATGTTTTCTTGTATAATGGTTCATGATGAACATTTTTGGTCAAAAAGTCAAACTTTGACTTTGGGTCTCAGATGAATTTTGTGCAGAGAAACCCTAATTCCTGATTTTCAATGAATGGATGTCTCAAGGTGATTTTATACTTATGAATGGACATCAAGGGTACATTTGAGTGTCTTGAGTCATATCCCAAGGTTTGAGATCATGTCTTGGCCAAAATGTCAAAGGTATGGTTGACTTTTTATTAAAACCCTAGTTTGTGGCTCAGATGGATTTGAATTCTTGTATTGTTTATGAATCAAGTTCTTTGAATTAATCCAATCATATGAATGTACTAATATGATGTATTTGAGGTCCTTGAAACATATCTTGAGGTCTTGGCTCATGCCTAGATGAAAATTTCCCTCTGAAAGTCTTGGTCGACCAAAACCCAAATTTGGTGACACTAATGGTCTTGAGGCTTGACCAACTTGGAATGATGCAATCTTGTGCTTGATTCTTGATATTGAGGACCTCTTGACCTTCATGAATGATTGTGAGACTTGATGAGTTTAAGATCATGTCAATTCTTGATTGATCCTTTGCCTTAATCCTTTGAGGGTGCTTGAAACCCTAATTCTTTGCTAGACTGAACACTCAACAATATTTGAGAGGATTTGTGAGGTATGAAAGTACATCCATATTATGGTGATGATTTTCACAATAATGTGAATACTTAGGGTCAAAATTTAGGGTATGTCAGACGCCCCGGTGTGACTGGCGAAGATATTCAAACGTTCATGGACCCGAAATTTTGATTGTGGATGTGAATGGTAGCTGTTTTTGCTCATCTATCTTCTTTTACTAAGTAATGTCACTTAGAAAAGGGTGAAACTTCCCCTTGATCCTAGTCTTCAGCCACAGAACTGGTCTCTGTTTCTTTTGAAATAAACCTCCCCTCGATCTTGGTCTTCAGCCATGGAACTGGTCTCAGTTTCTTTTGAAATAAACCTCCCCTCGATCCTGGTCTTCAGCCTTGGAATTGGTCTCAGTTTCTTCTCATTAAGTTCTTCTCTTGACAAGGAATGATATATGTGATGGTGTTTGATTTTGAGGTGCTGATGACTTCCTTGAAAGTAGGACAAACTTCTCAGAGAGAGACTGCTATTTGTCGACTTATTGGGAATTTAAGTGGTAAAAACAGACTTCTTTGTTTGCCAATCGGTAGGGATTTCTTGGAGGATGTGATGTCCACATTGCCAAGAGGTTTTTGTTAAGAAGCTTCCGCGGGGGATTTTCCTTAATCCGGGAAAGCAAAATCTTATCTTCAATGGCGAAGAGTGAAGTTCCCAAATGTCTTCTTGCCTTTCGGAGGTTCAAGTTATCAAAGTGGTCGAGGACCGATTTCAATCCGGGAATAAACTAGAGAGATATTGTTTAGATGAGACATTTCCTGGTGAGGAAAGAATACAAACTGGGGTTTTATCCTATCCAAGTGTGGAAAGGAAAACTGAAGGAAAATCTTACACGAGGATCAAACTCAATGGGGATTTAGAAAGAATGTATCCTTTTTTTCCTAAAGCTGACAACTCTAATGGAGAGAAAACATTTATCACTTGGGGATAACCGTGACCAAAGTGATTGAAATATGAGATGCAAAATGAATATGAATATGAATCAATTATGCATGATGTATGTATGAAATGCTTATACTGACAAAACAGACATGACATACGGACTGATGATGAGCACAACTGGATACTCGGCCACTCTGGGGGATAAAAGTATCACTAATCTGTTGAGGAAAAAAATTCCCGCTGTTGAACTTTTCATATTCTTGGTAGTAAAAAAATATGACTCCTGGGGAGTGACAACTTTTTATTGGTGTTTTCTGAAGGTAGCAACCTGTTGGAGGAAGGGACTCTTGTTTCTATCTTTATTCCTGGGGATAGAAACCTAATCTTGATTCCAACGTTTAATTGAGGGGATGTGAAACTCGACCCTGTAGCGTGCGATTTTTGTCGGTGACGCGACCACCTTACAGCATTGGTTGGAATTGGGTGCTACTTTCTGATTTCTTATTTATCCTATGAAGCTGGAAAGGAAAGGAAAGCTATCTAAACCTAACCTTTCACGTAAATGTTTTCTTTAACAAATGCTAAGAGATTGGGGGGGTTCGGGGTCAGGTTATATAATGGGGAGTTGTCAATTACCCATCCTATATATGGTTATCCATAGATTGTTTGGCATTTTCTTCTGTTATCTACTTACTGGTGTTTATTTGTCATGGGTTGGGAAAGTTTCTCCTTTGGGAATGTTTGAGAGAGTGATTTTTGTTGTTTTCGGATTTTTTTCGATGTTTTTGGTAAGGTATTGGACCTAAAGTTTTTTATTTGTATGCTCGCTAAGATTTCACAATCTTATGCCTACGTATTCCCGTTAAAGAAAATAGGGAAATCAGAGCAATCGTAGTTCCTCCTATTCTATGGGAGGAAATAGATGTTTGCTATCTTGTTCAAAGCCCAAGATTGAAGTTGAAGGTTATGTGTGTCTTGTTCAAAGCCCAAGATTGAAGCTGAAGGTTTGACTGAGAGAGAATTTGTCATCTCTAAACGGAGATTTCTCATCTATTTATCACAATTGTTTGGTAACTGATTATAAAGGAGAATTACTTTAACTGGAATGTATGGAATCCAGTAATGCCATAATTTCCTTAAAAAGGGATTGTCCTGAAGGCGGAAACTTTAACTCTGTGTAGAGCAATGCCATTTTTCCTTAGGAGTCTTTCATGCTAAGAGAGGGACATTGACTTGGATGTAAATAATCCAGAGGCTTGCCACTTACAGCAATTAGATGGAAGAAAAGGGATTTACCAGGATAAAGAAGGACTACAGCATGGATTTTTGAATCAATAAGTGTGCCACTTACAGCAACTATCTGGGATTTAGGTTTGTGTGATTGTCTGTTTTGATGTGTGATTGTACAGAAAAATGTCTTCCTACAGAAAGATTTTGATTTCCTCTGAGGGGATGTTGATTTTTGTGTGCCTTGATCAAAGCCCAAGGTTGAAGCTAAAAGGTTGACCCTTTTTAGGGAGTTTTATATCTGTCTTGTACAAAGCCCAAGATTGAGGCTAAAAAGGGATTGACTCTTTTGGGGAGATATGTCTTGTACAAAGCCCAAGATTTAGGCTAAAAAGAATTGACTGACTCAGCTGGAGAATATTTTGTCTGTCTTGTACAAAGCCCAATTGAGGCTAAAACTGCTGAGGGAAAATCATTATACAAAGCCTAAGAGGAGGCTGGTTGGGGAATTTCTTATATGAAGCCTAAGAGGTGGCTAACTTCTGCTGAGGATTATTGAGATCCAGAGACAGGTCCAAATTAGGGAATCAACTCTTGCTGAGGGATGCAGAAGTGTTGAAATATCAAAAGCCTTGAGGTTCTGATTGAGGTTTATTGATAGTAATCTGACCCTAGCTGGGGAAATTTAAAGTGAGAGTTTAAAGATTTAGTTCTGAAACCTGTGGAGGTTTTAACTCTGTTGGAAATTGATGAAATGATCAGGGTTTTTCCTGTGCTTTTAGGAAACTTGAGGGTTTCTTTGAAATCCAAGAGGAGATGAGAATGTCCAAGTTTATTGGTATAAGAAGGTTTTCTCTTAACTGGAGAAAGATCTTTGTATGAAGCCCAAGAGGAGGCTGATATTTTAAGGGATGAGAAATCAACCCTAAGTTGGTATGATATTTTGACTCTTTAGAGGACTGCTATAACAAATGATGAGTAGGTTCTGTCCTATACCTGTAGGAGGTCTTTTGGGTCCTTGTACTAAGCCCAAGAAGAGGCTAAGAACTTCTAAGAAGCCTGAGGGTCCTTACACAAAGCCCAAGAGGAGGATGGGGATGCTTTTAGGAATCCTGTGGGTCCAAACCTAAGAAAAGTTCAAGAAAGGTTTCATCGAGAATAATCCTTTCTGTAGTGAACAGTTCTAGGGTTTGAAGAAATTCAAGAGAGGTTTCACCGGGAATTAATCCTCTTAGGGGAAATGAACTTCTTGAAAAATTTCTAATAGTGACAGTATTGAGAAAAGTTTCACCTGGAATAATGCCTTTCTCTGTTCCATATTGTATAAGCCCAAAAGGAGGCAAGATTGTATCTGGAATTTCCTATGGGGTACTAGTTTTGACTGTGTTGAAAGAGTAACCACAGGCTTGATCTAATCCTAGACCTAATTGTAGGGGAAAACTCTAAGCAATTATATAAGCATATATATATATATATATATATATATATATATATATATATATATATAAGCAAGTATGAAAAAGAAAGCTGGTAGAACTTACAGGTGAGCAAGCTTCCAGTATTATAAACACAGCTGTATGGTTAGTTGTTCAAGAAATTGAAGAAAGTTTTTGATAACAACTATGAATTGGAATCTAAATCAAAAAGAAAGTTGTTTTAAAAGGAAGCTTGAGGCTTATAATACTCAAGGAGAGACCTATATGGATTCTTTTGAAAAGACGACGATCGCGTCGTAGTTTTGAAAGCAACAGAGAGACTTAGACAATGACTGAGGCCCAAATTATTGTATTTACAAAAGAGGTTCGGTCTTACACTCTACTAGAGGCCCAAAGTTTATTTTTATACAATAGATGGGGCTTACAGCTCAGAGAGAGGCCCAGATTAAAAACAGTTATTGCACCATTATTTTGAAAACTGTATCGGGACTTATATAATGACTGAGGCCCAAAAGAAATGGTTTATTTACAAAGGGATGGGACTTACACTCTATTAGAGGCCCAAGAGTTTTAAAAAGAAGAGGGAATTGGACTTATAACTCAGGGAGAAACCCAGATTAAAAACAGTGATCGCACCATCGTTTTGAAAATCACAGAGGGACTTATACAATGAGTGAGGCCCAAAAAAGTTTGTGTGTGACAAGGGATGGGTCTTACACTCTATTAGAGGCCCAAAGTGTTTATGTGAAGTTTGAAAAATCAAAATTTAGAGAAAACCCTAATTTTGAATTTAAAAGATATAATTTTCAAAGGAAATTAAATAGAAAATGATATAAAATATCAAATATATTCAAAAACAAGTTGTCAACTTTGAAAAATATTTTGAAAAATCATGTTTAATCACATGAAAGCTTGAAATTCATTTGAAATGAAAAGATTAAGGTGAGAACTTCATTTTAAAATGTTTAAAAACAAATAAAATGAAATAAATTACAAAAATTCTAACTATATTAAATAAATAATATAAATTGGATTTTTTTATATAAAATAAAATAATTTAACATTTTTGTGAATTTTGAAAAAAAGAATTAATTCAAAAACATTAAAAACCAGGGAGAATTTAATTTTAAGATTAATTAAAAAACATGGAAAATTCAAATATTTAAAATTTTGAAAAATGGTGCCAAGAGCACATGTTCTTGGTTGCGCGTGTTCTTCTTCTTCAGATTTGCATTTTCTCACTTTTCTCACTGATTACGCAATGGTTTTGCACGATTCAAACACCAATCTTGCTCGTTTTTGAACAAGAATCACAACCATATAAATTAATTGCATTTATATTAAGTATGGAGTGAGAAACTAGAGGATTAACTCAAGAACCCTAGTTTCAGCATGAACACTATGAAATTCCATTCACGATTCATACATAGAAATTGATTGAGGGTTATTACTCTATATACATGCAGAAACAAGATGGTAACTCAAAATTCATTTATGATGCATGTAATATGGAGTTTGAAGGCTTCAGGCTTATCTCTTGTAGCTGGTGATCGAATTCTATGTTGGAGGTGTTACAGATGTTGTATGATGACCTTGACAACTTCAATGGACCTCAAGTAATGTGTTTGAAGGCTTGGAATGGATTGAATCAGCCCAGAACTTATTGTGGCACCTTAACTGCAAACAGACCAAAAGCTTGAGCAAATGGATGTTGATTTTGTGATTCTGATGTTTCAGATGTGTTTCAAGGCCATGGATCACTCATATATGATGTATATGACGTGTTGGCATGATTGGTTTGGTTTGAATTGCCTCCTATTTCAAAATTCGATAGTGACTTTAAATAGAAGGAAAATCTGGTTTTTTGAAAGTGATTTTGAGGAAAGCATCAGTTTGGAGCTTTGGTGTACTTAAACTAACCACAAATGAGCTCTATTTATAGTAGAGCAAGTTTGTTTTGCAATGAATAGTGAATGGTAACCGGTACAGATCTTTGGCCAATGGTTGCATAAAGGAATCCAAGTCTTCTTTGGCCATTGACTTGGGTCAGTGTAGCAGGGGTATGGTCCTTTGTTGCAGGGCTAAGGCTTGACTCATTCAGTGTTTAAAGACTCAGTCCATGCCACCTCAATGCATCTCTTGAATGCCTTGAAACAAAATGGGAGTTTTTGGATTTGGAACATTGAATTCCACTTGCCTACATGATGATCTTTTATCTTGGGAGGCTTGTGGCTCAGAGATCTTTTGCTTTGATCTGATCTTCAATGTTTCTAGAAGGATTACAAGACTTTTAATTGTACAAATTGGCCAATTCGAGTAAATGACCTATAATCTGTCTTGGGAAGAAACCAGTCTTTGATGCCATGTTCCAAGGGTTGTAACTCCTTACTCAAAATGAATTTGGGGATGATCTGGTACTTGTTGGAAAGCTCTCATGACATACTTTAACTTTGATGTCTAAGATTGGTCTTGGTTCAGCTTGGATCAAAGTGAAAAATAGCTTCAAAGTTTGGAAAAAGTGAAACAGATTCTGTCCTTTTTGAAAATTTCACTAAGTGTTGGAAAAAGTGGTCATTTTCACTTTTTGTGATTTTGATCAAACCATAACTCAAAATCCATGAGGATTTGGAATGAGATGTAGTTGACATATTTGTAGTATGTAAGATGAACTTTCATTTGAGCTTTGGATGGGAGAAAAATGCCTTGTGGTTTAGGAGTTATGACCTTGCAAAGTTGCTACCGAATCACTTTTGTCCCATAACTTAAAAAAATTTTAGTTTCTTATGGTTGCCCCTTTTGCAAGAAACCTCACTTTTCTTGATTTTTCTTGATGAATGATGATCAATATCATACATTAACATTGTTTTTGACTTAAGGGAACCATATTTGTGAAAAATTCCAAAAACTCAAACTTGATTTTAGGCACAATTGACTTTTTGTCAGTTGAATTCCGAACTGTGTGATCCTTGATGAAATCAAGTCCTTGAAATAATTCAAACCTAATGTATGGATTCCATAGGTGTTTTAGGGTGTCTTGAATCATGTCCCAAGGTTTTGTAACATGTCTTGGTCAAAATTCAAATATATAGATGACTTTTCCTTCAAAACCCTAATTGTGGTCTAGATGAAATTAAAACTTGTGAACCAAGCTTCTTGGATCAATTCATTATTGTAAATGGATCAATGTGGTGTATTTGAGGCCCTCAAATCATGTCTTGAGGTTTTGGTTCATGTCTTGCCTCAAAAGTCAGTTTAGGGGTGAATTAGGTTAAGAAACCCTAATTCCTGATTTTTGATGAATGCTTCCCCTGAGGTTGTTTTGACTTGATGATTAGGTCCATAAGGTCCCTTTGAGCATCTTGGGCCAAGCTTTGAAGAATTTCCTCATGCCCAGATTAAAATTTAATCTGGAGGCCTTGGTCGACCAAAACCCTAATTTGGTGACACTATCGATCTTGAGGCTTGATCCACTTGGAATGTTGCAAGCTTGTGATTGATTCTTGATGTGGGAGTCCTCTTAATCCTTTATGAGTGTTTGGGAGGTTAGACAAGTTGAAGATCATGTCCTTTCTTGATTGATCCTTTGTCTAAGTGCTCTAGGAGGGCTCAAAACCCTAATTATTGATGGTGGTGAATGCTCAACAATCCTTGAGGAGTTTGATGAGGTAAGATGGTACATCCATATTGTGGTGATGACACATCACAATGATGGGAAAACTTGTGGTCAAAATTTGGGGTATGACAGACCCTTACTGGGGGTGATACATGGGATGCTCCAACTTATCAATCTGAAGTAATTGATCCTCCACTCGGGATATACTGATCACAAGGAATATTTCGATTCTACATTTTAAAGTTTGATTGCTTTTGGAGAAGCCGTCGATGTTCCTTCTTTTGTTCATTAATCAAAAGGAAATTGCCATCTTTATTTTAAAAGCAGAAGTAAATTCAAAATTTTCGTTTTGAAAACAAAAGTAAATTCAGTTTTTGCGTTTCAAGAATGGTAATCATATAAAAATGTCATTTTACAAAGCAGAATAAATGAGAATTGCAAACAAAGGGCATAAGGGCTCAAATTTTTATTGATAGAATGGTAATTAGCCTAATGCGTAATTCCATGGAGCATTACAAAGTTTAGAAAATGGTATTTTAAAGGGAAAGGGACTACATTGAAACATAATGACCATTATCCTTCTACCAACTTTGAATTCTGAGTATTATCGAGCTTCCGTTGAAGGTGACTTCGATTGAGGACTTCTTGACAAATGACATTGCTTCCGAGGATTCAACCTTGTCGAATGCAGTTACTTGCTGTAAATCTCTAACTTTTGCCTAGATTTCCTTTTCAGGTTTTCGATCTATCGGGACAATCTTTGTTTGTGTCTCTAATTTTTTCCTAGACCGCCCTTTAGGGTTTTCAGTCCATCGAGACGCTTTTTATTTTATTTTATTTAGGCAAAGTATTTCTTGACTGCATTAACATTTGTGGGGTAGGTAAATTCTTCTCCATCCATGGTTGCGAGTATCAAGGCACCGCCTGAGAAGGCTTTGTTAACAACGTAGGGGCTGTCATAATTTGGAGTCCATTTGCCCCTGGAATCAGTGAGAAATGATGGGATATTTTTGAGCACGAGGTCGCCTTCTCTGAATATCCGAGGTCGGACCTTTTTGTCAAAATCTTTCTTCATTCTTTGTTGATATAACTGACTGTGGCATAAATTTGTCATCCTTTTTTCTTCGATTAGATTCAGTTCATCGTATCTGCTTTGACACCATTCAGCTTCTGTTAGCTTGGCTTCTATCAAGACTCTCATTGATGGTATCTCTACTTCTATGGGGAGCACTTCTTCCATGCCATATACTAGAGAGAAATGGGTTGCCCCTGTTGAAGTGCTGACGGATGTGCGATAACCATGAAGAGCAAATGGTGGCATCGCATGCCAATCTTTATAGGTCACAACCATCTTTTGAATGATCTTCTTGACATTTTTGTAAGCTGCTTCTACCGCTCCATTCATCTTTGGCCGGTAGGGAGATTAGTTATGGTGTTCAATTTTGAACTCAGCACATAATTCTTTCATCATCTTGTTGTTTAGGTTCGATCAATTATCAGTAATGATCTGGCTTGGAACACCATAACAGCAGATGAGATTATTTTTGATAAATCGGACTACCACTTGTCTGGTCACGTTGGTGTATGATACTGCTTCGACCCATTTAGTGAAGTAATCAATGGCTACCAGGATGAACCGATGTCTGTTTGAGGCTTTGGGTTCAATCATGCCAATCATGTCGATTCCCCATATAGAAAAAGGCCATGGAGAAGAAAGAACTTTGAGATGCGTCAACGGTACATGAATTTTGTCGGCGTATATCTGACACTTGTGACACTTCCTCATGTACTTAGAGCAATCAGATTCCATTATCAGCCAATAATATCCTGCTCTTAGAATTTTTCTTGCCATTGTATGCCCATTGGCATGAGTGCCAAAGGAGCCTTCATGAATCTCTTTCATTAGCATGTTTGCTTCGTGTTTGTCCACACATCTGAGCAAAACCATATCGAAGTTTCTTTTGTAGAGCACATCATTATTCAGGAAGAAGTTACCAGTCAATCTTCTGAGAGTCTTCCTATCTTTTCTTGATGCCCCAGGCAGGGATTCTTGTCTTTGAAGGAAGCATTTGATATCATGATACCATGATTTGTCATCAATGACGGCTTCCACTGCAATCTTGGGTATGTCGTTCCATCGATTCACACTAATCATGTAGGATAAGGCAGCTAGTGCATCATCCATGTGGTTTTCTTCACGAGGAATGTGATGAAAATCAATCTTGTTGAAGAAGGGTGTTAGTTCTTGTTATTGGCTAGAATTTTGGTAAAATAATGTTGTTGTTGAAGATGTCATATGTCTAATGTCTTAACATGAGTTACTAACATTAAGTTTGTTAGGGTTGCAGTTTTGTGTACTGATGTAAAAAATGATGTCTTGACATTGAGTGACAGAACATCAGTTGTTGTGTTTTTAGTGTTGCGTGTGTTTTAATTAGTTATTAGAAGATCTGATTGAGAGATTGCAGACGAAGATCTTGGATTAGATTCTTTCTGTTGCAATCAGATATGGAGCAGGTCTTGTTATTTTTTTAGGGATGAAAGATATGAAAAGATTTGAAGATAAAATCTGTTTTAAATTTAAATCAAATCAGCTATTTTCAAGGAGTCCAAGCCCAAGTCTGAGTTTCTATTTAAAGCAGCCTCAACCCTACTTGGAAGGCCCGAAAGCAAGAGATTAAAGACTGAGAGTCAAGTGTGTGTTTTCGTCTGTGTATTGTAAGCCATTCATGTTTGAATTGGTGTAATTGTTTTGAGTTGTTAAATGTTCATGATCAAATCTTTTAAGCAAGATCAAGTTGTGTTTTGGAAGTGTGACTTCTATACTTTGTAATCTTTGAATTGTATCACTGTGGTGATTTAGGGGGAGTGAATGGTTTCTCATATCTAAGAGGTTCTTAGGTAGAAGTGTCATTGGGTAGTGATTAAGTTAGGAGATTGTCAACTGGGATTGTTGAGTCTATAATTTAATACTATGATCGCGACTTTACGTGTTAGGTCGGATAGATACTGCAAGCATACAGGATATCGCGTAGTTTTAAAAGATTGTCGAACCCACAGGGATTGATAGTCAAAAGGCAGTGTCCTAAAATTGCGGTGCAAGGCTAAAGCAGGAAGTTGTCACGGATAAAAGTGTTAAAGAAAAAAAAAACTAAAATAAAAGGTTTTAGAACAAATAAGGAAACTGAGACCGTAGAATGATTTCCGGGTTTCTTAGGGACTCTATAGGTTCCGGGGCTGAAGTGGATGTCGAAGTTGTTCTGAAGGAAATACCGATCTAAAGGCCTAATCTCACACTCTCGCGCTATTGATCGAGCCACGCCAGATAACCCCAAGATTTTGCTCTCGCTCGCTCGGTAATTAAAAGGCGCTTTTTGAAAACGGGCAAGACCGAAAAGAATACCTAAAGCGCTCTCGCTGTGTTTAGGATCCAGTGTTTTGTGCCTACTATCTAACGTGTGCCTCAAACTCTCTCTATTGGACTCGTATTAGTGCATTTCTCACTCTCGTGACGAAATGCTGTTAAGCAGCCTCTCGCCGTCGCGACTAGTCTACTTAAAGTTAACTTAGACAACAAAACCAGAATTTCAATCATACAACAGTGTTGGTTATCCTACAGAGTCCCGTCGAGACGACAGTCCTCAAACTACGGGCTCATGCAAATTTAGTTAGTCATGATTAAATGTGATATTGAAATGCTAACAGTGCTGGATTTGAAAACATACATATTACTTAGGGTTTCTTCTTTTATAAAGTTCTGTTCTTAGGTTTTTAAGAAAAGTTTTTGAAACGTTTATGCAGTAACAGTAAATATAATGTAAAAAACAATAATTGGAACAATAAAGTAATAACCTGAAAATGTGATGAAATAAACTGAAAGAACTTGTATTAATCTGAAATTTTATCCAAGTACAGCAACGGAGTAAAAAGAAAAGAAAACAAAAGTCGTGATAATCACTCAGTGTGAGCAATTATCACTGTGGCTAATAATTTGTGGTTCGGGAGAAAATTTGGCAGAGCTTCCACAGGGTGTAAATTGGACGATGAATGTTGGGCTGGGAAGTCCTATAAATAGACAGAAATTGGCTCTAAAAATAGTTGGAAAGATTTTGAATTCAAACTGCGTGCAAACTGCTTCTGGAAAACTGCTCCTGCGATGCATGGCGAACGCCATATGCCAATGGCGAATGCCATTTGGCTAAAAAAGGAAAATCTGGGCATTTTGGGGCAATGGTGAACGCCATTTGGTTCCCCTTAGGGAATGGCGAACGCCATTCTGCTAGAGGGAGGCAGAAAGCTCCAGTTCTGCTCTTTTTCCAATTCTTCTGCCACAGTTCTTGTCCTTTTTCTTTGATCAAGCTGAAACTGGACCTGAAAACACAAAGTAAAGAAAAACATAAGTACATGATACAAAATACGATAAAAACTTGATAAAAATACGACTAAACATGCACGAAACGAATCAAAATAACCTATACGAAATCGAGTCATCAAACTCCCCCACACTAAGACTTTTGCTTGTCCTCAAGCAAACTCCCAATGTGAATAAAAACAGGTAAGCACGGTATTTCGACTCATAGGCACACCGGAAACGATTAAGCACAAGGTTGCTAGGCTAAAGCAGACAGATAGGTACTGAATAGTGCAAGCAAGAGTATCGTAACGACACGACTCCACAAAAGTGGACAAAGAATTCCTTCCTATGCAATACCAGTTCAAATCATGATATCATACCTTGACCTAATAACTTCGTTCTTATTCACCTCTCTTTCATTCTCGCGCAATCACATTAAGCCCGTTATCCTTTTGCTTACATGGTAATCGTACTTGTTAGTGTGATCTCTTATTGAACAATTTTTTTCTTTCTTTTTTTTTTCTTCTCTTTTTTTTTTTTTGCTTATGAATTTCAAGATTCTGATCCTTTGGGCTAAATGATCGGGTGAGGACCACCTAACTTAGTGAGAACATGTCTTTAATTCACATTTTCTATAAAAGCACATAAATCACAATTTGAGATCAACACATATTTGCATCGGTACGTCACTTAGTTCGCAAACCAGGTTGGTGCTGACTGCTAAGATAAACTAATCAAGAGGCCACTTTTAAAGACACTAAGAACAAGGTCTCGGCATAATATGTATTTAAACTAATATTGCATACTTAGGAACTCTAAGGTGCAAAAACGGTACTGATGTTAACAAAACTTTTCCAAGTCCGCCTACTTAGCCTAAATCAAAATATAACAACCTATACTAAGTGTGTCCTGCCCTTGAGTCGATTTTCTTTTTTTTTTTAAATTGGGGAAATTACAGACTATGCGAAAACATAAGGTAAATAACGACTCAAACGTGCATATGACTCAATAACGATACAAAAGAAACAAACTAAACTAGGAAAACGGGAAATAACATAAAGCAATAAATGAAAAGCGATAAATGACTCCTCCCCCACACTTAAATCAAACATTGTCCTCAATGTTTCAATTTAAGGTGAAAAGAAATGAGTGATAAAACCTGGAATGAAAATTAGTGGCGGCGGGCACGGCCTCGACGCTGATGGGAATCATCTCTGACATCTGGGTCCTCGTGTGGATAATGGGCTTGCATGCTACGCACATCCCTGCGCAGACCTAGTACCTCGGAAGTAAGATCTCGAAGGCTAAGCTCGGTCCTGTTCATGAATTCCACTTGCCTGTTTTGAAACTCGTAGTACTCCTCTCTACGCTGCTCATCTTGCTCTCTCTGCTGCCGGAGCTTGGACAAAATCTCATCAAGCGATCCTCGCATACCTGCAAAATCATCAGATAAAGGTGCAGTGTGTGGTGTGGTACTAGGATCGGGTATGTCAGAAACATGAGTTCGAGCAGCAGCCCCATCCTCTTGTTCAGAAACAAGCAACCAATTAGTGCGGTAGCGCACATCAATACGATCGGGGGCTGGAAGAGAAAATCTACGGTGCTCACGGTCACGAATCAAGATGCGGTACCTGCCATCAGGTAAACCTTTGACAAGACGCGTGCTCTTCCAGAAATCTAGGTCGGCAAAAATACTGCCAAAGCACTCATCTGTATCAAGGATAATATCAAGATCAAGAGCCTCAGCAATGGTGGTAATCATGCTGCCGATACAGATGGCTCCTCCGACTCTGTTAGAGACACTCACTAGGTGGGCAAGGAAGAAAGGCACGGGGTCTACAGGGGTTTGGTTTAGAGCACAGTGAAGGAAGTATAGATCTTTTGAATTCACATTTCCTGTGTTCTTTCGACCAAAGATGGTAGGGGCAAGGATACGATGAAGAACACGAATGGCGGGGTTTTGAATAGAGGTGACCTTAAGGCCTTCCCATGTGTCAGTGGTGTTACCCATTATATTTTTCCAAAACTCAAAGGCACTGCCTTGCCACTCACTTTCCAGGGGTGCAATGGTTGCGGCTCCCGCAACGGGAGCAGGCAAATAAAAAATCTCTTGAATTCTCTCGAAGGTCAGTGAAAAGTCTCGGTTGAGCAACCTAAAGTGTAAGGTGCGAGTGGTGTCATGCACATAGCGAAGAGAACTAAGAAACTCATAGGTAGCTCTAATAGAAATTGTTTTACTAAGAGTACAGAAATGAGTCATACCTAAGTTCCTCAGCATCCAAGCGACGCTTTGCATGAGACCTAAAGTACGAAGAGCTTCCGAGTCGGGATACCTCGTAGCTTCGACTTCTCGCTTAGATATGCGGTGGAAATCCTCACGCATGTTGTTTCCGTTTTCTCCCTCCGGAAACACAATACCCATGTAGTCAAACTCTTGGTTTGCTGCCATTTTTTGGTTAGAGAGAAAAGAATGATACTTTGAGAAATGGGTTATGAGAAATGGGTTTTTTTTAATGATGAGTGAATGGATGGTGATACGGGGTTTAAATAGAGAGGGAAATGGAATATGAGTGGTTAGAGAATTAATGAAAATGAGTGGGAAAAGAAAAGGTGGTGAAAAGAATTCAATGGGCGGTCTATCCAAAAGACGCGCGCCTTCTGCCTTCTGCAATGAAATGGCGAACGCCATTAGGCAATGGCGAACGCCATTTGCCTGCGATAGTGATTTTTTTGTTTTTTTTTGTTTTAACTGAAATAAACTGAACAGGGAAATAATGCAATACTAATTTAAAAGGAAGAACTTACAGTACGGGAAAGGGAAAAACAGTACAAGGAAATGCAAACTATCCTAAGAAAAATAGGGAAAAAGGTTAACAAAACTAGAATCATCCGCGAAGTCGTCCGACTAAAGAGTCGATGACATTGCGGAGTGAGAACACGATCTGGTAAAGATGATCAAATTGCTCATTCACGACATCCACAAACTGAATGTGATCTACTCGAAGTGAGGACAAATCAGTACGAAGATCATCTACTCCAACTTGCAGTGCGTAAATGGCATCTAGAATAGTTATTGTGGTATGGTAAGTGTCAGGTCCAGCAGTGGTAGAACTATTTGTGGCTTCCTGAGGTACAGTGGTATCCATGTGTTTATCAGGCTGAGGTGAATCTGGTGGAGTAAATGTTTTGTTCAACACATCCAAGTCATACAATCAGTTATCCTTATTGTGGACACTTGTTCTCTCATGATTTGGCAAGGTGAAGGCATGGACAACAGCATTATCAATTAGTAACTCAAATTCCACCGGTCCTAAATTGGCTATGATTCCACGGTTAAAACAGAAGTTGATATCCATCGGGCGAATACCACCGAAAATAACAGAACGGTTCAGATGGTAGCGCAAGCCAATGGCATCAGTGATCATAGTCACTAACCCTCCAATGATAATGGGGTGAAATGAGTCACGAACCAACTTTAGAAAAGTAGCTAACATAAACGGGGCAGCATTGACCGGCCTTCCTTGTGAGGCACAAAGCATGATATAAAGCTCATCTCGGGATACAGCATAAACATTCTCTTCCTTCCCGAAAAGAGTGTGAGCAAGGATCTTATGGAAATACCTAATTCCAGGATTGTGAATACTCTCAGAGGACATGGAATTTAGGTCAGGATGGTAGTTACCTGTGATAGTACCCCAAAATTGTTCAAGGTCATAACCAGTAAAAGCATCTTCAGGGGTTTTAGTGACAGCATCGGGATCATTGGGAAAACCTAACAATTCAGCCATCTCATGGTGAGTGAAGAGGTATTTGTTTCCAAACAAACGGAAGGTAGCCAATCCACGGCCAAATCCATACCCTCGAGTTGGTTCATAGTATAGGGAACTTAGGAACTCCAAGGTCAGGTTATGGTAGGTGCTGAAATTTTTTGTTAAAGCAGAATTGGTCCAACCAAGCTGGTTAAAGAAGTAAACAACACTGTCCCTAATGCCAAGGGTAACCATAGCTGAGTCAGCAGGATAAATCGACAGAGCAAAGTCTCTTTGAGAAAGAGCCTCAAAGCGACTCCTCTGAAGGTCATTTCTGAACACAACGGTGTGGTTTTCAAAAGTTTGCATGATGGATCTATCCTAAGGACTGAGAACCTGAAAAATCAAGAAAGAAAATAATATATTGTTAGGGAAAATATACTACATGCAGGGGTTAGTGTTAATAATAGTCACAGCAAACATAATGCAAATGGTATGGTAATACGGTAACGAAAACACAATTCATAAAGATATTAATTAACATGCTAATACTAATAATAACAATACTAATAATGAAATCCAATCATGAACTAAAGTAATAACAATTATGCATGAGCAAACAAAAATAAATACTACTACAAAGATTTGTGATTTAAGCTCTCACTGAGCGCTCTGTTTAATGTCGGAAGCTCGACATTAGAAATAGGGAAGAATTTCAGTCGTCTGGAGGAGCGGGAAGCTCTTCCAACTTGCAATTACAGTAGAATTCTTTGTTTTACGTCGAATGGTAATGCTTAAGTCTTTGCCCATTTACTATGAATGGTTCACATGAATTTCCTTCGATTTCGACTGCACCGCTGTTTAGAATCCTAGTAACTTTAAATGGTCCAGACCATCTAGAACGTAACTTTCCTGGGAAAAGTTTAAGTCGAGAGTTGAAAAGAAGAACTGTGTCCCCCTTTCTAAACTCTTTTCTGGCTATTCTTTTGTCATGCCACTTTTTGGTTCTTTCTTTGTAAATGCGGGCATTTTCATAGGCATCAAGTTTCAGTTCTTCAAGTTCATGGATGTCTAGAATCCTTTTCTCGCCAGCTGCCATGTAATTGGTGTTTAGGGTCCTTATGGCCCAATACGCCTTATGCTCAAGTTCTATAGGCAGATGACACGACTTTCCATAAACCAGTTTAAACGGGGTGGTTCCTATAGGAGTTTTGTAAGCAGTTCTATATACCCAAAGAGCCTCGTGAAGTTTAATCGACCAACCTTTCCTAGATGTTGCAACAGTTTTCTCAAGTATCTGTTTAATTTCTCTATTGGAAACTTCGACTTGTCCGCTGGTTTGAGGATGGTAAGGTGTCGCTATTCGATGTCGGACCCCATATTTGAGCAATAATTTTTCAAATATGTTTGAAATAAAATGAGATCCTCCATCACTTATAACAACTCTTGGCACTCCAAATCTAGGAAAAATAGTGTTTTTAAATAATCTAATAACTACTCATGCGTCATTGGTGGGAGAAGCTATGGCCTAAATCCATTTTGATACATAATCTACTGCGACGAGTATATACTTGTTTCCACAGGAGGAGGGAAAAGGGCCCATGAAGTCAATACCCCACACGTCAAAAACTTCCACTTCTAGAATACATTTTTGCGGCATCTCATCGCGTCTAGAAATGTAACCTGTGCGTTGGCACCGGTCGCAGTTTAAGACATCGATGTGGACGTCCTTCCAAAGGTTAGGCTAAAATAGCCCTGATTGCAGAATTCTTGCGCAAGTCTTAGAGGTGCTCGCATGCCCTCCGTACGGTGCGGCGTGACAATGAGATATGACATCTTCTATTTCAGATTCAGGGACACATCGACGGAATATTCCATCGGCGCCTCTTCTAAAAAGTAAGGGCTCATCCCAATAGTAATTTTTTAGATAGTGAAAGAATTTCTTCTTTTGCTGGTAGGTTAAATCAGGTGGAAGTGCTCCTGCTGCTAGGTAGTTGACAAGATCAGCGTACCAGGGCAGTGAGGCTTCTACACGACATGAAACTTCATTGGGTTCTTGAAACTCCAAAGGGTCTTCTTGGTTCTCACTTTCATCTTCCATATGGGCTATTAGTCTATCATACGGAGAATCATCATTTATGGGAACTGGTTTCGGTTCTTGATGTTCTATCCTAGAAAGGTGATCTGCCACTACATTTTCGGCTCCTTTTTTATCCTTTATTTCCAAATCGAACTCTTGTAGAAGCAGGATCCATCTCAAAAGTCTAGGCTTAGCATCCTTCTTATTCAATAAGTATCTAATTGCAGCGTGATCGATGTAGACAACTATTTTTGCTCCTACCAAATAGGAACAAAATTTATCTAATGCGAAAACAACAGCTAAAAGTTCTTTTTCTGTGGTTGCATAGTTCAGTTGTGCACTGTCCAAGGTCCTACTTGCATAGTAGATAGCATGAAGCCTTTTGTCCTTTCTTTGACCTAAGACAGCGCCAATGGCAAAATCACTAGCATCGCACATTATTTCGAATGGTTCATTTCAATCTGGTGGCTGCATAATACGTGCGGTAATTAAGGCATTCTTGAGTAGCTCAAAGGCTTTCAAACAATCTTCATCAAATATAAATTCAACATCTTTCATTAGCAATCCAGTCAGTGGTTTAATGATCTTAGAGAAGTCTTTAATGAATCGTCGGTAGAAACCGGCATGTCCAAGAAAACTGCGGATTTCTCTAATAGTTTTCGGAGGCTGAAGGTTTTCTATTATTTCTATTTTGGCTTTGTCTACTTCAATCCCTCTTTCGGATACAACATGTCCTAACACAATCCCTTCTTGAACCATGAAATGACATTTTTCCCAATTCAGCACTAGATTGACTCTGACGCATCTCTCGAGAACCAATTCTAAGTTCGATAAACATCCCTCGAAACTTTGCCCATAAACAGAGAAATCATCCATAAACACCTCCATTATATTATCTATAAAGTCGGCAAATACGGCCATCATACATCTTTGAAATGTTGCAGGGGCATTGCATAGTCCAAACGGCATCCGTCTATATGCAAACGTTCCATAAGGACAAGTGAATGTAGTCTTTTCTTGATCGTTGGGATGAATAGGAATTTGAAAGAATCCTGAGTATCCATCTAAATAGCAGAAATACGAATGTTTAGCCAGTCGCTCAAGCATTTGATCTATAAAGGGCAAAGGAAAATGGTCTTTTCGAGTGGCTTTATTCAGTTTTCGGTAGTCTATGCACATCCTCCATCCAGTTTGAATACATTTTGCTACAGATTCTCCTTTTTCATTACTGACAACCGTTACTCCTCCTTTCTTAGGTACCGCATGTACTGGACTGACCCAGCTGCTATCTGATATCGGATATATGATATCAACTTCTAAGAGTTTTTGTACTTCTTTCTTGACTGCATCGCCTATGATAGGGTTTATCCTTCTTTGATGTTCCCTAGAAGTCTTACTATCATCTTCCAGCATAATGCGATGCATACAAATGGATGGGCTTATCCCCTTGAGGTCAGAAATATTATATCCCAGTGCAGTCGGATATTTCCTTAGAACATGGAGTAACTTCTCAGTTTCTATTTGTCCCAGGTCAGCGTTAACTATGACTGGTTTTTCAAGCTTTGTATCTAAGAATTCGTACCTTAGATTTTTGGGTAGCGATTTTAATTCTATAGCAAGTTTTTGTTCATTGGACGATGTTTCGGGTGCTAATGCAAGACATTCTTTCGAATAGTCATCGACGAATGGTTCGTTACAATTATCATTTTCGAATAGAGAAGATTCGGTGAATTCAGGTGATTTCACTTCCATTTCTTTTACGCATTCGTCAATGATATCTAGCAAACAACATGAGTCATTAATAGCTGGGGCTTTCAAGAATTGAGCTAAAATGAATTCGACTTTTTCTTCTCATACTTCGAAAGTCAGCTTTCCTTTCTTAACATCAATTATAGCTCCGGCTGTTGCTAAAAATGGTCTTCCTAATATAATCGGGACATTGTAGTCCTCCTTTATGTCCATTATCACAAAATCAGTAGGAATAAAGAATTGACCAATTCGAACAGGGATGTTCTCCAGCATACCTACAAGATATTTGACAGAACGGTCCGCAAGTTGCAGAGACATTTTGGTTGGTCTCAATTCTCCTAATTCGAGTCTCTTGCACGTAGATAACGGCATCAAACTAACACTGGCCCCTAAATCGCATAGACCGTTGTCTATAGCGTACTTTCCTATTACACAAGGTACTGAGAAACTCCCTGGATCTTTAAGCTTAGGTGGCATGTTATTTTGAAGTATAGCGCTACACTCGGCAGTGAGCATAACCATTTCGTTATCTTCGAGCTTTTTCTTGTTAGATAGAATTTCCTTGAGGAATTTCGCATATGAAGGCATTTGGGTTATGGCTTCCGTGAACGGTATAGTAACATTTAGTTGTTTCAGAAGTTCCACGAATTTATTAAATTGCCCTTCATTCTTGTTTTTGGCTAGTCTTTGCGGATAAGGTATAGGTGGTTTATATGGAGGTGGGGGCACATAAGGTGTTTCCTTCTCCACGACTTTGTTACTCTTATCATCCGCATCATTGGTTTTTGGTTCATCTTCCTTCTCAGTTCCTTTCTTTGGACTTTGATATATGGTCGGTTTTGTAAATCTCGGGTTAACCGGTCCATCATATTCGGTTTCGCTTCGCAAAGTTACGGTATTTGCTTGCCCTTTTGGGTTAGGTTGAGGTTGGCCAGGAAAAGTTCCAGACGGGGCTGGTATTGTTGGTTGTTGTTGGGCTACTTGAGTAATCTGGGTTTCTAACATTTTGTTATGCGTAGCCATTGCATCAAGTTTGCTAGTCATTTGCCTCATCAATTCGCTTGCATGAGCGTTTTGGTTCGCAAATTCCTTATTCTGCTGTATCTGGGCGTTCATGAAATTTTCCATCATAATCTCCAGATTTGACTTTCTAGGTGCTTGTGGAGCGGGTGGTCCTACCTTATGAAAACCAGGTGGTACAGCAGGTGTCGAACTTGGTGGTTGCAAAGCATTATTATTTTTGTAAGAGAAGTTCGGATGACTTCTCCAACCAGGATTATAAGTATTTGAGTATGGGTTTCCTTGGGTATAATTCACTTGGTCGGTGGAAACACCGGTTAACACCTGACATTCAGCGTTTGTATGTCCAGGGGTACCACATACTTCGCAGTTAGGAGACACAGCAGCCACGGTAGAGGATGGTTGTGTTACGGCCAAATTTTCGATTTTTTGAGTTAATGCATCCATTTTAGCATGTATGTGTTCTATTGCACTAACTTCGTACATTCCGCCTTTCGAAGTTGGTTTCTCTGTAGAAGCACGTTCTCCTCCCCATTGGAAGTGATTTTGAGCCATGTTCTCTATGAGTTCAACGGCTTCCTCGTACGGTTTATCTATTAAAGCGCCACCAGCAGCAGCACTTAGGTTCATTTTCGTGTTGTACAGCAGACCATTATAGAAAGTATGGATTATCAGCCATTTTTCGAGTCTGTGATGTGGGCAAAGCCTCATCATGTCTTTATATCTTTCCCACGCGTCAAAAAGAGATTCATTGTCTTTTTGTTTGAATCCGTTAATTTCTGCCCTTAGCATAGCTGTCTTACTTGGAGGAAAATAGTGGGTCAAAAAGACTCTTTTTAGATCATCCCATGAAGTAACAGAATTCGCAGGCAGAGACTGGAGCCAAGCTCTAGCTCTATCTCTTAAAGAAAACAGGAAAAGACGGAGTCTAATTGCTTCTTGGCTAACACCATTTGCTTTCACAGTGTCGGCATATTGCACGAAGACAGATAAATGTAAGTTAGGATCGTCCGTAGGACTTCCTGAAAATTGGTTTTGCTGAACGGCTTGTAATAGCGAAGGCTTCAACTCGAAATCGCGTCTTTCGATTTCAGGGGCAGCAATGCTGCTATGCGGTTCATCTTGCGATGGGACAGCGAAATTCTTGAGAGGACGATTTTGCGGGTGTTGGGCCATGTTTTGTTCCGATTCGGTTTTGGTTTCGAAATCAGAATAAGGAACGATAGGATTTGGAAGGAGATATCTTAAGCAGTAATCATTGATTCGGTGCCTCAACAAAAGAAAGTGCTTGATTTCGGCAATCGATTTCACTGGCTCTTCGCTTTGTGAGCGAGTGCTGGGCATACGATTGACAAATTAAAAATAAAGAAAAATTGCCTTAGTCGTTACTGTGCAACGAAAGAGACACAACAAGACTAATTCAATCCCCGGAAACGGCGCCAAAAACTTGATCGCGACTTTACGTGTTAGGTCGGATAGATACTGCAAGCATACAGGGTATCGCGTAGTTTTAAAAGATTGTCGAACCCACAGGGATTGATAGTCAAAAGGCAGTGTCCTAAAATTGCGGTGCAACGCTAAAGCAGGAAGTTGTCACGGATAAAAGTGTTAAAGAAAAAAATAACTAAAATAAAAGGTTTTAGAACAAATAAGGAAACTGAGACTGTAGAATGATTTCCGGGGTTCTTAGGGACTCTATAGGTTCTGGGGCTGAAGTGGATGTCGAAGTTGTTCTGAAGGAAATACCGATCTAAAGGCCTAATCTCACACTCTCGCGCTATTGATCGAGCCACGCCAGATAACCCCAAGATGTTGCTCTCGCTCACTCGGTAATTAAAAGGCGCTTTTTGAAAATGGGCAAGACCGAAAAGAATACCTAAAGCGCGATCGCTGTGTTTAGGATCCAGTGTTTTGTGCCTACTATCTGACGTGTGCCTCAAACTCTCGCTCTATTGGACTCGTCTTAGTGCATTTCTCACTCTCGTGATGAAATGCTGTTAAGCATCCTCTCGCCGTCGCGACTAGTCTACTTAAAGTTAACTTAGATAACAAAACCAGAATTTCAATCATACAACAGTGTTGGTTATCCTACAGAGTCCGTTGAGACGACAGTCCTCAAACTACGGGCTCATGCAAATTTAGTTAGTCATGATTAAACGTGATATTGAAATGCTAACAGTGCTGGATTTGAAAACATGCATATTACTTAGGGTTTCTTCTTTTATAAAGTTCTGTTCTTAGGTTTTTAAGAAAAGTTTTTGAAAGTTTATGCAGTAACAGTGAATATAATGCAAAAAAACAATAATTGGAACAATAAAGTAATAACCTGAAAATGCGATGAAATAAACTGAAAGAACTTGTATTAATCTAAAATTTGATCCAAGTACAACAACAGAGTAAAAAGAAAAGAAAACAAAAGTCGTGATAATCACTCAGTGTGAGCAATTATCACTGTGGCTAATAATTTGTAGTTCTGGAGAAAATTTCGCAGAGCTTCCGCAGGGTGTAAATTGGACGATGAATGCTGGGCTGGGAAGTCCTATAAATAGATAGAAACTGGCTCCAAAAACAGTTGGAAAGATTTTGAATTCAAACTGCGTGCAAACTGCTTCTGGAAAACTGCTCCCGCAATGTATGGCGAACGCCATATGCCAATGGTGAACGCCATTTGGCTAAAAAGGAAAATCTGGGCATTTTGGGGCAATGGCGAACGCCATTTGGTTCCCCTTAGGGAATGGCGAACACCATTCTGCTAGAGGGAGGCAGAAAGCTCCAGTTCTGCTCTTTTTCCAATTCTTCTGCCACAGTTCTTGTCCTTTTTCTTTGATCAAGCTGAAACTGGACCTGAAAACACAAAGTAAAGAAAAACATAAGTACATGATACAAAATACGATAAAAACTCGATAAAAATACGACTAAACATGCACGAAATGAATCGAAATAACCTATACGAAATTGAGTCATCATACTACTAATAGTGAATTTCCTCCCTGGCTTGGTAGCCCCCAGACGTAGGTAGTTAGACCGAACTGGGTGAACAATTCATTGTGTTGATTGACTATTTTATTGTCTTGTTCATTTAGCAGATTGTGTTGTTGTGACATCACACTTAACATCACACATCTGATACCAGAATTTCAATTGGTATCAGAGCAGGCATCCTGCTCTGCATCTGGGTGAGATCTAGGGTTGTTACTTTCTGGTACTATGGACAAGGAGAGTGGTGGATTTGTGAATAGACCCCCTATTCTAGATGGCTCAAATTATGATTATTGGAAACCTCGCATGGTTACCTTCTTGAAGTCCTTGGACAACAGGGCTTGGAAGGCTGTTTTAAAAGAATGGAAACATCCTGTTATTGTTGAAAAAGATGGAACATCAAAGCTTAAACCTGAGGAAGAGTGGACCAAGGAAGAAGATGAACTTGCGCTTGGAAATTCTAAGGCTTTGAATGCCATTTTTAATGGTATTGACAAGAACATCTTTAGGCTGGTCAACACTTATGAAGTGGCTAAGGAAGCTTGGGATGTATTGAAAACTACTCATGAAGGAACCTCCAAAGTCAAGATGTCAAGACTTCAACTGCTGACAACAAAGTTTGAAAATCTGAAGATGAAGGATGATGAGACCATTCATGATTTTCACATGAATATTCTTGAGCTGTCAAATGCTTCTAGTGCCCTTGGAGAGAAAATGACTGAAGAGAAGCTGGTAAGGAAGATTCTTAGATCCCTTCCCAAGAGATATAAAATGAAGGTGACTGCTATAGAAGAAGCTCAAGACATCAGCAAGATGAGGGTGGATGAGTTAATTGGTTCTCTTCAAACTTTTGAATTAGGGATGAATGAGGAACCTGAAAAGAAGACCAAAAGCATAGCTTTGGTATCTAGTTCTGAAGATGCTAAGAAAGAGAATAGTCCTGAGTCTCAGGAGGAGCAGTCCCATGCCATTGTTCTTCTAGGAAGACAGTTTAATAAGGTGTTAAAAATAATGGACAGGAACTATAGACCAAATGTTAAGAACATCTCGTCTGACATCAACAAGAGAACTACAGCTGAGGAGAAGCCTAATCTTGACAAAGGAGTCCAATGTTATGAGTGTGAAGGTTATGGTCATGTCAGAAAAGAATGTGCTACATATCTCAAGAAGCAGAAAAAGGGGTTATCTGTTTCCTGGTCAGATATTGAGAGTGAGAGTGATAAAGAGACTGCCAAGCATGTTAGGGCATTGACTGGAATATGTGCTTCTGATGGAGAGTCTAGTGATGATGATCTGACCTTTGAAGAGCTAGCAACCTCCTATAAAGAGTTGTGTCTGAAAAGTGAAGAGGTTTATCAAGAAAGGGAGAAGCAGGAGAAAATTATAATCCAGCTTAAGGCTGATAAAGCTGAACTTGAGAATGAAGTTCTGTTGTTAAAATCCCAGCTTGATCAAATGTCCAAATCCATCAGAATGTTGAATAGTGGAACTGACACTCTGGATGAAATCCTTTAGGCTGGAAAAGGAGCAAGTGATAAGACTGGTCTAGGATTTAATGGTGAAAAGAAATCTTCTTCGGATGCTAGTTCTTCTGGTACCAAACAGAACTTGTCCCATCAGATGTCTCAACATCAAGGGAAAGCTCATGTGTCAGGACCCAAGCAATATGTACCTCATCAGAAAACTCAACACCATGGGAAAGGTTATGCATCTAGACCTAAACATAACATGTCCCAACCTATGTCTCAACATCATGGGAAAATGTATGGGCCTAATAATACTGTGCCTCACTATTATGGCAGAAGAAAGCCCCATCATCATGGGAAAAGACAGCCTAATCATCATTACAGAAGATAGCCTCATTATTATAGGAGACAGTCTCGATACTATGGGAGGAGACAATCTCAATATTATGGGAGAAGGCAGCCTCAATATTATGGCAGAAGGCAGCCTCAGCAGTATAACAGAAAACATCCTCAAGAGAGAAGGCATGTTAATCACTTCAGAGAAGAGTTTCAAAGCTGGAGATGTCACTATTGTGGAAGATTTGGTCACTTGAAATCTTTCTGTTTCAAGCTCTATGGATATCCTCAACCTATTCCCCAACCTAGACAGAATCATGATAGTTCTACTATTGTTAAGCAATGGGTTCCCAAGGATGGTGCCACTTGTTTGTTAGCTCAGATGTCCTTAACTGGTTCTGCCAAAGAGGACTGGTATTTTGATAATGGTTGCTCTAGGCACATGACAAGTATGAAGAGTTTGTTGTTGAATGTTGAACATTATTCCAGCTGTGTAACTTTTGGAGATGGTGTCAAAGGAGAAATCAAGGGTGTGGGAAGACTGAACTGTGAAGGTGCTCCTAGACTAGATGATGTGTTATTGGTCAAAGGATTGAAGGCCAACTTGATCAGTATTAGTCAACTATGTGAGCAAGGACTTAAAGTTCACTTTACTAAAGCTGAATGTATTGTCACTAATGAGAAAGGTGAAGTTGTCATGAAGGGTGCTAAGTCCAAAGACAGCTGCTATCTATGGGATAAAAAGGGAGAACATCTAGAGGTGAAACAAAGTCTGATTGATCGTAATGTCAAGCATGATGTCATGACATCCTACTGTGATATTCCAAGGATCACCAAACACTCTAGTGTTAATCTTAGGGAAAGCAAGATCATTGAGGTTGACCATACAAGAAGGAGGTGTAATGACAGTGACATGAAGGAAGATGCTGATGTCCTGGATGATGTTGGAACATCGTTTGAAGATGTTACATCAGAAACTAAAGATAGAAGTGTTGCTCCTAGTCCTGTTGATGCTGAGGCTGAACCTGAACAACCTAATAAAGAACCATCTATTAGAGTGCAAAAGGACCATCCAAAAGAGCTTATCATAGGTGATCCAAAATCAGGGGTTAGCACTAGATCAAGAGAGGTTGTGTAAAATTCTTGTTTTGTGTCCAAAATTGAGCCCAAGAATGTCAAAGAAGCACTGACTAATGAATTCTGGATTAATGCCATGCATGAAGAGCTGGAACAATTCAAGAGGAATAAAGTGTGGAACCTTGTACCAAGGCCTGATGGAGTTAATGTGATAGGTACCAAGTGGATTTACAAGAATAAATATGATGAACAAGGAGTGGTCACCAGAAACAAGGCCAGATTGGTTGCTCAGGGATACACTCAGGTTGAAGGAATTGATTTTGATGAAACCTTTGCTCCTGTGGCAAGACTGGAATCTATCAGATTACTCTTAGGTGTGGCTTGTAATCTCAAATTCAAGCTTTTTCAGATGGATGTTAAGAGTGCCTTTTTGAATGGGTACTTAAATGAAGAGGATTATGTAGATCAACCAAAAAGATTTATTGATCCAACATTTCCTAATCATGTTTACAAACTTAGGAAAGCTCTCTATGGTTTGAAGCAAGCACCAAGAGCTTGGTATGACATGCTTACTGAATTTTTGGCTGTGAATGGTTACAGAAAATGAGGGATTGACAAGACTTTGTTTGTCAAAGATGAAGGAGGAAAACTGATGATAGCTCAAATATATGTTGATGACATAGTATTTGGTGGGATGTCAGATGCAATGGTTAAACATTTTGTGAAACAGATGCAGTTTGAGTTTGAAATGAGTCTTGTTGGAGAGCTCAGCTATTTTCTGGGTCTACAAGTTAGACAAATAGAAGACTCCATATTCATCTCTCAGAGCAAGTATGCTAAGAACATTGTTAAGAAGTTTGGTCTGGAAAATGATAATCACAAGAGGACACCTGCTCCTACTCACTTAAAGTTGTCAAAGGATGAACATGGTGTGAGTGTGGATCAAAGTCTATACAAAAGCATGATTAGTAGTCTATTGTATCTCACTGCTAGCAGACCTGATATTTCTTTTGCTATTGGAGTTTGTGCCAGATATCAATCTGAGCCTAAGGTTAGTCACTTGAATCAAGTAAAGAGGATTCTGAAGTATGTAAATGGGACTAGTGACTATAGCATGTTTTACAGTCATGGATCAGGCACTGAGTTATGTGGTTATTGTGATGCTGATTGGGCAGGAAGTGCTGATGATAGAAAAAGTACTTCAGGAGGTTGTTTCTTCTTAGGGAATAATCTGATCTCTTGGTTCAGTAAAAAGCAGAACTGTGTGTCTCTTTCTACTACTGAAGCTGAGTACATAGCAGCAGGGAGTAGTTGTTCTCAACTTGTTTGGATGAAGTAAATGTTAACAGAATACAATGTCAAGCAAGATGTCATGACATTGTACTGTGATAATCTGAGTGCTATCAATATCTCTAAAAACCCAATTCAACATAGCAGGACTAAGCATATTGATATACATCATCACTTTATAAGAGATTTGGTTGAAGACAAAGTAGTTGCTTTGGAACATGTTGCTACTGAACAGCAATTAGCTGATATTTTTACAAAGGCCTTAGATGCAAATCAATTTGAAAAATTAAGAAGCAAATTAGGAGTTTGCATATATGAGGATTATGTGTGCTGGGAGGTGTCTTGTGCAGTTGTGAAATTTATTGCATATGTTTAGTTTAAAGGAAACATAATTTTATTCAACTGCTGAAAGCATACAAGATTAGATTTTAGTACATCAAAAGCAACAAACAAAGGGTCTAAAGATTATCCCAACCCCCTGAATCAAGAAAAGTTTTCCAATCTTCATCCCATTCATCATCAGAAGCATGAAGTTTCACTGGAGGTTTTTTGATGGTTTTCATCCTTGTCTCTGATGTTTTTCTTGTTGCTCCTGGAGTTGCCACAGTTGTAGACAGTGTATTGTTCTTCAACTTCTGTGGATCTGGTTTCTTGACCTCTTGCATGTGTTTCTTTCCTGCATCTCTGTTAGACTGACTCATGGTTATTTCCTAGTTCTGTTGTTAGAAGCAAGAAGGCTTGGTTTTTATAATGCATAGAGAGGGCATAGTTTGTATCGCCTGACGAGTCAAAGTTTTGGAACTTGTTCTTTTTGGGAAGCTTGTTATTTGACCTTGTCATAGTAAATGTCAGGACTTTGTGTTTGCTGCTTTGATAGGTTCAAGGTTGTCAATTTGTGGCTAAAAAGGGGGAGAGTTAGCTTAGTGTTGCTGTTTGCTGTTGCCTAGCTTTTTGTTGTGGTTCTAGGTTTGAGGGGGAGTTTGTAGTTGTGTAGTTGTTGGTAGTTGTTGCTGCTGTTTATGTGGTGAGAATGTTAGTTTGTTTTATCCGCTGCAGGTATCTCTGATGTTGGCTGAGATTGTTTTAGCCAAAATTAGCCAAAGGGGGGGATTGTTAGTTCTTATTATTGGCTAGAATTTTGGTAAAACAATGTTGTTGTTGAAGATGTCATATGTCTGATGTCTTAACATGAGTTACTAACATTAATTTTGTTAGGGTTGCAGTTTTGTGTACTGATGTCCAAAACGATGTCTTGACATTGAGTGGCAGAACATCAGTTGTTGTGTTTTTAGGGTTGCGCGTGTTTTAATTAGTTATTAGAAGATCTGATTGAGAGATTGCAGGCGAAGATCTTGGATTAGATTCTTTCTGTTGCAATCAGATATGGAGCAGATCTTGTTATTTTTTAGGGCTGAAAGATATGAAAAGATTTGAAGATAAAATCTGTTTTAAATTCAAATCAAATCAGATATTTTCAAGGAGTCCAAGCCCAAGTCTGAGTTTCTATTTAAAGCAGCCTCAACCCTACTTGGAAAGCACGAAAGCAAGAGATTAAAGACTAAGAGTCAAGTGTGTGTTTTCGTCTGTGTATTGTAAGCCATTCATGTTTGAATTGGTGTAATTATTTTGAGTTGTTAATTGTTCTTGATCAAAGCTTTTAAGCAAGATCAAGTTGTGTTTTGGAAGTGTGACTTCTATACTTTGTAATCTTTTAATTGTATCACTGTGGTGATTTAGGGGGAGTGAGTGGTTTCTCATATCTAAGAGGTTCTTAGGTAGAAGTGTCATTGGGTAGTGATTAAGTTAGGAGATTGTCAACTGGGATTGTTGAGTCTGTAATTTAATACTACTAATAGTGAATTTCCTCCCTGGCTTGGTAGCTCCCAGACGTAGGTAGTTAGACCGAACTGGGTGAACAATTCATTATGTTGATTGACTGTTTTATTGTCTTGTTCATTTAGCAGATTGTGTTATTGTGACATCACACTTAACATCACACATCTGATACCAGAATTTCAAAGGGTAACAACCTTGTTGCGTAGTATTTGTAAGGAATCAATCTAAGTTGACGTGTGTCCCACTCTCCTTTGATCTGATTTATAACCAGGGCTGAGTCTCCATACACATCCAAGTTCTTTATCCTTAAGTCAATAGTTTCTTTGATACCCATGATGCAAGCTTCATATTCGGCCTCGTTGTTTGTACATTTGAATGCCAATATGGCGGTGAAAGGAATATGGGTACCCTGAGGTGTAACAATGATTGCCCCAATTTCAGTTCCATAAGCGTTGACAGCTCCGTCGAATACTAGTCCCCATTGGGATCCTGGCTCTGGCCCTTTGCCTGGTAGCGGTTCATCGCAATCTTTCATCTTTAGGTACATCACATCCTCATATGGGAAGTTGAATCTGATTTATTCATTATTGTCAATTGGTTTGTGAGATGATCGGCTAAAACACTTCCTTTGACGGCTTTCTGAGCATGGTACTCGATGTCGTATTCTGATAACAACATCTGCCAACAGGCAATCCTTCCTGTTAAAGCAGGCTTTTCAAATACGTACTTGATCGGATCCATTTCGGAGATTAACCAAGTAGTGTGACAAATCATGTACTGGCGAAGATGTTTAGTTGCCCAAGCTAAAACGCAGCAAGCTTTCTCGAGCATAGTGTATCGAGTTTCACAGTCTGTGAACTTCTTTCTTAAGTAATAAATGGCAGACTCTTTTCCTTTTGTTTTGTCTTTTTGGCCCAGCACACAGCCCATGGAGTCTTCTAAGACTATTAAGTAGATGATCGGTGGTCTTCCTTCCACTAGAGCGGACATAATAGGTGGTTTTAGCATATATTCTTTGATGCGGTCAAAAGCTTTTTGGCAATCCTCTGTCCATACACAACTTTGGTTCTTTCTGAGTAGTTTGAAAATTGGCACGCATGTTGCGGTCATGAGGAATATGAATCTCGAGATGTAATTCAGACGTCCCAAAAATCCTCTTACTTGTTTTTCAGTCTTTGGAGAAGGCATTTCTTGAATGGCCTTGACTCTGTCAAGATCCACCTCAATTCCTTTTTGGATGATAATGAATCCCAAGAGCTTTCCTGAATGAACACCGAATGTGCATTTATTGGGATTCAAGCGGAGTTTGTATTTTCTCAGACGCTGGAATAACTTTGATAGGTGTTCCATATATTCTTCTTCTGTTTTCGATTTAGCAATCGTGTCATCGACATATACTTTAATTTCTTTGTGCATCATGTCGTGAAACAGAGTTGTCATAGCCCTTTGATAAGTTTCTCCTGCATTCTTTAGACTGAACGACATTACTTTGTAGCAAAAGGTGCCTCATGGGGTGATGAATGAAGTTTTCTCCATGTCTCCTGGCGCCATTCTGATTTGATTATAGCCCGAGAATCCATCCATAAAGGAGAAGACTTTGAATTTTGTTGTGCTGTTAACTAGCATGTCAATGTATGGTAGGGGAAATCACCCTTTAGACTTGCTTTGTTTAAATCCTTATAGTCTATGCACATTCTGACTTTTCCGTCTTTCTTGGGAACTGGAACTATGTTGGCTAGCCATTGAGGATATTCTGAGGTGGCAAGGAAACCTGCGTCAATTTGTTTCTGCACTTCTTCCTTAATTTTGATGGTCATATCTGGGTGAGTCCTTCTCAATTTTTGTTTAACCGGAGGACATTCTGGCTTCAGTGGTAAGTGATGTTCCATGATGTTGGTATATAACCCTGGTATGTCTTGGTAGGACTATGCAAACACATCTAAAAATTCTTTGAGCAGTTCTATCAGGCTTTCTTTGACAGTTGCACTGAGTAGTGCTACAATCTTAACTTCTTTTATCTCCTCTTCTGAACCCAAATTAACCATTTCCAACGGTTCCTTGTAAGGTTGAATAGACTTTTCCTCATGTCTGATTAATCGAGAGATCTCATCCGGAATTTCTTCGTCCCCTTCTTCTTCGGCTTCAAATACCGGGAACTCAAAGTTGGGAGAAGGCATTGGATCGTATGTTTCAATGGGGTTTAAAATAAATAATCTGCATAATGTGATGATTCTTTTTAGGGAAGATAAAGAGAATGCAAAAGTGTGTGCAGTGTATTTTGAAAAATGCTTATTTTTATTTTGGGTTGTTTTTTAGGATTACCATTTTTTGGAAAAGCAAAAAGTGAAAATAGCGATAAATGCAGGAATTCAAAATGACATTCTTATTTATGATTTGTCAATTCTTGAAATACAAACCCTATAAAACAAAACTCTTTCACTCTGGGCGAAGCAAAGAGGGATATTTACAAAAAAGCAAACCCTATAAAACATCATTTTCACCCTGGCAAAGTGAAAGGTCAAAACAAAGACGAGGCAATTACTTTGATTTATGAACGATATTCGGGACATCAACTGCAACCCAATTGTGACGAACTCCTCTGTGGATCACAAAGTCTGGTATTTTCCTTCCAGGATTGTCTTCAGTAAAGACACTGATTTCTGGAGGAGTTGGATCACTATAGTCTTCTTCCCATGCAGAGTTACCATAAGAGGACTCTTCTGTTGTATCTTCACCCGTATTTTCATTTTCAAGAGGATCACCCCATCCCGTTGGCTTAATATCTTCATATCTGATGCGAGATCTTTCGGCAGCAGCGTACTTCACTTGAAAGTCGTACTTGCCGCTTGGCTGCCCCAAAGTATCCCACGTTTCTGAGGGGATAGATGAATCATCTTCGTCAATGGCATTGACCTCAGGAAATGCAAAGTTGATAAATTCTTGTCCTGCGGTTCCTGCAACTTCATCAACATGATGTTTGACATCTTCAGAATTTTCTTGTTAAGGTCTCCAAGATTCTGGGAGAACAGGTGGATTTTTCTCAAGGTCATTCGGCAGATATGCATTCTCTAGCTGACTCTTATGCCCTGAATTGTCCATGTAAGGCTTCCAGATGGGTAAATCATCCATGGGATCGTATGAGTTGTAATTGAAGTTGTCTTTCATCAGAGTATCTTCTTCCAATGAGTTGGGTGGAGCACGGCATCCTTCGGGATCACAATCTTCGTAGATTATTCTGACATCTGATCTTGGTATATATCTGGGAATTTGCTTCGGAGAGCAAAGTGGCATGTATGTTTCTTCCTAGGATATATATCCTTCATCGTTGAAATAGGATTTCCATTCTTCATCTTTATCAGAAGAACCATTTTCCTCGATGGTGTGGACTTCTTGAGAAATTGGGTGAAGGAAGCCTCCACTGTGGAAGAAATCTTTAATAGGTTGAGTGGCCTCATCCTTTTTTGTAGTCTTGGTAAGTGCTGGAGAAAAACTGAGACCTTTTCTTGTCTTATTATCAACAGGAATCACAACTTGCCCCCATCCTTTTATGTCACTGTTTTTCATCATTTAGAGAGCGTACTTGTACGAGGAAGTTAATGTTCCTTTTTCTTGATGATTCTCATTGTTCATAGAGAGTGCTTGAAATTAAGTTCTAAAGACTTCTCATGGCTCTAAATATGAGAATGACGATAGATTGCTTACAATTAAAGCCTGTTCTCCGCATATTGTGACTAACTTGTTGTTCTTGATAAACTTTAGCTTTTGGTGAAGTGTTGAAGTGACTCCCCCTGCTTCATGTATCCAAGGTTGTCCCAATAGACAGTTGTATGTTGCTCGGATATCCATCACTTGGAAAGTGACTTGGAAAGTGTGGGGACCAATGGTTATGGGAAGGTCAAATTTGCCAAAAATCATTTTCCTGGATCCGTCAAAAGCTTTGACTATGATCTCACTGCCTCTCATGGGGGTGCCTTGAAAAGATAATCGTACCAGAGTTGACCTTGGCATGACATTCAAGGATGAACCTGTGTCTACGAGTACACTGGCTAAAGTATCGTCATGGCAATTGACTGTGATATTGAGTGCCATGTTATGATTCTTGCCTTCCTCTGGAAGTTCTTCATCACTGAAACCCAAATTGTTGCAGGAGGTAACGTTGGAAATAATGTTGTCAAACTAACCCACGGTTACATATTGTTCTACAAAGGCTTGTTCCAAGACTTTCTGTAGAGCTTCTCTGTGAGCTTCTGAACTGAGCAGGAGAGATAATGTGGATATTTGAGAAGGAGTTTATAATAGTTTATCCACAATGTTGTATTCACTTCTCTGGATGAGTTTTAAAATTTCATCGTTATTTTTCACAGGCTCCGTGTTGCTTGATTGACCAACTTGCTGGTTAGGAACTTCAGCTTGAGGTTCCTTTTCTTTTACAGGCTCTCCAACTCCTCTGTTGAAGATTCGACCACTTTGGGTGACCCGGCTGATATCAGCAATGTTGACAACGAATGGCAGCGGGACCTCCTTTCCATCTTCTATTCTGGTTCCATCGTACTTATACAGGATAGCTTTTTCTGACTCGTATGGCAGTGGGCCTGTAAAGTAGATGACCAAAGGAGTTATTTGGGTCTTTCGACTGTCATAAGTAACCTCAATCAGTTACAGCTCGGGAATGTTTGAAAATTTTCCACTGTCGTAAGGGATCTCCAAGTACTTTGGCTCATTGAGCAGAGGAATTACGGTGAAAACATCCTTGTTAATTCCATAATTAACAGACTCTCTTTTATTGGAAACTGTGACGATTCTTTTGTCCAACAGTTCTTGAATCTCACTCTGGACAAGGAGGCAACCATGTACCATATTGATTGACTGAGAATTTAGGCATAGTTGGGTTTCCCCTTGGTTTACTTGATTCTGGAGAGCTGCTTGCACGATGTAGCACCCTTGGCTATTTTTTGAACATATTCGACAACGTTCATAATTGTGAGGTAGAACACGGCCGTATCCATTCTGTATGCAGTGCATCTTTACCAAATCGGTTTCCAGCAAGCGGATGTCACAACTTTGGTGTCTATCCAGATTTCTATTGGTTATGCTAACTTGATGAGTTTTTTCATCCTGGTAGATTGGGAGCCACCAATGGTCTAACAGATGTTGAAGAGTTCTTTGTACAAGTGTGCAACCTTAATCGTTTTCGGAGCAATCTTTGCAATCCTGATAATTATATGTTGACAGATAACCAAGTCTGACTTGTTTGGCATGTAATTCTACTAAGTTGGTATTCATTAAACGAATGTCTAAAATATGAACCATGTTGACTTGGTCATTTTCACTTCCATGGTAATATTGGATCCATCCTAGATCCATTTGACGCTGGAGGGCTTCTTGTACAAAAGAACATCCTTGATTGTCTTTTGAGTAAATCGGGCAAGCATCATAGTCGTTCAGCGGTAAATTGTGATATTGACTTTGTCTTGAGTGCATTGCCACTAGATTGACATTCATTGCGCGAATGTCATGATTTTGAACAATGCCTGGACGTCCATAGACCATATTTATTCCACGAATCATGTGATCTTAGGTTCATCCTAGATTCATCTGCTCTTGAAGAGCTGCTCGTACAATGATGCATCCTTGATTGTTCTTGGAACAAATGTCACATTGATAAAAGTTGTGAGATGGCACATGGCCATACCCATTTTTCCTGCAATGCATTTTTACCAGATTTGTTCCTAATAGGCGTACATCGTGAATTTGATAACTTCTTCCAGGTCCTTCATCTATCAAGTTTACTAAAGCTTTTTCATGTTATGGCAACGGGTTTGTTTGAACATTCAAATTCGTATCTTTGAAAGATAAAACTCCATTTTTGACGAGCCTTTGTACATCAGATTTGAAGTTGAGGCAGTTCACAATGCTATGCCCCAGTCCTTCTTGATGATAAGGGCAAGATTAGTCAGATTTGAACCAATAAGGGGGATTATCCGGTACTGTAAGAGGAGTTCTGGTTTGAACGTGCCCCTTTGCTAGCAAAAGTAGAAACAATTCTGCATATAACATTGGTATGGGGTCAAATCATGGCGATCGGGAAAAACGACTATTGTTATTGTATTGCGGGCGAGCCTGGTGAAGAGGTTGTTGCTGCCTTTGCTGATACGGTTATTGATTTGGATGTCTTTGAGCAACCTACGGTTGATATGCCGGGATCAGCGTTGGATCGATAACAGGAGATACCGTTGCTACCTGTCGAGGTTGACATCTTCGTCTTTGCTTACCCTGCAAGATATTACTGATATCTTGTTCTTTCTTCTTTTGGAAAGCACTCTCGTATCTCTTACTACTACTGGATGGTTATGTGTCCTTAATCAATCGACCTTCTCGAACTGCTTCCTCAAAGCGTACCCCCATGTTTACCATCTCGGTAAAGTCATTGGCGCACTGGCGATCATTCAGTCATAATAAAATGAGCTTAATGTTTTCTATAAGATTTTCGTCATTTCTTTCTCCTCAAGAGGAGGACAAATCTGGGGGCGATTTCACGCCATCTTTGAGCATACTCCTTGAAGGTTTCTTTATCTTTTTGGGACATAGCTCTGAGCTGATCTCTGTCGAGGGCCATATCCAAATTGTACTTGTACTGCTAAACAAAGGCTGCCCCGAGATCTCTGAAGGTACTGATCTTTGTACGGTTTAATCCCGTGTGCCATTTGAGCACGACACCAATTAAACTATCTTAAAAGTAGTGGATCAGTAGCTATTGGTTTTCTGTCTGGGTAGTTATCTTCTGGGCGTACATTACCAAGTGACTTTGATGGCAAGAGTTGCCTTTGTACTTCTCAAAATCTGGAACCTTAAACTTGTGCAGTATTTTGACATTTGGGACTAAGTAGAGATCAGCGACATCTTTGCAAAATAAGTTCTTTCCGCGAATGACATGCAGTTCTTTCTGCATTTCCAAGAGCCATTCTTGGAATTCATTCTTTCGTATACTTCTTCATCCTTGTCAGGGATGGCCTGAAGGATTTGTTCCTCTGGGATAGTATGTATCACAGGTTGTGGTATAGACATTACTGCAGTAACTCTTGGGGCTTCGGTGACCTGAACTCTATAACCTTCAGGTACATGAGTCTCTGTCCTAGCCCTTGCATCTTCGTTCACCTGAAATTTGTAACCTTCAGGTATGGAGGTTTCGGTTGTGGCTCCCAGATCTTCAGTGACCGGTGGTATATATCCCTCTAGTATAAAATTGAAAAGCATGCCCCAGGGAAAACCTTTAGGCATATTGTACTGAGGAAGACTGACGGGTATCTCAAATGTTGGCGTAGAAACAATTTATGAGATTACAGTCTTTTGAGGTGGTTGATCCTGAGCTGCTGCCAGGGATTCAATCATGCTGTTGAGTTTTTCCAGACTTTCCTTCAGAGTGTTAACTTCCTCTCTTAGCTTTCTGTTTTCCTCCTCAAGATCGTCCATTTTCTTTTGCCGATTGGTCCGAGTATTGTACGAATGAGACAGTTTGACTCTAAAGTGTGACACATGTGTGAGACTTTATGACAAAGATGTGTAATGCAAGAATGATGAATGATATGCAAAGAATGAGAATGATTTTTTTTGTTTTGGTTTCAAAAGAACTTTTAACAATTGTGTTGCAAACAGCGGAGGAAAATTTTTGTTGAATTCAAAGGATTACAATATGTTACAGGGAAAAGTACATTATTTTACAAAGTGCAGGAAGGAAAACTAGGCCTAAGGAATCTCTGACAAAGGTCCAGATGCTGGCTGCTGACTCCCTTTTTGCTTCTTTGATTGGGCTTCCTCAACCGTTGTCAGGTCGCTGATCCTTTTCCAGGTAAAAGGAGAGAGTAAACTCCTCTGTTCCTCTTGACTTTCTACAACATGCTGCTCTAGTATTTCAATCAGAGCATCTTTCTATTTTAGTAACTCTTGAATCTTTGTGCACTCCAAGCTAACAATCTGATACTTGTTTCTCTTAGAGTTCTATTCACGCTGAGTTTTGTTAAAAGCGGCCTGCAGTTTCTCTGTGTCACTCATGAAGTAGAGGATAGATTATTTTAAGGGAAATACTTCTTGACGAGTGTAAGGCATTTTTAACTTGATGGCTCTAGTTTGTACCCATTGGAGATAAGGCTCTGCGGAGATGCAATTTGGTTTTCCCGGATATTCTCTTCCTTTCTTATGAACATGATGCCAGGCATGCATAATTTCTTCCTTGAGTGTTCTGCCATTTTATCCTTTCTTTGAAGAAAAAACCTTCCAAATAAATGTTGTAAGGTATATCCTTCATCGGGTATCCAAGCTGACGACGAGCTAAAACTAGGTGATAATTGATCCGCCCTTAGTATCAATGAGGGGTACATTGGGAAAACTTCCACATTTGTCAATGATCTTTATTCCATCATAGACCTGATTGTACCAATCTATGTCGGAGTGAGTGAGAGACATAATCTTTTGCGACCATCGCATAACACTTTTGAGATCCCAAAAAGCAGCAGATTTGGGTAAGTGGGAAATAATCCATTTGTAGAGTAATGGAACACAACATGTAATCATCCCTCTGCTGTACAAGTTCCTTAGATGCACTGAGTGGTAAGCATCTGCCAGCAAAGTCGGGACTAGGTTCCCAATTAAGAATATCTTGATATCATTTATGTCGACGAAATTGTCAATGTTGGGGAAAAGGAATAATCCATAAATGAGTAGAACAAAGTTCTCCTCAAAAGCAACTCTATTTCATATACTGGCAAAGTAGAGGGATTTTTCCAATAGAAACCTAGTTGGTAGACCTTGAATTCCTCCCTTGGTGGTCATGTGAGTTTTGATATCTGATATTTCCAAAGAGGTGACTCTTGAAATGATTTGATCTTTAGGAATTTCTTCCAGTCCAGAGAATGGATCTTGATCAGTGATAGGTAAATCAATCAAATGAGAGTATTCTTCCAATGTTGGTGTGAGCTAATAATCTGGAAACGTGAACCAGTGGTACACCAGATCATAGAACCAAACAAATGTAGATAGGACTCCTTCCATCATGTTGACCTTTAAAAGGGATAAGTGTCCCCCATACTTAGCTCTGAAAGCTTTTGGATTAGTAATCAACCTTCCCAATATTCTCAAGTCTTCAAGTTTTAGATTTCTGAAGGTGTACTTCTGGGTTTTTCTTCTACCAAAATCCATAACGCAGTTTCTGATATTTGCAACACCTTGTTTTTTTTAGTTCTTTTGAAAAAAAAATTGAAATTTTTTTTTTGAAAGTTTTAGATGGATGCATGAATGCAGCAAACACAAATATATGAAAACATGGGTTTAAGAGTTTATCATCACGAGCATGGAGGCCACGGGTCTACCAATCCCAAAGGTATATACTAGGGGTTATTTTTGTACCTGTAGAATGGGTTCTAACAAGGTTCCCAAAATCATTGACCCCTTTTAAGAATATTACCAGCAAACCGACTAACTCATGAGAGCTGTAATATCCCTAAGACGGATCTCATTCGAGTGTAGTGTTGCGTATCAACTATTCCCGATAGTCACCGCATAAGTCCTAAAATGGCCGAATGGTTAAATGTTTACTAATCACTACGCCAAAATTTGCTTTTGGCAGCACAAAAAAGACAACGCTTTTATTACAAAGCGCTGCTATAAGTTTTGGAAAAAATTCGTTAAATAAAAGCGCTGCTAAAGGCTACCTTTAGAAAGCGCTTTCTAAAAGTGCTGCTAAAGGCCTTACATAGACACCACCTGAGAAAGCGCTTTTATAAAAGCGCTGCTAAAGGTATAACCTTAGAAAGTGCTTTTTAAAAGCGCTGCTAAAGGTATAACCTTAGAAAGCGCTTTTTAAAAGCGCTGCTAAATGTTAACCTTAGAAAGCGCTTTTGAAAAAGCGCTGCTAAAGGCCTTAAGTTGGCCCCACATTTGAAAGCGCTTATAAGGAAAAAGCGCTGCTAAATATAGCACTTAAGAAAGCGCTTTTCAAATGCGTTGTCTTAGGTCATTTATTAATTAAAAATTAAAAAACACCACATTTTCAGAAGGGCGCCCTAATCATTTTCACTCTTGCGACTGTTCTTCCTTTCTTCTTCCTCCTTTCTCCGACCGTTATCTCTCATTTTTTTTCCGTTCTCTCTGCATTTTTTCCATTATCGACCGTCTGCTACTCATTTTTCGTTCGTATTCTTCTCCGAAGTGGCATTCTGTATTCTTCTCCGAAGCGGCATTATCTATTCTTCTCCGAAGCGGAAAACAAAAACGAAGAAGAGGCATTCTGTATTCTTCTCCGACCGTTATCGTGTAGGTACGCATTCTTCTCCGACCGTTTTAGGTTTTCTTGAGATGTTAGAGTTTAAGTTTAGCCTATTTTCTTGAATGTTGGTTCTTGAGAGTTACTGTCATCATATTTTAGGTTCTTGAATGTTGGTTCTTGAATGTTGGTTCTTGAGAGTTCTTGAACGAAGAAATGTTGGTTCTTGAATGTTGCTCATGTTGTATTGAATCATGTTGTATTGACTCTGTGTTGTTTAGGGTTGTTGTAGTTATAAATGAACTTGTTTACTCTATTTTTTTGTTGTTACTAATTATGTTGTTGCTCACCTTGTTGTTGCTGATAAAGTAAGACATAATGCAGCCAAAGATTTGTGTATATATAGGAAATTAACACGCGTCATCATCAATCATCATAAAATAGCTCAATTTCATAGGTTTCAATGTTAGCATATGGAGATGGAAGTGGTGTCAACGTGGTAATTGTAATAATACTTTTCTTATTTGTGTATGTATAGGAAATAATAGAAATATGCATAGGTTCTTGAGGGTTCATATGTTGTAACACACATGTTGGTTCTAGAAAACATTATTGGAATGAAATATTTGTTGAAAATATAAAATACAACACAGTTTAGATTCGTCAAATAGACATGGACGAAGGTGTTTTTGGTTTTCCTCATTCCGAAACAATTGCAAAAGAGGACATGGAACAGATTTTTCGGCATCTTGAATTAGGCATCGGTGTTACGCATTCATACATCTGGTACTCCGATCAACCTATTATTTAATTAGTTGAACAATATATTTACACATTTCAAAGAAAATAGTCTAATGTTTATTATGTTTTTATTTAAGGTGCTTGTATGACAAATTGATGCGCGGGAATCAATTGTCAAACAGATTCTATTTCTTGTCTTGCGCCCGTGTCAATGCACCGGCAATTGCTATTGATCCAAATTCAGTAAGAGATCACTTACTCGAGAGATTTATGGCCAGCAGTACAGAAAGTTTGTATCTTTTACCGTATAATACTGGAAACGGGTAAGATTTTCATTCTAATTTCATTCTAATCTTTGTATCTTTTGCGTAGAAATTATCCATTTAAACTTTTGTTATATTTTACAGTAGACATTGGTTGTTGGTTGCTATTAATCCTACAAGAGAAGTGGTGTATTATCTGAATTCATTAGATCATGATTGGACAACATATCAGAATATGAAGGATTTGGTTGATACGTAAGTGAGATTGTTTTAAATATTCGTGTGTATTTGTATATTTAATTATTTCTGTGAGATTTTTCTAAATTTACGTTTTTCTTTTATAGAACAATACTAGTATATCGAGCACAAAGAGAAGCTCGAGTATCACGGTCTAAAGCACACAACATTACATGGATCAAAGTGGAGGTATATTAATTTTCACAATGTTGCTTATAATAGTGATGCTACTTGATAACACAAGACAACTATATATTAATTCTTATTTGTTTTTCTATGTGTAGTGTCCTCGTCAGCGTAATGGTATAGACTGCGGTTATTTCGTTTTGAGGTTTATGAGAGAAATCCTTCATTTGGATCGATTAGAGATTCCCATCACGGTATGGGTTTATAACTTAGGATTTATTGTAATACTTATCGGATATTTCATATAATTTATTATTTTAAACTAAATCATGCATATTGTGTTTTATTATGTAGTACTTTGATGAATACACGTGTGCTTATTACACGAAAGATAAATTGGAAGAAATCAAGGAGGAATTGTGTGAATACCTTATTAAGAAAAGAATCATATAAGGTATGGAAGTTGGTGTGTAGTTATTGAGTGTAATTGTATAGTTTTGGAAGTTGTTGTATATTAGGAGATCTTTAGAAGTTAAAGGACTAGAATGGTTTAATTATGTGAATGGTTTATGTGAATTGTTTATGGATTAGAATAGTTTAATTATGTGAATGGTTTATGTTAATGGTTTATGGATTAGAATGGTTTAATTATGGAACTGGTTTATGTGAATGGTTTATGGATTAGAATGGTTTAATTATTATGTGAATGGTTTATGGATTAGAATGGTTTAATTATGGAAATGGTTAATGGAAATGGCCTAAAATGTGAATCATGGATTAGAATGGTTTATGTGATTTATAAGGATTAGAAATGGTTAATGGAAATGGCTTAAAATGTGAAGGAAAATATACAGGTTTCTACAGGTTTCTGCATAAAAAAGAAGGAAAATGTGATTTTTTTTAAAAATCATTAAAAAAAACGTGAAGAAAAGAAAGCGCTTTTAAGAAAAAGCGCTGCATATAGTGAAAATAAAAAATAAAAAAGAAAGCGCTTTCAATTAAAAGCGCTGCCTAAAGGTGAAAAAAAAAATAGACAGCGCTTTCAAAAGCGCTGTCTAAAGGGGGACAATAGAAAGCGCTTTTTCCTGAGAAACCGCGGCCTAAAGATGCCAATAGAAAGCATAAAAGGATAGGAAAAGCGCTGTTAAAGGCCCACTTTAGAAAGCGCTTTTTCAGTTAAAAGCGCTGCTAAAGGCCTACTTTAGAAAGCGCTTTTAAAGGTAAAGCACTGCCTAAAGTAGGCCTTTAGCAGCGCTTTCTCATAAAAAAAAAAGTGTTGTCTTTACCTACGGCAGCGCCCCCTTAGGCAGCGCTTTTAAGCGTTGTTAAAGGCCAAAAAAAGCGTTGTCTTTTTCTTTCTTTGGCGTAGTGAATCCTCAGTTTCACGGGTGCCCAGTGGAAAAAGTAATGTTTTCATGACTTGCTCGCTTAACATCAGTAATTCCAAATGGGTACCTCTACTGATTTGGTGGACTTTCAAGTTAGCTTGGTCGGGATTCACTCCCTATAAGCCTTCTTGAGTCTGCCACCTCCTATCTTAAAATACGCTCTCAAGCCCACTGAGGACTTTTTGACTCACCACATGTGTATTAATCACATTCCCAAATAATATGCAATGTAAGGCTTAACCCTCTTAGACAATCAGTTAATTATTCCACAGCAGAGTCACCATTTTTCTGTAGCTCAGTTTTTGTGACGCGACCACTACCGTTTTTAGTGCTGATTTTTTATTTCTATATTTATCCTATGAAGCTTAAAAGGAAGAGGAAGATATCTTAAACTAACCCTGTGTGCAAATGTTTTCCTTTGCAAATGCGAAGAGATCTAGAATCAGGGGTTGGTTATACAAATGGAATCTATTAACACCCAGGGTATCTATAGTAATCTATAGGAACCTTTATTTGCATATATTTCTACTGTTGAATTACTCGGTTGCTTAAATCCATTTACTGTTGATTGGGAAAGTTTTTCCTTTGGGAAGGTTGAGGAGATGTTTTTGTTGTTTTAGGGTTTTCTATTGTTTTGGGGAAGGTACTTGACCTAAGATTTTTTATTAGTGCGCTCGCTAAGATTTTGCAATCTTATGCCTACATATTCCCGTAAAGAGACTTCGGGAAATCAAAGCATTCGTAGTTCTTCCTATTCTATGGGAGGAAAATGTTTGGTGTCTTGTTCAAAGCCCAAAATTGAAGCTAAAAGAGTATTTGTGTCTTGTTTAAAGCTCAATATTGAAGCTAAATAAGTATTTGTGTCTTGTTCAAATCCCAAGTTTGAAGCTAAAAGAGTATTTGTGTCTTGTTCAAAGCCCAAGATTGAAGCTAAAAGAGTATTTGTGTCTTGTTCAAAGCCCAAGATTGAAGCTAAAAGTTTGACTGAGAGAGAATTTGTCATCTCTAAAGGGAGATATCTCACCTATTCATCACAAACATTGAAGAATTGATTTATAAGGGAAGTTGCTTTAACTGGGATGTGTGGAATCCAGCAATGCCACATCTTCTTTTATAGGAGAATTGAAATGTCATGAAGGAAGAAGCTTTAAATTAGTGTAGAGCAATGCCACTTTTTCCTTTATGAATCTTTTCATGCTAAGAGAGGGACATTGACCATGATGTGTAGAATCCAGAGGATTTCCACTTACATCACTTAGATGAAAGAGAACTTTAGCCATAATAAAGAAGGGACTCCAGCTTGAATTTTGAATCAACAAGTGTACCGCTTACATCAATTATCTGGAAAAAAGGTTTAATTGTTTGTTTTGAAATGTGATGTATAGAGGAAATATCCTCCTATAGAGAGGACTCATGGTCTCATCTGTGGGGATGTTCAATTTTGTGCCTTGATCAAAGCCCAAGGTTGAAGTTGAAAAAAGTTGAAAACTGACTCAACTGGAGGAGTGCTATATCTGTCTTGTACAAAGCCAAAGATTAAGGCTGACCGTGGAAATCATTATATGAAGCCTAAGAGGAGGCTGGGGGAATTTAAGTAGAGATTGACTCTTGCTGAGGAAATTTAAATCCAAGAGAAGGCTCAAACTGCTTGAGGAATCAAAAAAGAAACTAACTCTTGCTGAAGATTAGAAGAGAGTTGAATTATTAAATTCCACAAAGGCTTTGATTCTTTTGGGGATTTGTTGATTGTAACCTGACCCTGGATGGGGATTTTAAAGATGAAAAGCAAACCTTGTTGAGGATTAGAAGAGACTTAAAGGATGAGTTTGAATGTCTTAGAGGTTTTGACTCTCCTGGGAATTGGTGTATTGATAAAGATGACTAGGATCTATCCTATGCTTTTAGGAAACCTAAGGGTCCTTGTATGTAGCCCAAGAGGAGGCTGGGGATGCTTCTAGGAAGCCTGTGGGTCCTTGTATGAAGCCCAAGAGGAGGCTCGGGATTGAGACTTTCCAAGTCTAGGAAGAGTTCAAGAAAGGTTTCACCGGGAAATAATCCTTTCTTTGTTGAACTGTTCCAGGGTTAAAGGGGTTAAAGAAGAGGTTTCACCAAGAAATAATCCCCTCTTTATTGAATCGTTTCAAGGTTGAATAAATTGAACAAATCCCAAGAGAAGGTTGACTGTATCGGGGAGAAAAAATTCCTTTGTACAAGAGGGAACTAGTTGTTTGAACTAAGTTACACTGACTGAAAGGATCCTATTAATCGAACAAGTTTAAACTGAGGATGATTAAAATGCTAAGAGAAACTTACCAAGATATGCACAAGTATATATACAGATATATGAACAAGTATATAAACAAGTCTGCATTGATTTAAGAAAAGTGGTGGGTCTTATTCTCTGGATAGAGGCCCAAGTGTATTGTGATTGATTAGATGTTTTCTTCAAGATTGAATTAGATTAGGGTTTTGAGAAATTGAAGAAAGTTTTGAATTTGAAGATGTCTTGATCTTAAGTAAGAGAGAAATAAAGGTGTTGGGTCTTACACTCTAAGTAGAGGCCCAGATGATTATTTGTATCCTGTACAAAGCCCAAGAAGAATGAGGCTAAAAGATTTTCTATTTACAAAAGGGGATGTTGGCTCTTACACTCTATCAGAGGCCCAGATGATTATTTGAAACAAAGTTTATGTATAAAGGCCCAATCCAAGCAACTGCCAGAGCTTACGTGGCGTAGTGATGACTAGCACGTGGTCTTCACCCTGGGGTAACTGTCCCGAGATCTCCGAAAGGTGGGCAGACCGAATCCTTCGGAGATGGGAGGTTACAAGAGAACGTGTCCTCGCGGGGAGGAGCTCGTGGATGTCGATGAGGGACGTGTTCCGCAAGGCTCGACGTCTCTGCCTGACAGTGTCTGCTGCACGTGCCTGATCTTGTTGGAGGGTGGCACGTGCTCGACACAGGGGTAAATATGGGCCTTGCTGGGCCTTCCCAGATTATTGGGTCGGGCCTGCCCGACTGGTGGGCAGGCGCTGGCCCAATCTAGAACAGGAGCCTCCCAAGTCGTTGCTCTGAGGCGTTGGAGTAATGACTTAAGGGTCAGTAATCATGTCGAGGACGTACTGAACGTGCTCGTGGTGCCGAGGCGATCCTTGTCACCAGATACCCGCGGTTGCCCTTTGTCAGGAAACGTGCCAAACGGGGAAACTTCCCGGCATTGGCGGGCTTACCACTACGAGCGAGGAATGTTGGACGGACGGAAATCTTGAAGTCTGCTCGAGTTCGATAGGCCGTTGATGGGTGACGCCGCGGGGATACGAGAAGTTGTGGAGTCGAGCATCAAAGTAAACGGAAGGACGCGCGTGGGAGAACGAAATGACGTACGTGGGAAAGCATGTGCCACGTGTCACGCGTCATTATTACCTAGGGCAGCTAGGCTAGGATTAGTGCACTTGAGTGCCTAAGGGCGCCTCGAGTCCCGTGAGGTCCTTATAAATAGAGGCCCGCCCGTGTCATTTGCACGTTTCCTTTCTCTCTGCTCAGATTCTCTCTCCTCCTCTCTTTGTTTTTGCCACCATTTCGCCGCCGCACGCCGCCGTACCGAACCTCATCAACAGATGTTATCAAGTAAGTTTCTTGATCCTTTCCCTTTTTAAATGTGTTTCCTGCGGTGGTACTCCAGTGAACTGATGAAGTTCCTAGGGAAAACCATGAAATTTTCGGCAACAACGGCGGAGTTTCTCTATGTTCTTGTTGAAACTCACGGGGAGATGGGATGCGTACCACGGGGACAAGAAGAATGTCCCAAGGACACGAGATGGAAATCTCGGGGACCTCAACAGTATCCCTAGCTGCGAGATAAATCCCCTTGGACGACGTACCGGTGACCTGAGGACGGTCACGTGGACGCTCGTCGGGTATTCCGAGGACATTGTGTGAGTACGACTGCCTCGTGATCCAGACGCCCCTTCTTCGCCCTTTCACTTGATCAGCGGTGGAGGGGTGAATTTGATATGGACCATCGAATTCACCATTTCCTTCTGCTTTTCAGGTAAATGGAAGCCTTGGTCGTGGGATCTATAGACATTGATGACCAACCTGACTACCCGATGGCACCGATCACCGGCGTCGAGGGACGGCCGCCCGAGGAGTGGGTTAGCGAAGAGCCTCTGAGCATGGTCTGCCACTTCGTCGATGGTGATGAGGATGACATCTTCTGTACTGTCGAGCATCGCCTGGAGGGCTCCGCGAAGACCTGGAAGGTGTTCAGACCTCAGGCGCACCATCGCATCTGCTCAACGTACCGAGGGATGAGGTTTCCTCTGTACGAGTTTATGTTCAACGAGGCGGGGTGGCGCCTGCCCTTCACGGATTTTCAGCAATCGGTGTTCGTTTGGCTACGCCTGGCGCCCTCGCAGCTCCATCCCAACTCTCTCATTTTTCTCCGTGCCTTCGAGCTAGTCTGCAAGTACCTCAAGATCAGAGCGACTGTGCCCCTGTTCTTCCGTATTTTTCACTTACAGAGACAGGAGACTGATGGCAGACACGGCTGGGTGTCCTTCAAATAGGTGAGTAGACAGTTCCAAACCTACATGGACTTTGTTCGCACCTTCAAATATTGATACTATATCATGAGGTCGGTCTCCTTCGAGGTTGTGGAGTCGGTGTATAGATGGGTTATCTGAGAAGAAGACGAGCAGCGGGAAGAAGTCCTCGAGCCTAGGTTCCCCCTATTCTGGACGTATGAGCACTTCAGAAGGGGCACAGACAGTTACATCATCAGTCCTAGTCGACTGTGCGAAGGGGACCGTCTGGCCTACGGGGAAATAGTCAACTTCGTCGCTGGATTTTGCCCAACCAAGCTCGTGACATCGGACGGGAAATTTATCTGGGGTGATGATGGGCAAATTTCAATGAAAGGCTGGTTGATCAATATGAGGGCCCTCCTCGAGACATTTTCCGATGAGGATGCCCTTGTGTTGTTAGGTGGTGGAACCTTCCTCGACTTACCCTTTCCTTGTGTTCTGGGTTTCGTTTCTCCTTGCAGGTAAAATGTCGAGTGCGGAGGAGCGTATCAAGAAGCTGGCGGCCGCCCGAACGTCGAAGAAGGGTGGAAAGGGTCGGGTCGAGCAGATTCGGTTGCAGGGCTCCGGCCCCACTCTGACTATCGGGGAATCTTCTGGCTCTCCCCAGGGAAGCCAATCTCCTAGCACTCAGGCGTCACCGAAGAGACAGCGACTCGCCGAGCAGGTGGACGTCGATCTCATCGAGAACGAGAGCCCTTCCGCTGTGAAGTTTGTGCTCCCGCCTTGTCACTCGCGGCCAAATTTCTTTATGGGGAACAACTCCCTGTGCGTTGGTGCACCCGAAGTTCAGACCATCTTGGGTGTTGATAGGGTTTCTCGGCGAAGGGCGTTGCAGGAGGACGTGTCCGTGGTGATGTGGGTTTGCGCTGTTGCCTTGGTCCTAAACGACAAGACATTCCCAGCGGCCGAGCTGAACAGGTTTCAAGAGAGCTTCAGGTCTATCTCAGCTGAGATGGAGAAGGTGGGCAAGGAGCTGACTGACTGCAAAAATCAGAACAAGGCCCAGGTCAAGCTTCAAGGGAAGTTGGAGGAGAGGTTGAAGAAAGTTGACGAAGAGAGGAGGGGTCTCTTGGCGAGGGTCGTCGAGCTAGAGGAAGCTGTTCGCCCTGCTGAGGAGGAGACTGAAGAAGACAAACTTTTGACGTCTCGGGCGGTGCTGATAGCGAAGCTCAGGCAGGCCGAGGAGGATATCCTCGCGGCAGTGGACGTGGGCTTTAACAACGCCGTGCAATAGCTTCGGATTGTGAACCCCGATCTCGTCACTGAAGGGACTGTTCCCGACTATGAGGTGATAGATGGTCAGATCGTGCAGCCGATGCATGAGGATGAAGTCGACGGAGGGGTTACTGTGCATGAGCGGCTAAAGGAGGACATAGTCGACTAGGTGTTTACCTGTTCGTTATGCTTGGCCTGCGAGCCACTTTCTTTTGTAATGACTTTTTCCCGGCCTGCGTGCCAGAGGCTTTTTTGACATGTTTGTAATATCTGCACAATGGTTTTTTGCCCGATTTTAATACTTTTCTTGTTATGCTTATTTGTGTGTGTGATGCTTGTGTATTTGATATACTTTACTTGTTTTTGTCTAAGTAATTTGGTGATTTTGGGAGTTTTCTCGACTTTGATGATCCTCGACTGCGTGGAGAGCTGGTCGAGTGGTCGGAGGTGTATTCCGACCTTCAACGAGGCTAAGAGCTCAGTCGAGGTCTTAACTTCATGGCGTGAACTTCCCATTGAGAGCTGGGTGTTCTGCCTAATTACTACGACGACGACGGAGCTCGTTCGAGGGGTCCTCGTCAGATCAAAGTCCTTGCGCACACACAACGCGGCCCTTAATCATCCTGTTTCATATAGAGGCGTCGTGCCTGTACCCTAGCGCGCCCCCGTAATCGCGACGTTGGTTTGTCGTGGGCAGTGTCTAACTGTAGTATTGCTTAAGTTTCTCAGCGTTCCATGGTCGAGCAAGTTCTTCCCCGTGTAGATTTTCGAGGTAGTAGGCTCATGTCCCCGTTTTTGCGCGGACGCGGAACAGGCCCTCCCAGTTCGCGACGAGCATGCCCTCTCGCGAGTCTTTCTGGTTCCTTCGTAGGACGAGGGTGCCAACCTAAAAATCTCGTTTAATAACTTTGTCGTTATAACGTAGAGTTATTTTTTCCTTAATTGAGGCCTCTTGGACGGATGCGCCCGTCCTTATCTCCTCGACGAAGTCGAGCTCTTCCCTCAGGGCTTCGTTGTTTGCGTCCTCGTCGAGGGGGGCCTCTGTCCTTCTCGAGGGTTCCCTGATTTCCACGGGGATCACCGCTTCAGTTCCGTAGGTCAGACGAAAGGGGGTCTCCCCGGTCGTGGAATGCGGGGTTGTTCGGTAGGCCCAGAGGACGTTGTGTAGTTCCTCGACCCATCGTTGCTTGGTGTTGCCTAATCGGCGTTTCAATCCCCGAAGGATCACTCTGTTCACTGCTTCGGCTTGCCTGTTTGTTTGAGGGTTCTCTACCGACGTGAAGTGCTGCTTCGTGCCCAGTTTGGTGATGAAGTCCTGGAAGTTCCTGTCGGTGAACTGTGTTCCGTTGTCGGTGACAATCGCTTGGGGCACGCCGAATCAGGCGAGGATGTTCCTCTTATAGAAACGGAGTATGTTGAAGGTCGTGATTTTGGCCAAGGCTTTCGCCTCGATCCATTTCGTGAAATAATCCATGCCGACGATGAGGTACTTGTTTTGGTATGACCCCGTGACGAAGGGCCCGAGGATATCCATTCCCCACCACGCAAACAACCATGGGGACGACAATGTTTTGAGCTCATTTGGAGGGGCAAGGTACATGTCCCCGTGTCATTGGCATCGATCGCATTTCTTGACGTACTCCTTGGCGTCCTGCTGCATGGTGGGCCAGTAATACCCTGCTCGGAGAGCCTTACGGGCTAAGGATCGTCCGCCGAGGTGTTGTGCGTTGATTCCCTCGTGGATTTCCTAGAGTATACCGGGGACCCTGGTCTCCTCGACGCACCTGAGGAGGGGGATAGAAAACCCGTGGTGGTATAGTTTATCCTCGACTATTGTGTACGAGCACGCTCGCCACTTAACCATCCCCGCTTCTTTGGGATCCTCGGGCAGTTTACCCGTCGTGAGGTATTCGTATACCGGGGTCATCCAGCAATTACTGTCCCCAATGGCATTCACGTCTGTCGTCGGAGCGGGTTTGTCGATGCTCGAGCGGGAAAGCACTTCTTGTATGATGGATTTGTTTCCGCCTATCTTCTTTGTGCTCACCAATTTGGACAAAACATCTGCTCAGGTATTGTGCTTGCGAGGGATGTGGGTTACTTCCGCGGAGGTGAAGTTTTTCATCTTTTCTTTCACCAAGGTCAAGTATTCGATGAGGCTGTCATTCTTGGCTTGGTACTCTCCTCGGACTTGTGAGGCTACGAGCTGGGAGTCGGTGAAGATTTTGACCTCTTTGGCGCCAAGCCCCTCGACCAGTCGTAGCCTGGTGAGGAAAACCTCATACTCTACCTGGTTGTTCGATGTCAGGAAAGATAACTCGAGGGAGACCACGATCAGGATGTCTTCCTCGTTCTCGAGGATAAAGCCCGCCCCACTCCCTTTCATGCTGGATGCCTCGTCGACGTAGATTGTCCACTTTCGGGATCCGTTGGTCGAAGGTTCCGGGACGGTCATTTCCACCACAAAGTTGGCCAATACCTGAGCCTTCAGGGCTTTCCTTCCCTCGTACAGGATGTCGAACTCGGCGAGTTCGAGCGACCATCTAAGCATCCTCCCTGCCATGTCTGGTGAACCGAGGAGTTACCTTATTGGTTGCTCGGTTCGTACAACGACCGTGTGGGCAAGAAGTAATGGCGTAACCTCCTGGCTGCGGTGACGAGGGCCAGGGCGACTTTCTCGATCTGCTGATACTTGAACTTGGGGCCTTGGAGGGCCTTGCTCATGAAGTAAATTGGTTTCTGCCCGTCCGGGGTTTCCTGGATGAGGACAACGCTGACCGCTCCGTTCGTGATGGCGAGATATAAGAACAATGTCTCCCCGCTCTCCGGCCGTGAGAGGACCGAGGGTTGCGACAGGACTTGTTTGAGGTGGAGGAGTGCCTGCTCGCACTCCTCGTTCCATTCAAACGTCGTCTTTTGTCGAAGAAGCTTGAAAAATGGGAGTGCGTATTGTGCAGATTTGGCGACGAAGCGGGAGAGGGCGGTCAACATCCCGTTCAGTGATTGTATTGACCTCTTCGAGTTTGGGATTGGGATCTCGGAGAAATCCCTACATTTGTCGGGGTTGGCCTCGATTCCTCGCTCCGTGAGGTAGAAATCGAGGAACTTGCCCGCCCGAACGCCGAAGGTGCATTTGTCGGTATTGAACCTCATACGGCATCTCCTCGCTGTGTCGAATACCTTCTTGAGATGAGCGGCGTGGTCAACTTCTTCTACGGACTTGATGATCATGTCATCCATATAGACCTCGAGTATGTCGCCAATCTCTCCCCGGAAGACTTTGTTCATCATCCGTTGGTAAGTCACGTCGGCGTTCTTCAAGCCGAAGGGCATTACGTTGTAGTAGTAATTGCCTGACTCGATCATGAAGGTTGTATGTTGCTTATCGGCCTTATCCATGGGGATTTGGTTGTACCCTGAGTAGGCGTCCATGAAGGACAATAGCTTGTAACCTGCAGAATTGTCGACCAGTTGGTCGATGTTAGGCAAAGGATAAGAGTCTTTTGGGCACGCCCGGTTAAGATTGGTATAGTCAACACACATCCTCCATTTTCCATTATTCTTTTTGACAAGTACAATGTTGGACGCCAGGTTGTGTACCTGGTCTCCGAAATAAAATTCGCCTCTGGAGGTCTTTTACAGCTTTTTCAGCAGCCTCCATTTTTTCGGGAGACTGCCTATGCCTATGTTGAACTATGGCCCTAGCAGCCGGATCTATGGTGAGCTGATGGCAGGCCACCTCGAGGTCAAGGCCAAGCATCTCAGAGGCGCTCCAGGCAAACAAATCAGCGTTCTCTTGGAGACATGCCTTCAGCTGCTTCTTCGCCAGGTGAAGGGGCGCGCTAGGTGAAGGGGCTGCCCGTTGCCTTCTGCCTGGAGGTCGAGGTCAGCTGCTCCTCCTTCTTCATGCCCGCCAAGGAACCTGCTGTCGAGGTCGACCGAGTTGACGCGCGAGAGTGGCTTTTGTATAGCGTCCGGGGATGACTTCGCTTCGGTCTTGGGCTTGGTGATGATGGAACTCATACCTTTGATTGCAGCGTCGAAGCATCTCCTGGCCGCGTCTATATCCCCGTGCATCATAACGACCCGGCCCCTGGCCGTGTAGTACTTCATCTTGAGATGGACCGTTGATGGCACTGCTGTGAGTTCGGCCAGGGTGGTCATCCCGAGGATGCAGTTGTAGAGGGACGGACATTCGACCACCAGGAAGTGGGTCTTGACTTGTCGGGCAGTGTCTTCGGCCCCGAATGTGACCATTAGTTCAACGTAGCCCCACGGTCTGGTGGTGGTACCGTTGAACCCCTGCAGATCTGAACCCACGTAAGGGGTCAGATGTCTTTCGTCGAGCTGGAGAGTCCCGAACAGGTGAGCATACATGATGTCGACCGAACTTCCCTGGTCGACAAGGATCCCGCGAACATCAAAATTCGCCATTTGTGCCCTGACCAAGAGGGGGATAATGGTGTTGAACGTTGTTGTACCCCAAATTTTACCCTTAGATTCATTGATCTCTTGCATGTCATTTTAGGTCAATCATATTGCATAGCTAACCCTTTTATCAAGTTTTGTTTGTGTTTGTTTCATTTTTTTTCAGGTGTTATCTTAAAGAGATTCAAGAAGTGATTGATCAAGATTTTGGATGGAGCATTGAATCAAGCAAGTTCCTCATGTTCAAAAAGATATCACCATAACCCTAACCATGATCATCTCCATAACCAAATCTCTACCCACCTTATCTACCCTCAATTATCACCTTCAATTCCCAAACCTATTTCAATAGTCCTTCATTTAACCACTTTTATCCAATTTGTCAATTCTAATTCTCATAAACCATATCTATAATCCTAATCAATTAGTCCACCATTATTATTTTGTTTTCCTAATCATTTTTCATAACAAGAGAATAGGAACCAATTCTAAACTTTATTTCATAAGCCCACATGATTGGCCCAACCTACAAAAATGTATTGCAAACCATTGGAATTGAATTTCTTAACCAAGAACCAATAGGAAATAAGCATTGTGGTGTTGACTTTTCAACTCAATTTCCTACCAATGAGGAAGTGGCGCGTGGACACTAAGGAAACCAAAACAACCAAATTGCTCCTTCTCCTTTGTCGTGTGTGCGAGATTCAAAATGAAGAAGAGAAATTCAAGCACAAACAAGTGAATCAATTCATTCAAAATGTTTCAACCTCAAATCCTTGGCGCGCTATGTGTTTAATTTGAATTCTCCAAGACCATTCCCGTTTCAGCTTTCAAGGTTTGGCTCGATAAAAGTGATTCTGAGGATTTGCCAGTTTAAGCATTCAACCTGCCCTCGTCTGCAATTTCTCCATGCCATCCCCAACCTTTGCCTCATTTGATACCCCTCCCAATGACATCAAGTGGAGAGCTCTGAAGCCATACGTGAAGTTGTGAATTGACCCTGCAATTCTGAGATTTTGCACAGCATGAACAGCTTAATTGTCTCCAAGATTTGGACCAACATTTGAATTTCAAAAGAGACGTTGTGACTCTAATTCCTACTCAGCACTCCAAGCGTTTGATGTTTGGACTCACACAACCCTTGGGTTCAGCCTATTAAAGGGACTCATTTCTACACAACAAGGACATCAACAACTCTCTCAAAACACTCTAAATTCCTCTGAAATTCCATAAAAGTTTCGAGCAAGCAAGTTGGAGGTTGGCCTTGGAATTTGCTTTGGAAGAGAAGGCAGTCATCACACTTGAAGACAGTGGACATTATTCCACTTGGTATTGTATTCTTATACTTTTGTTGATAATGCTCATTTAATATTTTCATTTCCATATGTATTTCATTGTTCTTTATATGCGTGTCTGATTGATATATACTTGAATATTTTGCTTATATGTTCATGACTTGAGTTCTCAAAGTAAAGTGATGTTTTATTCATTGATTTGATACACATGAACGCCTTTGTGCTGAGTGTTAATACCTCTGTTTTGTCCATCAAATGGATGTGACTAAGTTCTCATTGTGGTTTTATTTTGATAAGATTGATGCTTGGTTTTGATGGCCTACTTAGATGTTGTATGTACTTAAATATGATAGTGAGGCAAGAGACTTGTGAACCTATATTTCTCTTTGTAATTCTGACATACTCTTAGGTTGTAGTAAGTTTGAACCTATCTATATGTGTTGTTGGCTTGATAATGGTTTGGTTTGTGCTAAGTTGTTCTTGTAGGGACTGTTGACATATGCAAGTCACTGATTGGTGTTACATTTTTGGAATGATCTTGTTTCAATATATATTTAAAGCTTATGAATGTGGAATCTTGATATGTGTTGTCTTGAGTGATTTCTATCATATGTCTCAATGTTCTGCAATTTTGCCATACTATGCCATTCATTTTGTATATGTTGAAGTCTTTCTATTAAACTGTAATTTCAGAAGCCATGTGTTTGTGATATCATAATGTTACATTGTGTTCATGATGAGTATGCTAGCCTTGCTATGTTTTACATGTTTCCTAAGTTATGCTTTTGTGATATCATCATTTTATACATATATGTTTGGTTGTATGTGCTTGCTTGATGTTGCCCAGTTGGTTCCACTATGCCATATGCTACTGCCTATACTTGAGTAAACTTGTTACAATCATGACCTATCCTTGAAGTATAGTTCATATATGTATATGTGTAGTAGATTTGTTTATATAAGTTGGTTTTCACCAGATCCTATACTACTGTCAGTGTTAAAGTGATCATCTGTTGGAATCTGAACTTGGTTGCTATGATATGTCTTATAGATGTGTGCTTCATAAATGCCTCTGACCATCATGTTACTTGTGTGCTTATCTTTAAAACATGACTTATTTTTCTTCCTTTTGATAAATGTGGCTTCTTGTATATCTGTTGTTTATGCCTAGTTGCTATTTGATTTAGATGTACAAACATTTCTGTTAAACTCTTGTTTTATGACAATACCATACTTCCAAGATGCTATGAATCTAACTCACCTTGATCTTGCAGTGGTTGGTCTGTTTACTTTAAGTTCATGTTTGAATCTATGCCATTTTGTTTTAGATTCCATAATCTGTGTTTTGTTTATCAGTTATGTCCAAGTTGCATCATTGCTTGAAATGCCTTTTAAATTTGTTGCATGTTAATTCACTGCCTTGTAAAGACATGATGTTATTTGCTATTGAACGACTGTGTTGTTGATGTTGTTATCATCTTTGTTTAATCATGGAAATTGTCACCAACCTGTCATTGTTTTGAAACATACTTGAACAGAATATCCTTGAAGCTAACTTATCACCATGTCCTAATCCATCCCTTATTTGCTATCATTTCTAATCTCATAACTTTGACAATCATGTAATCTCCATTCTGATACATACTTGCTACTCTTCTCTAAACATGTTAAGTCTTGGGGAAAGCTTTGATATACATGAAATTAACTTTTTTTTGCCATGCCAATTTGGATTTGCTTGTTTGTTGAATGTTTTCCAAGTTGTTTCATTCCATTAAACATCCTCTAAACCTGATGTATGCTTACTGCTATGGTTGTGTATGTTTCTGTTGGCTTATTTTACCTTTGTGTTAAGTTGTTTGTCAACCTTAAACTTATGTTTGGAACCATGCCTCTGTTTCAATGTTGTCTGGATGCATGTATGTCACTTTACAACAGTTCAGTTACTTTTTATTTAGCATTTTAGTCATGGGAACATTGTGATATGTATGAACTAGAGCTAATACCACGCTGCTGTCAGGTTCCATAGTGTCTACTGCATTCAGGTCATACTCTTGTGTGTGTTCTAATTGAGCATTACATGCCTTGCTATTGTTGCTGCCAGGGCTGTGTTGGATTTGTGGTTTTTTTATATTCAATGCTCCTACTTTGTGAATTCATGGATTAAACCCTTTCTTGTTGTTCAATATGCACGATATTTCTTGGTTTTGTGTTTAGATTGCATGCCTCAGTTTCATTGTTGTTTGGAAATGTTTGGTTGATGGCATCATCTAGTGGCTTTTCATGATCGGTTGCAGTGCTTGGTTGGGTTGTGTATTTGATTTAAAATATGCGCGTTTGAATGACTTATATATTTATTGAAGCGAATATGTTACCGGATGTAACAGCCACCCTAGTGGCATGCACACACAATCACACGCCTTGCCTACCTCTGGGACTGGGGTTCGAATCCCCCTCGCCCCAGTCCTTTTGTTTTTCTATGTTTTTTTCGCTTCTCTTCAAATATATGTATGTGTTTCCATTATATTTCCAAACGCGTGCATTGGCCTGATGGTAAGAATTTTACACTGTAAGCGAGAGGACCTGGGTTCAATCCCTAGGTGTACCATTTCCTTAATTTTTATCACTTGTTGGTTTTATTTATTTTGTAGTTTGTATCTCAATTTTCAAAATACCATAACTTGTTCATTTCTCATCCTTTTTCTTCCCTTCTTTTTGCTATGTTCATCTAAGTGAATTTACTTTCTAAATATAAAAGAAAATTGTTAAAAATATTTAATCTTGAGACCTTTATTCATGATAAGTTTGGAAGTACCTTTTAGGGTTTTTATTGCACTTCTTTATGCATCTTACCATATTATCTTTGTTTATCATGCTTGATCATATCTGTGTGATTCTAACTTTGCATTAACATCATCATTTTGTTTCATCTCATATGTTATTCATGTCTCTTACATCATCATATTTGAATTATAACTCGTTATCTTTTAGTAATTTTACAACTGTTATCTTTTCCCCCATTCCAAAGGGAGATCCTCTTAAAATTGACTCATGAAGTCACTAAACAACCACCTTACCTTATCCTTCTAGGTTCACCCTTATTTCTTGGCCTCATGAGAGCCAATGAAATCATAACTTAGAAATAGGTTAGAGTTTTTGAACTCTATGTGATTCTCATCATCATTTCCCCTTGGAACTTTGGCCATAGTCAATGGTTCCTATCTTTCACCCTTAGATCGGTGAACTACAGATACTCTGATTCCACTCCCGTAAGGATACGTAGCCGCAAAGTGAGATGCTTTGTCGAGTATACTTAGATACAAACCCCTAGGGTTTCAACCTTTAGCATAGCACCCTTAGCAAGCGAGTAAGATATTACAAGTTAAAACAAGAGGTTCCCGTATAGTACTACGTACGTTTAGGATGCTAATACCTTCCCTAGGCATAACCAACCCCCGAACCTTAGATCTCCCCCCTTTAGGTTTTTCTCGATCTTGAACCTTTCCTTTGGATAAATCAAAGTCGGTTGTGAATTCAAAGAAATGTGATGCAAGTTAATTAATAGCTTGTTATCCAATTCTCACCGCAACAGAAATGGCGACTTCACTGGGGATACATCTTATTTTTTAGGGTTAAGCCCACCTTGTTTTTGTTTGTTTTATTTATGCTTGTTTGCTATATTTGTGTATATCTGTTTAATTGCCTGTATATATGTTGTGCTTGAGTTTCTTTTGTTGGCTTGGTTCTTGAGTGGTGAGATAAATCCTAACCCGGATTTGAGTGCACTTGTTATAGGATGATGGTATATTCAAGGAGGCTTTGAGAGAGTCGAATCCTGAAAAAAGTTGAATTGAGACTCCATCACTCAGTTGAGGCCCTCTTGAGAGTCTAGTTATGTTGAACGGATCTGTTCGTGAAAACGTGCTACTCTCGACCTAGGAGCCCTTGATATTGAGAATCGTAGTTACCAAACCCCACTTAAGCCTTTTAGGATGTAGTGGTGACCATAATGGAGTCTATTTCTAAATTGGTTGTCACGCGATACTACACTCAGACGAGATTCTCTTGAGAATTTTATTGATTACCAAGTCATCTGGGAAATCGTTAAAATCCGAAAGATGGGTTGTCGACTCTGGGAACTTCTTAGAACCCTGTTCAGCAGGTAAAAACCAATAGAACATACCAATGGGAAGGGTGAACCCTAGCTCCATGCTCAACCTATCCCCCTTTGCTTGTGTTTTGTGTGCTTTGTGTGTGCCTTGCATTCATACATCATAAGCATTCATGCAGCATATGTTTCATGGAACTCAGATTTCTTTCCTTATATCAAAGGGATATCATGGATAGTTCAAGAAGAAACACCATCAAATACACTTTCAAGAGTCCCAAATTGGATGACCTAAGGAAATTGGGAGATTTGCTAACAGATCCTGAAGGATTCATAAACAGATATGGGAAGTTGTGGGTTTTGTTAAAGAAGACCATTGATGAAGGACTCCTCTTAACTCTGCTTCAGTTTTATGATCCAAAGTATCACTGCTTCACGTTTCCTGATTATCAACTCTTACCCACCCTTGAGGAATACTCTCAGATAATTGGTTTGCCTATCAAGGATGAGTTCCTGTTTCCTATCTTCGAGAAGGATCCTAAAGAAGAAGAAATAGCCAAGAAAACTCATCTGAAATTAGTTGACATCAAGAGCAATTTGACTTCCAAAGGAGGAATTTTTGGGTTAACTGCTAAGTTCTTGCTTGAAAAGGCTCGTTATTTTGCTAAGCACTCTAACCGGGATGCCTTTGAAGCTGTTTTAGCACTACTTATCTATGGACTTTTCTTGTTTCCAAATATTGACAATTTTGTGGATCTAAATGCGATCAAGATCTTCTTGAAATAGATTCCAGTACCTACCCTGCTTGCTGAAGCTTATCAATAATCCATACAAGAAACGCTCATAGGAATGGACAGATTACTTGTTGTGTCCTCATACTGTATAGATGGTTTATTTCGCATCTACCGAAGGCAGGTGCATTCTGGGATTCCAAGAAAGGATGGTGGTCTCAGAAGATTATGGCACTTTCCCACGTAGACATTGACTGGTATAATAGGGTGTATGATGGAATCCTGATTATAGACAACTGTGGAAACTATGGCAATGTGCCTCTTCTTGGCATTAAAGGAGGCATCGGCTACAACCCTATATTAGCACGACGCCAATTAGGATATCCTTTGGAAGATAAACCTCTCAGTGTTCATGTGGAAAGCATCTACTTCGAAACATATGACAAGAATGAAGAATAGAAGAAGCTGATTTTGGACACTTGAGGCAGCAAGCACAAAAGAGGAAGAAGTTCTTTAGGAAGACCTAACTGTGTGTCCTTGGAGCCCTATCTCCAATGGGTCAGAAGAAGAGCTATAGAGTTAAAGATGCCCTACAAAAGGTAAGAACCAATTACTTTAAAGAAAGAGCCTATTTTATACTTCATGTCAAGAGAAGAAGAGCTGGAGATTTCTTTAAGACAAGCCCAAAGGTCAGAAGAAGCCTAGAAGCTCAAGTATCAAGTGGTTGTTGAAGAAAACCTAGAACTCCAGAAGCAGCTACAGATCAAGAATGAAGAGTTACTTTCATGCAAGAAGAGAAAGGCTCTGGAAGATCCAAGTTCCTCTAACAGTCAGCCTCCTGCTTGGAAATCCATTCTTGACAACCTCGTCGCAGAAAGAGATCAGATGGAGAAAGAAATTAGAAGACTCAACACAAGGCTCTTAGGAGAATTTCCTTAGGACTTTCTAGCTTTTATTTAGCTTTATGTTTAGGGCTTTTGAAAGTGTATCAACTATTGTAATTCACCTTTTATTTAATGAAAATGAGGTCTTTTGATATCTCTTGATATCTTGCGAGCGTCTGAATTCCATGAAACTTTGCATTGCATTTTGCATTCCTGCTAAACTGTCAAGATACTAATTTTGTTTTGTAGATTTTGTAGAAATGGATGCTACAAGGAAAAGAGTTTGGCCTTATTTCTTTGAACTGCCAGAGGTGGAGCGTTTGTTATGGTTAGGAGAAATGATTGAAGACCAGTCAGCCTTCGCTGATAGATATACGTGTATCATTCCACTGATGAAGACACTAGTGACTGTAGGGCCCCTTGAAGTTTTGGTCCAATTGTATCATCCTGCGTACCGCTATTTCGTATTCCCTGAATTCCAGTTGGTGCCGACCTTAGAGGAGTTCTCAGCCATGACAGGAATTCCAGTCAGAGAAGCTCTCATCTTTTATGGGATTGAAGAAATGCCTTCCGCCAGAGACATCGCCAGAGTAACCAGAATCAGATTATCTGACATCCAGGCTAACCTGACTAACAAAGGAGGGAAGCATGGACTGCCCGCTCAGTTCTTGATGGAAAAGGCTCTGTACTTCAAAAATAGAGGAAGTGAGGCTTTGTTTGAGTCAACCTTAACTCTGTTGATATATGGATTGTTTTTGTTCCCAAATGCCAAGAACTTCGTGGATACCCAAGCCATTCAGCTTTTTGCAGTCAACAATCTGGTCCCAACACTGCTAATTGATGTTTACCATTCCATACAGACCAGATACACAAGAGGCTGTGGGCCAATTATTTATTGCATAACCCTCTTTTACAAGTGGTTCGTTTCTTATCTGCCAAAGACTCCGACTTTCTGGGAGGTCGAAGACTGTAAGATTTGGTCCAAAAAGCTGATGGAATTGAAGCATACCGACATCGAATGGTATGATTCAACTGAAGAAGGAATTATCATGATTCATAGCTGTGGGGATTGCCCCAATGTGCCTCTCATGGGAAGAAACAGTTGTATCAATTACAACCCTGTCCTTGCACGCCGTCAGTTGGGTCATCTGAAGGAGGGAATTCCAGACGACGAGGATATGCAGATGATGTTTTATGATGAAAGAGGAGGTTTTGAAATGAAGATGCGATTAGAGCGCGCTTGGCGCCAGATTAACAGACAACTATGGAAAGTTGAATGCCCAGCCACAGAGGCTCACTTGCAATGGTCTCGTGATATAGCTCGTGTGATGATGAAGCCACATCCTCACTATGAATCACCTTCCAAGACAAAGCAAAGGATGGTGGAAGAGTTAGGAGAATTGGTTCTTGCAAGAGAGGAGACACAAGAGCGTATCAGCAAATTGATGAGAGTGATTAATGGAGGAGAAGGATCATCAACCAGTAGATTCAATCCTTAGTATTACTGTTGTTGTTTCTTTTGTTGCTAATGTTCCCTTTCATTTTGATGTATTTCTACTTATGTACTGGGAGTATGAGGATACACTGTTCCGGATGTAATGTTCACCAGACTCTTGAATGAAGAAGTTTATTTTGTCAAAGAATCTATCGTCTATACTATTTACAAAATTTCTTTGGTTTCTTGATAGTTTAGCCTGCATTTGCATTTGCATCCTCATTTGCATCTTCATGTGCATTTCTTTCCTTGTCTTTGTCTTATGTCGCCGTGTTCTCTCCAGAATCGTCACACTGAATCCCAAACACAACTATAATACCCGGGCCCAAGCTCGATTCAGAATGTCAGAGATATACGGAGAGATGGACAGAGTCAACAATGAATTGAATGAGATACGAGGAGGAATGGGACAAATCCTCGAGGCTATTAATGTTATGAAGGAAAAGATGGACACCCAGGCCACTGTGGTCTCTAAAATCGTCACTACAACGGTAAAACCTCCTATCATCCCTGTCATGAATCCCACTTTGGGTATGCCAGAAGATTTTATCCGTGCTACAGTTCCTTTGACAACACAGCAAGCAGTTTCTTTGGTCAATGAAACTCTTCAAGCTATTCCTACCTATGCTCCTCCAGCAGTGCAAACGCAAGTGCATCCGATTTTCCAAAACCACCAGCCCTACGACTACATTGATGTGTCAGAAGAAGGAGATGATAGACACGAGAAACTAAGAGAAAGTGTTGAAACAATGCAGAGAAAGATGAAGGCAATGGAGTTGAGTAATACATTCAGTACTAACATTAAAGACATGTGTTTGGTTTCAGATTTGGTAATTCCACCCAAGTTCAAGTTACCAAGTTTTGAGTTATTCTCAGGGGCCACATGTCCCAAATCTCACTTGATTATGTACTACCGAAGAATGGCCGCGCACGTACGCAATGACAAGCTGATGATCCATTGTTTTTAGGAAAGTTTGAAGGGGGCTGCTGCTAAGTGGTATTTAAGTCTGGACCAGTCCCAGATCCATTATTTCCAGGATGTGACTGATGCTTTTGTGAAACACTACAAGTATAATATGGATTTAGCCCCTGGCCGTAGGCAGTTATTGAGTATGGCCCAGAAAGGTATTGAGACTTTCAAAGAATACGCACAGCGTTGGAGAGAGACTGCTTCTCAGGTTAAACCACCTTTGACTGAGAAAGAATTGGCTGATTGGTTTGTAGACACAGTAAAGCCTGAGTTTTATGAAAGAATGATCAGTAGTGTCAGTGCTAATTTCGCTGATATTGTTGCAATTGGTGTGAAGGTAGAAGCAGGATTAAAGAGTGGAAAAGTAATCGGTTCTCCGAGCAGTTCAACTGGCGTCAGTACTAAGAAGTCTCCTAGTCATTCTCATAAGAAGAGGGAAGGAGAAACTAATGCCATCATGGCAGGAAAGACCCAGATCCCTCGTTGGAAGCAACAAATGTATCAATAACAGCAGAGACCAAACTTCTCTCAGCATCCAATTTACCAGATGCAGTATGCTCAGCAACCTTACGTAGCTGCTGTTACGCCTACTTTTAACCACCAAGCTGCACAGCAGACGCCGGCATATCAACAGACAGCTTATCAGCAATGGCCTAAAAACCAGAATTATCAGCAACCAAGACCATAGGTTCCACAACAGAATTCTCCCCACAAGAAGCAAGGAGGAAAGCCAGCATTTCCACCTATACCAATGTCATATACAGAGCTCTACCCTTCTTTAGTGGAGCAAGGGTTAATCGTTACTAGACCTTTGGGACCACCAACCGAGAAATCTATGCCTTTCTTTAACCCAAATGCAACTTGTGCTTTTCATCAAGGAGGCGCTGGTCATGACTTGGAGGGCTGCTTAGTGTTGAAGAATGTAGTGAAGGTTTTGATGGAGAAGAATATTCTCTCATTTGCTGATAATCAACCGAATGTGAAGAACAACCCTTTGCCTACCCATGGGACCACTAATGCTATAGAAGATGAGAAGGATGAGGTATTAGTTTTGGATGCAACGAAGATCAAAACTCCTATAAGGGCTTTTCATGCTAAGCTGTTCAAAGCTGGGTTAGTTGAAGTTTGCCATGATGACTGTGAAGAATGTAAGGTTAGTATCAAGGGCTGCAGTTTAGTCTAAGATGAGGTTCAGTATCTGATCAATGAAGGTTTTCTACAGGTGTTCAGCAAAGAAAAGGAGAACAGAGTTGCATCAATTGAGCCTGTATTTAACCTACCAAAGCCAAAAGGGCAAGTATCCAGGTCCAACACATCCAAATCTGGGTCTGTGGTTCCTGTGTTTAATAAACCAGCACCAATTTTCAGCAATCATGAAACTATTGATGCTTCCACCATTAATCACTCCAGGCAACGTGACATCAGACAACCTGTTCCATTTAGGTTCCGTGGGACCAAGGCCGTGCCGTGGGTCTATGAAAATGTCATGAGTAGCAGAAGACGAGAAGACATGATTCCAAGGAAAGAGGTGGGAATCCCTGTTGAAGACGTAATTCCAAGGAAAGAGGTGGGAACTACTACTAAAGATGTGACTAATATAGTTGGAACTGGAAAGATGACCCGAAGTGGAAGAGTATACACTCCTTCTTTCAAAGAAACTGTACCCAAGGAAACTATTATCCCCACACCATCTAGAGACAAAGGGAAGGAGGTAATTTCTCAAGAAGCAGATGAAGAGTTCCTAAGGATTATCAAGAGGAGTGATTACAAAGTGATAGACCAGCTCCATCAGACACCATCCAAGATTTCAATTTTATCTCTGTTAGTTAATTCACTAGTTCATAGATCAGCTTTGCAGAAGGTGTTAGCCCAGTCACATGTAGCTCAGGATATAACAGCAGGACAGTTTGACCATGTCGTCGCCAACATCACAGCTTGTAACACTCTTAGTTTCAGTGACGAGGAGTTACCCCGAGCTGGAAGGGATCATAATCTTGCTTTACATATATCAATAAAATGTCAGGAGGATACGATGGCCAGAGTTCTCGTAGATACCCGTTCATCCTTGAATGTTTTGCCAAAAAGAACTCTTGATAAACTGTCTTACCAAGGAGCTATAATGAGATCCACCTCTCTTATTGTCAAAGATTTTGATGGTTCAAGAAGATCGGTGATGGGAGAAATTGAGATACCTGTTTTGATTGGCCCTCAAACATTCAACATCCTTTTTCAGATCTTGGATATCAACCCTGCCTACAGTTGTTTACTGGGTAGACCTTGGATCCACGAGGCTGGTGTTATAACCTCTACCTTACATCAAAAGATGAAGTTTGTGGCCGACGAGAAGCTAGTTATCATACATGGTGAGGAGGACCTGATGGTCAGTAATTTGTCCTCATTTCGTTACATTGAAGCAGATGAAGATGCTTTGGAAACTTCTTTCCAGGCTCTTGAAATAGCTAATGTCATTATGCTTGACGACAAGGAACCAGTGGCCTCTGGTTGTCCATCTTTTGTTTCTTTCAAAAGCATTCAATCCGCCTTACAAGGAGTAGTACCTGAAGGCTGGGGCAAGATCGTCGAGGCCCCAGAAAGAGAGAAATACCAAGGGTTGGGTTACAAACCAACTTTTGAGGGAAGAGCTGCTTCAACAAAAGGAAGACCAAGGACCATTCAAGAAGTGTTCGTTAGTGGAGGACAGCAAGTCCATGCAATTATCGAAGACGCTGAAGACGAAGATATCAACCACTTGGTGTTTCGGTGTGACGCTGCTTTAAGTAACTGGGAAGCCATTGAGATACCTACTTTGTACCCTATGCCAGAAGTGATTCCCAAACCCGTTGTATTCAATGACCCCACTCTCACTATAGACTTTGATTCACCCATTTATCAAGCTGAGGAAGAAGAGGGTTATGAGGTCCCCGATGACTTGGCAGAAATGTGTGAGTATCAGTACACGGATCTTCAGCCACACGAATAGAGAGTTGATGTCATCAACCTTGGCACTGAAGAAAAAAGGAAAGAGGTCAAGATTGGGGTGACGCTTGGGGCAGAGATCAGACAACGGCTAGTCCTGCTTTTGGAAGAATATGTAGATGTGTTTGCTTGGTCTTATCAAGACATGCCTGGATTGGATACAGATATAGTAGTTCATAAGCTACCACTCAAGCCTGAATGTCCGCCCGTGAAGAAAAAGCTCCGTAGAAGTAGACCAGATATGGCTCTCCAAATCAGAGATGAGGTTAAGAAGCAATTGGATGCAGGATTCTTGGCAGTTTCAAAATATCCAGAATGGGTAGCCAACATCGTGCCAGTTATGAAGAAAAATGGTAAAGTACGAATGTGCGTAGATTATAGGGATCTCAACAAAGTTAGTCCCAAAGATGACTTTCCCCTACCGCATATTGATACTCTTGTGGATAATACAACTAAGTTTGCAATGTTCACCTTCATTGATGGTTTTTCCTGTTACAACCAGATCATAATGGACCCAGCTAACATGGATAAAACTACCTTTATCACCCTGTGGGGAACCTACTATTACTAGGTTATGCCCTTTGGTTTGAAGAACGCAGGGGCAACCTACCAGAGAGCTATGGTGACTTTGTTCCATGACATGATCCACAAGGAAATTGAAGTATATGTAGATGACATGATTGCTAAATCCCGAAGCGAGGAGGAACATTTGGACCATCTCTTAAAGCTGTTTAAGAGACTCTGAAAGTATCAATTGAAATTGAATCTGGCCAAATGTACTTTTGGTGTCAGGTCAGAGAAGTTGATTGGTTTCATCGTCAGCCAGAAAGGAATTGAAGTAGATCCTGACAAGGTACGAGCCATTCAAGAAATGCCAGCTCCACAAACTGAATCACAAGTGAGAGGATTTTTGGGTCGTTTAAACTACATATCCAGATTCATTTCCAATATGACTCCAATTTGTGAACCGATCTTCAAACTACTCCGCAAAAACCAGATTGTAGAGTGGAATTCTGATTGCCAACAAGCTTTTGAGAAGCTCAAGAGTTATTTGCAAGAAGCACCTATTCTGATTCCTCCGGTCCCTGGAAGACCTCTTATTATATACATGACTGTTTTAGAGGGATCCATGGGTTGTGTATTGGGCCAACGTGATGAAACTGGTCGCAAAGAACATGCCATTTATTACTTGAGTAAGAAGTTCGTTGGTGGTGAAAGCCGTTATTCATTACTTGAGAAAACCTATTGTGCCTTAGCATGGGCCACTAAACGTTTGAGGCAGTATTTGATATGCCACACTAATGGATCCAATAAAGTACATCTTTGAGAAGCCTGCTCAAACAGGAAGACTTGCCCGTTGGCATATGCTATTGTCAAAATACGATATCCAGTATGTACCTCATAAGGCTATCAAAGGAAGTGTATTATCAGAATACCTCGCAGACTAGCCTGTTGAATATTATGAATCACTCAAGTTTGATTTCCCGGATGAAGACATTATGGTAGTAAAAGATTGTGAAGGGTCTGGCCCCAATGAAGATTTTGAGACTAGTTATAGATGGAAGATGATGTTTGATGGTTCTTCCAATTTCAAAGAACATGGTGTAGGTGTTGTATTGATAAACCCCGATGGTGGTTATACTCCTTTCACAGTAAGATTGGAATTTGGATGTACAAATAATATTGCTGAGTACGAGGCGTGTATTTTGGGTCTAGAGGCTGTAATTGATCTTGGAATCAATGTTCTTGAAGTTATGGGTGATCCTGCTTTGGTAATTTATCAAGTCAAGGGTGAATGGGAAACCAAAGATGAAAAGCTCATTCCATACCGTGCTTACATTATGGAATTGATTAAGTGTTTTGATGAGATCACTTTCCGTCATGTACCTCGTACTGAAAATCACATAGCTGGTTCCCTAGCCATGTTAGCTTCAATGTGGCAAGTCAGGTTTCACAATGAAGCACCTCTCATCAGTATCGAGTGCAAGACCGAACCTGCTTATTGCCAGGCAGTTGAAGAAGAGGTGGATGGAAAACCTTGGTTTCATGACATCATGAATTATTTGAAAACTCAGGAATACCCTGTCAACGCTTCCAATCGTGATAAGAAAACTTTGCGAAGATTGTCATCCAAATTCTTTCTCAGTAACAACGTGCTTTACAAAAGGAACCATGACATGGTCCTGCTAAGATGTGTTGATAGACGAGAGGCAGACCTGTTGATTCACGACATTCACGAAGGAGCCTTTGGCACTCACGCCAACGGATATACCATGGTTAAGAAAATCTTGAGGGATGGATATTATTGGTTAACTATGGAAGCTGATTGCATCCAATACGCCAAAAAATGTCATAAGTGCCAGATCTACGCTGATAAAATGCACATTCCTCCTACTTTGTTGAATGTGTTGTCATCCCCTTGGCCTTTCACTATGTGGGGCATTGATATAATTGGAGCTATTGAGCCAAAAGCTTCTAATGGCTATCATTTCATTTTAGTGGCCATTGATTATTTCACCAAATAGGTTGAAGCTGCTTCTTTTACTAATGTGACCAGGCAAGTAGTTGCTCGTTTCATCAAGAATAACATTATTTGTCGTTATGGAATTCCCAGCAAGATCATCACTGACAATGGAACAAATCTGAACAATAAAACGATGAAAGAGTTATGCGACAATTTCAAGATTGAGCATCATAATTCCTCACCTTACCGTCCCAAGATGAATGGAGCTGTCGAGGCTGGTAATAAAAACATCAAGAAGATCCTGCAGAAAATGGTCAAGACGTATAAGGATTGACACGAGATGTTACCATTGGCTCTGCACGGATACAGAACTTCGGTTTGAACCTCGACAGGGGAAACCCCTTTTTCCCTTGTATATGGAATGGATGCAGTACTCCCCATTGAAGTAGAAATACCATCTTTGAGAATCCTGATGGAAACTAAGCTTGACGAAGCTGAATGGGTTAGAGAGAGATACGACCAACTGAACCTCATTGACGAGAAGCGACTGACTGCGATGTGTCATGGTCATCTGTATTAGAAGAGAGTGAAGAGGGCATTTGACAAGAAGGTTCGTGTCCAAGAATTTCGAAAGGGAGAGCTTGTACTCAAGAAGATTCTGCCATCTCAAAGGGATGCTCGTGGAAAATGGGCGCCTAACTATGAGGGTCCGTTTGTGGTAAAGACTGTATTTTTAGGAGGTTCTTTATTCCTCACAACAATGGATGGTGAACAACTCACACACCCTGTGAATGCTGACTCAGTACGAAAATATTATGCCTGAGAACATAGACCCTATTATCTGTATCAGCAAAGAATTCTAGGATTTTAGTCATTAGGGAGTAGGTCATTGAATATAATGTAATCCTTTCCTTTTGCCACTTTTCAATTGTAATGATCCATGGAACTTCGCTATTGGCGAGCTACCATTCTAATAAAATCAGTTTTTCTTGAGCCATATCTTTGTTTGACATTTATCATTACTCTGATATTTTCATTGTTATGCAAAACTTCACTTATTTATTAATAATGGTTTTAAAAGCGGAATGTTTTGAAAGCTTTGAGCTCTAAAAGAAGATTGGCAATATCTCCCTGATTTAAATGCTTTAACAATGGCTAACCACTAAGGACGTCTCACCAGTATCTACGCAAGATGTTTGATGAGAATTTATTTCCCCAGCAGATTAAAGATGTTTTCAAATTGGCTCTAAGACTGACCACCTGTTCAGATTTCAGTGTGACTCTTTTTGGTGGACACGTTGTTTTCCTTTTGGCTGTCCCCGGTCTGTCATTTCTTGCATATCATTGAACATTCGCATCATACCATAGCATTGAGCATCTTTGCATTTTGGGTGTTTGTTTGGGTGGTTTTGTTTTTCTTTCCCTTTCCCCTTTGGTGGGTCTTTGGGTCTTTGTCTTTGCTTTGCTTGTGTCCGGTCTTTCACCTCTGTGCGCCAAATTTTGACCATTTGTGCAGTATTCCCCAGGAAGTCTAACCTGTAACCATCTTATTACCTATATCACCCCATTTGGAAATCTAAAAATCCAGTAACCATTTGTTTTATATCAGGTTATCGTGAGCCTGTATTTCTGGTTATCGTGAACCATTTTCTTTTTTATTTCAGGTTATCGTGAACCTGTATTTCTGGTTATCGTGAACCATTTGTTTTATATCAGGTTATCGTGAGCCTGTATTTCTGGTTATCGTGAACCATTTGTTTTATATCAGGTTATCGTGAGCCTATATTTCTGGTTATCGTGAATCATTTGTTTTATATCAGGTTATCGTGAGCCTGTATTTCTGGTTATCGTTAACCATTTACTTTTTTATTTCAGGTTATTGTGAACCTATATTTTTGGTTATTGTGAACCATTTGTTTGAGATCAAATCATCGTGAATCTGTATTTCTGGTTATCGTGAACCCGTGTTGCTCAAACTCAGATCAAATATGAACCTAAACCAAATTACAAATCTGGTTCACACTGTTTTTCTTCATAAAATAATTACTTGTTATCTCAACCAACTCTTGTGAGTACCAGAGTCTATTATTGGCTCATTAACCTTGCTCTCTTTTAAACTCCAGGTGTTTTTATCTGGCGCGCAGAGTTCGTCTCTGTCTTTTCTGACTTTTCTTGAAGATCCCGTTTGAACTCTTCAGCATAAGAAATCCCCAGAAAATCTTTTGTTCGGGTGTCTATCCTTTATTTCAAACTGATCTCCAGTGGAGATCATGTCTTCTTTCTGGTTTCTTGCCCAGTAAGAATGTGTTTTTTCCCCAGTTCCGTCCGGTCATATTTGAACCTGTAGTCCACTTCCCTGGATCCTTCCCCAGTGGAGAATCCCTTTTGTTTTCTATCCTCGGTGTTGCCTCAGGGTCTCCCTAGTGAGTCGTGTCTCTTTTGTTGGTTAGCCTGTATCCCCAAGGAGCTTTCCTGGTGGATACTATCTTTCTTTGCTTCCCCAGTGAAACTCTCCTGTGTTTGGTAGCTCTTTGTTCTTCGGTGTCCTGTTTTGTCTGCATCTTTGCATCTTTCATGGCATCATATCATCATATTAGTAGCATTGCATGTCTTTGCATCTAAGGGAAAAATTTTCGGTTATCTGTATTTAAATATCTTTCACCATGATTTTATGAGGATTTTCATCTCTCATGTCATCCGGTGAAGATATTTAAATAGGGGCAACTGTTGTACCCCAAATTTTACCCTTAGATTCATTGATCTCTTGCATGTCATTTTAGGTCAATCATATTGCATAGCTAACCCTTTTATCAGGTTTTGTTTGTGTTTGTTTCATTTTTTTTAGGTGTTATCTTAAAGAGATTCAAGAAGTGATTGATCAAGATTTTGGATGGAGCATTGAATCAAGCAAGTTCCTCATGTTCAAAGAGATATCTCCATAACCCTAACCATGATCATCTCCATAACCAAATCTCTACCCACCTTATCTACCCTCAATTATCACCTTCAATTCCCAAACCTATTTCAATAGTCCTTCATTTAACCACTTTTATCCAATTTGTCAATTCTAATTCTCATAAACCATATCTATAATCCTAATCAATTAGTCCACCATTATTATTTTGTTTTCCTAATCATTTTTCATAACAAGAGAATAGAAACCAATTCTAAACTTTATTTCATAAGCCCACATGATTGGCCCAACGTACAAAAATGTATTGCAAACCATTGGAATTGAATTTCTTAACCAAGAACCAATAGGAAATAAGCATTGTGGTGTTGACTTTTCAACTCAATTTCCTACCAATGAGGAAGTGGCGCGTGGACACTAAGGAAACCAAAACAACCAAATTGCTCCTTCTCCTTTGTCGTGTGTGCGAGATTCAGAATGAAGAAGAGAAATTCAAGCACAAACAAGTGAATCAATTCGTTCAAACCATTTTAACCTCAAATCCTTGGCACGCTATGTGTTCAATTTGAATTCTCCAAGACCATTCCCGTTTCAGCTTTCAAGGTTTGGCTTGATAAAAGTGATTCTGAGGATTTGCCAGTTTAAGCATTCAACCTGCCCTCGTCTGCAATTTCTCCACGCCATCCCCAACCTTTGCCTCATTTGATACCCCTCCTAATGACATCAAGTGGAGAGCTCTGAAGCCATACGTGAAGTTGTGAATTGACCCTGCAATTCTGAGATTTTGCATAGCATGAACAACTTAATTGTCTCCAAGATTTGGACCAACATTTGAATTTCAAAAGAGACGTTATGACTCTAATTCCTACTCAGCACTCCAAGCGTTTGATGTTTGGACTCACACAACCCCTGGGTTCAGCCTATAAAAGGGACTCGTTTCTACACAACAAGGACATCAACAACTCTCTCAAAACACTCTAAATTCCTCTGAAATTCCATAAAAGTTTCGAGCAAGCAAGTTGGAGGTTGGCCTTGGAATTTGCTTTGGAAGAGAAGGCAGTCATCACACTTGAAGACAGTGGACATTATTCCACTTGGTATTGTATTCTTATACTTTAGTTAATAATGCTCATTTAATATTTTCATTGCCATATGTATTTCATTGTTCTTTATATGCGTGTCTGATTGATATATACTTGAATATTTTGCTTATATGTTCATGACTTAAGTTCTCAAAGTAAAGTGATGTTTTATTCATTGATTTGATACACATGAACGCCTTTGTGCTGAGTGTTAATACCTCTGTTTTGTCCATCAAATGGCTGTGACTAAGTTCTCATTGTGGTTTTATTTTGATAAGATTGATGCTTGGTTTTGATGGCCTACTTAGATGTTGTATGTACTTAAATATGATAGTGAGGCAAGAGACTTGTGAACCTATATTTCTCTTTGTAATTCTGACATACTCTTAGGTTGTAGTAAGTTTGAACCTATCTATATGTGTTGTTGGCTTGATAATGGTTTGGTTTGTGCTAAGTTGTTCTTGTAGGGACTGTTGACATATGCAAGTCACTGATTGGTGTTACATCTTTGGAATAATCTTGTTTCAATATATATTTAAAGCTTATGAATGTGGAATCTTGATATGTGTTGTCTTGAGTGATTTCTATCATATGTCTCAATGTTCTGCAATTTTTCCATACTATGCCATTTCATTTTGTATTTGTTGAAATCTTTCTATTAAACTGTAATTTCAGAAGCCATGTCTTTGTGATATCATAATGTTACATTGTGTTCATGATGAGTATGCTAGCCTTGCTGTGTTTGACATGTTTCCTAAGTTATGCTTTTGTGATATCATGATTTTATACATATATGTTTGGTTGTATGTGCTTGCTTGATGTTGCCCAGTTGGTTCCACTATGCCATATGCTACTGCCTATACTTGAGTAAACTTGTTACAATCATGACCTATCCTTGAAGTTTAGTTCATATATGTATATGTGTAGTAGATTTGTTTGTATAAGTTGGTTTTCACCAGATCCTATACTACTGTCAGTGTTAAAGTGATGATCTGTTGGAATCTGAACTTGGTTGCTAGGATATGTCCTATAGGTGTGTGCTTCATAAATGCCTCTGACCATCATGTTACTTGTGTGCTTATCTTTAAAACATGGCTGATTTTTCTTCCTTTTGATAAATTTGGCTTCTTGTATATCTGCTGTTTATGCCTAGTTGCTATTTGATTTAGATGTACAAACATTTCTGTTAAACTCTTGTTTTATGACAATACCATGCTTCCAAGATGCTATGAATCTAACTCACCTTGCTCTTACAGTGGTTGGTCTGTTTACTTTAAGTTCATGTTTGAATCCATGCCATTTTGTTTTAGATTCCATAATCTGTGTTTTGTTTATAAGTTATGTCTAAGTTGCATCATTGCTTGCAATGCCTTTTAAATTTGTTGTATGTTAATTCACTGCCTTGTAAGGACATGATGTTATTTGCTATTGAATGATTGTGTTGTTGATGTTGTTATCATCTTTGTTTAATCATGGAAATTGTCACCAACCTGTCATTGTTTTGAAACATACTTGAACAGAATATCCTGAAGCTAACTTATCACCATGTCCTAATCCATCCCATATTTTCTATCATTTCTAATCTCATAACTTTGACAATCATGACATCTTCATTCTGATACATACTTGCTACTATTCTCTAAACATGTTAAGTCTTGGGGAAAGCTTTGATATACATGAAATTAACTTTTTTTGCCATGCCAATTTGGATCTGCTTTTTGTTGAATGTTTTTCAAGTTGTTTCATTCCATTAAACATCCTCTAAACCTGATGTATGCTTACTGCTATGGTTGTGTATGTTTCTGTTGGCTTATTTTACCTTTATGTTAAGTTGTTTGTCAACCTTAAACTTATGTTTGGAACCATGCCTCTGTTTCAATGTTGTCTGGATGCATGTATGTCACTTTACAATAGTTCAGTTACTTTTTATTTAGCATTTTAGTCATGGGAACATTGTGATATGTATGAACTAGAGCTAATATCACGCTGCTGTCAGGTTCCATAGTGTCTACTGCATTCAGGTCATACTCTTGTGTGTGTTCTAATTGAGCATTACATGCCTTGCTATTGTTGCTGCCAGGGCTGTGTTGGATTTGTGGTTTTTTTATATTCAATGCTCCTACTTTGTGAATTCATGGATTAAACCCTTTCTTGTTGTTCAATATGCATGATATTTCTTGGTTTTGTGTTTAGATTGCATGCCTCGGTTTCATTGTTGTTTGGAAATGTTTGGTTGATGGCATCATCTAGTTTCTTTTCATGAGCGGTTAGCGTGCTTGGTTGGGTTGTGTATTTGATTTAAAATATGCGCATTTGAATGACTTATATATTTATTGAAGCGAATATGTTACCGGATGTAACAGCCACCCCAGTGGCATGCACACACAATCACACGCCTTGCCTACCTCTGGGACTGGGGTTCGAATCCTCCTCGCCCCAGTCCTTTTGTTTTTCTATGTTTTTTTCGCTTCTCTTCAAATATATGTATGTGTTTCCATTATATTTCCAAACGCGTGCATTGGCCTGATGGTAAGAATTTTACACTGTAAGCGAGATTACCTGGGTTCAATCCCTAGGTGTACCATTTCCTTAATTTTTATCACTTGTTGGTTTTATTTATTTTGTAGTTTGTATCTCAATTTTCAAAATACCATAACTTGTTCATTTCTCATCCTTTTTCTTCCCTTCTTTTTGCTATGTTCTTCTAAGTGAATTTACTTTCTAAATATAAAAGAAAATTGTTAAAAATATTTAATATTGAGACCTTTATTCATGATAAGTTTGGAAGTACCTTTTAGGGTTTTTATTGCACTTCTTTATGCATCTTACCATATTATCTTTGTTTATCATGCATGATCATATCTGTGTGATTCTAACTTTGCATTAACATCATCATTTTGTTTCATCTCATATGTTATTCATGTCTCTTACATCATCATATTTGAATTATAACTCATTATCTTTTAGTAATTTTACAACTGTTATCTTTTCCCCCCATTCCAAAGGGAGATCCTCTTAAAATTGACTCATGAAGTCACTAAACAACCACCTTACCTTATCCTTCTAGGTTCACCCTTATTTCTTGGTCTCATGAGAGCCAATGAAATCATAACTTAGAAATAGGTTAGAGTTTTTGAACTCTATGTGACTCTCATCATCATGAGAACTCACTTTTCCCCCTATAACGTAGAATTAGAGAGTTATCGTGAACTCTAAAATGAGCTTATACTCATTTCCCCTTGGAACTTTGGCCATAGTCAATGGTTCCTATCCTTCACCCTTAGATCGGTGAACTACGTATATAAACCCCTAGGGTTTCAACCTTTAGCATAGCACCCTTAGCAAGCGAGTAAGATATTACAAGTTAAAACAAGAGGTTCTAGTAGAGTACTACGGACGTTTAGGATGCTAATACCTTCCCTAGGCGTAACCAACCCCCGAACCTTAGATCTTCCCCCTTTAGGTTTTTCTCGATCTTGAACCTTTCCTTTGGATAAATCAAAGTCGGTTGTGAATTCAAAGAAATGTGATGCAAGTTAATTAATAGCTTGTTATCCAATTCTCACCGTAACAGGCGCTCCTCCTGGGAGCTCTTCAAGGTAGAAGGTAATGAGGTTTGATTTCCCTTGCACCTTCTCGAAAGTGGTGGTCTTCGCCGATGTTGCGGACTCCAGTTCATCAAACTTCCGCTTGATCGACCCTACTGACACCTTCTCGTAACCACCTCCGGATATGACCATCGTCTTGGGGAAACTTTCCCACGTGCTGCGGGCAGCGACGGGGTCTTCGTGGGGGAAGTTTACCCACATGCTCCGAACTGCCTCTTGGCCCTCGATGCCTTCGGGGACAAAGAAGTCTTCGGGTCAAGTGACGCTGAGGGCGACCTGCAGCCGACTCTCGTTGGGAGCAGGTGTCATCTCCTCGACGCTTTGGGCTTCCTGGGCACCGGGACGAGGGGCGTCGTTCTTCTGGGCATACTTCTTTAGGCGTCCTTCCTTGATCAGGATCCCAATTGCATCTTTAAGATGGATGCAATCCTCTGTGACATGTCCGTGGCTCCAGTGGAACCTGCAGTACTTGGACTTGTTCGTGTTTGATTTGGAGGGTGTTGGCTTGGGAAAACGGACACCCCCTTTCTGAAATTCCGAGTTGGCGCACTCGGAGAGAATTCGTGCGCGGGGAGCATTGAGTAGCATGTACTCTATAAACCGGCCTGTAGGACCTCTCGGTTGGCGAGAGTCCCGGGGGCGGCCTTCCTTCCTCTTTTCTCCCCCACGCTGGGGGGAGGAGAGTCTTCATCTCTGTGGCCGCGGGGGCCATCTCGTCGCCATGAGTCGAGGGCTATTTGAGCGGCCTGCGTCTCCTCGAACTCGATGTACAATTGAGCTCGGAAGAGCAGGTCTTCCAAGTTGCGAGGCTTATGGATGCCCATAGCCTTGGTGAAGTCGGTTCCAGTGTATAGTCCCCGTGCGATCAGGAACTTCTTCATGTCGTCGGTCGCGTGGAACTCGACAGCTTCTTTGTTGAATCTCTCGATGTAGTCTCTAAGGGATTCATTCCGTCCTTGGAAGATGGCTTCCAGGGAGGCCACCGTCTTCGGGGGTCGACGAGAGGTAGTGAAATGCCTGGAGAACCGTGTTTTCAGCTGTTTTCAGGACGTGATGGATTCCGGAGCAAGCCTCTTGTACCAAGTCATGGCTCTTTTCTGAAGGGTAGTCAGGAAGAGCCTGCACTAGATAGCTCCCCTGACGTTTCTATAGTCGAGCAGGGCTTCGAAGTTCTCGATATGATCGTCAGGGTCGGTCGTGCCATCGTAGGTCCCCAGTTGTGGGGGCTTCTCCATGCCCGCGGGGATAGGTGTGTCCATAACTTCTCTGGACAGAGGAGTCCTTTGGTCGTCTTCATCGCTTCTGGCCGGCGATCTTAATGGGGAGTGGTGACCTCGACCGGGTCCATGCCACCGAGGAGAGCTTCTGGGGCGGTTCTTCGGCCTTTCGCCTTCAGCTGTGCTCCTCTTCTTGGTCGGGGAACGTCGAGGCTCGCCCTGCAGAGGGGAGCGAGGGCGCTTCTGGGCGACTACTTGCTGGGGTCATTCCAGGCGTGGCCGGCGGCCCTCACGCTGCGGGGAGGGACTGCGAGAGCTAGCCAGGAGATTCCTTCGCGGGGAATGGGAACGATTAGGAGACAATGGGTGACGATGCCTTCACGGGGAAGAGCGTCGTGGTCGCCCTCTCTCGAGCGCTTCGATCCTGAGATTCTGCTGGGCAATCAATTAGTTGGTCTGGTTGACTAATGCGAACAGGGCCACCGTGCCCGAATCAGCGTTTGGTGGTGGAGCGACTGGCTGGTAGACGACCGACGGGATGTCATGTTCGGCGGCGTTGTACGCCACGTCTTCAGAAAAAGGGGAGGTGGTCTACCCGTCCCTTACGTCGCCTTCTTCGATGTGGACGACAGTGTTGTCCTCACGATGGTTTCCGTTGTCGAGCTGCGTGAAGGCGGTGTCCAGAGCGTTGTTCCCTTGTTGGATGCTGGTGCTGGTCATGGTAGTTATGAACAGAGAGATTGCTTTGGTTTAAAGATGAAGGAAAAACGGGGAAGCAGTAGTTCCCACAGACGGCGCCACTGATCGTACCTGGATCAGACAGTATGACAGTGGCCAGCAGCGTCGTGAAATCTTCAGCTTCGGTGATGATGATACGGCAGGGGGGTGTACCTTACTCCGAACCCAAAGTCAGGTAAGGGGAGTGAGTAAGTATAGAATATAAGTGAGAGTTAGAATGTAATGTAACCTGACCCTCTCAAGTGAGAGGGTATTTATAGAGAGCCCCCAGAGCGGGGCCAACGGTTACTTGCACTGGGCTGGTCTACAAGGCCCAATCCAAGCAAATGCCAGGGCTTACGTAGCGTAGTGAAGACCAGCACATGGTCTTCGCCCTGGGGTAACTGTCCCGAGATCTTCGGAAGGTGGGCAGACCGAATCCTTCGGAGATGAGAGGTTACAAGAGAACGTGTCCTCACGGGGAGGAGCTCATGGATGTCGAGGAGAGACGTGTTCCGTAAGGCTCAACGTCTCTGCTCGACAGTGTCTGCTGCACGTGCCCGATCTTGCTGGAGGGTGGCACGTGCTCGACGCATGGGTAAATATGGGCCTTGCTGGGCCTTCCCATATTATTGGGTTGGACCTGCCCGACTGGTGGGCAGGCGCCGACCCAATCCAGAACAGATGCCCATGAGTGTTGAAATGAAGTTTGAAAGATATAATCAAAGTAAAACCCTAATTAAATTTTTTAAGATATTTTTCAAAGAAAAATCAATAAAAAGTGTATAATTTATCAAATGAATCCAATAATCATGTTATAAACATTGATTAAGGTTTATGAAAAAGGTATTTTATCCACTTGAATATTTAAAATCATTTTGGTTTTAAAAAAAATAAGAAAAAAATCATTTTAAAAATAATTAAAACAATTTTAAATAATATTTTTAATATATTAAAAATATATCAAATAAAAACTTTTTTTGTGATTTTTTGTGGACTAAAATAATAGGGTATTTAAATGACATGTGTGAAAAAATTGGGATTAAAAATAATTAATTTGATAGGAAAAATCAATATTTGAAATTATTTTTAAAACAATTTAAAATAATATATTAAATATATAAAAAATATATCAAATATAAAATATTTTTTTGATTTTTTTGGTGAATAAATTATTTAAATATGTGAATCATATTTGTGAAAAAAATCATTTGAAAATAATCAAATTCGAATGTAGAAAATAATTTTTGAAAATAATATGAAAATATTAAAAATGTTCAAAAATTCAAAAATTCGAATTATGGCAAGAAAAACACCATCTTCTTCCTCGTGCCACCCAGATTTGCAAAACCCTTCCTATCTCACTCAATTTGTAATGAAATTGCACGATGTAAACATGAAAATTGCTCACTTTTGAACAAACAACATGATGGTACCAATTAATTTCATTTATTTTAAGTGTGGAGTGAGTTATCAAGTGATGAACAGATGAACCCTAATTTTTGCAAGAACATTGTGAAATCCTATACACGATTCATACATAGCAATTGATTGTGGAAAAGCATTCTATATAAGTGCAGAAACATGTTGGTAACTTGAAATATAAAAAATGATGCATGTTTTATGGAGTTTGGGAAGTTCAGGCTTACCTGTGCAAGAGGAATTCGAATCCTCAGTTGTAGGTGTTACAGATGTGAAATGATGACCTGGACAGCTTCCCTAGACCTCAAGGAATGTGTTGATGTGCTTGGAATGGATTGAAACCTTCTGGTTTGACGGGCTCAACTCCAACAAAAACTACAACAACTTCTTTGATATTGTTTTCTAAAATGTAAGAAATTGAAACTCTCATTTCTCTTCTAATTTTCGTTGTCATATGTATACTTCTTGTTAACTTGGGTTCATACTTTTCATAGAAACAACAATTAATTTTGAGCATATAGATTATCTGATCTTTTAGAATTGCTTAGCTTAGAAAAATGGGATTATATATGTTGTTTAAATGTTTTCTTTTTCAGAAAAAAATGAAAGAAAAAACTTATATATATATATATATATATATATATATATATAATCAAAATTATATAGAAATAACAGACAAACATACAACAAATTGCGCTGCTACTCTTTGAAATTAAAAAGGGATAATGACAATAGAACCTATTAACCTAACTACAAATACAAATGTCGCCAAAGAATTACACAATCACTATTATTCCTTCAGTTCCTTTTTAAATGTCACTTTTTTATTTTTTACACATACCAAGAAAGTTAATCAATATTGTAACTTTTCATACAATAATTTTTCTTTTACATATATAATACCCCTAATTATTTATTACATTCATTTTACTTTTTTTTTTTCTCTTTGTAATAATTATCTAGGGGAAATTTTGACATAAGTGCCTTTAATACTACCTTAAACTTTGCAAGTAAAAATAAAAATAAAAAAACAAAAATTTATCCAAAAAGTGACACTTAAAAAAGAACGGAGGGAATATCTATCTATAGCACCACTATTTTCAAAGTAACTTTTACAAATTTCCACAACACTATTTATGATAACTTATCTTCGACGGGTTGTTCCTAGTTCCTAACATCATTTATTTCCACTTATTACTTTTATTAAGATAGTGTCACAATTATTATTCTCTTTTCATTTATCTAACTTAGACTTAGTTATATAACCTTCTCTTTTATAAGGGTCTTCATAGTGTGGTTTGGATCAGTTTTAAAATAAAAACTCATTCAATCTAAATATATATTTATTTGCGGTTCAATTCAATTTTTGATGATTAATTAAAAAATCAAATCCGATTCAATTTAATTTTATGCAGTTTAATTTAGATCAATTTTTAGATATCTAAATTATAATTTTTTTTATTAATATTATAAAAATATTAATAAATAATAGATTTGAATAACATATAACATATAGTATATTAAAAATTAATAATATAAAATAAGAATTATCGATTATGATTAAAACAAATGAAATAATAAAAATAAATAGATTAAAATAAACTAATAAATAATATTAAAAAATAAGTATCATTGAATAATAAATTAACACAACATATCATATTAATAAAAAAATAAATAAGTATAAAAATATATACATGTAGTTCGGTTCGGTTTTGAAAAAGCAATCTGAAATTCGATCTGAACCGAGTAGTTTTTTTTTTTTTACAAAATGACATCCAAATATATTCAAAATATTCAATTTTTTTTCTTGCTTTCGATTTTTTTTGGATCGTTTTACATTTTTTATTTAGATCGGTTTAGGTTTGAATACCCCTACTCTATTAGGGTAAATTTTTAATTTACATTTTAAATGCTTGAAGGTTAAATCACAGTCAGTTGTATACACACGCAGACAATTGATATGAACGTATAAAATTTTATGAAAGTATACTTTCGAAATTTATTTCAAAAGTGCACTTCTAAATTATTTTCTTTGACAAAATAGTGATAGTTCACTTACAAAATATTGAGATGTGCGAATTTTGAGTGCGAATGCACTTCCAAAATTGAGGAGCAATTTTTTATTTTTCATTATAGCAACCATGGGTGTACAAAGTAGCCCTATAAAGATTAGCAACTAAATGCGACATCTCAAAATAACGAGAATTTAACTTTGCCACCTCCCCCATTTATTTCTGGCACTTCCATAATTTCAAATTGCCAAAACTACTCCTGATTAAAAATTGAATGAAATTTTCGTTTAAAATATCTGATAGGAAAAATAAAAATTTCTGGTACAAACTAAATTTTTGGCAGTGTATTGTAAATTTTCGGTATACCGGAAGTTTTGAAGTTTCCGGTAAGTTGCAAATGATACCAAAAATTCTAAATTTACTATTTTATATCGGAAATTACAACCTAAGTGAAATTTCCGATAATGTTATTTGTTTGAAATTTTAAATGCTCGGGATTTTGTCGACAGTTTTGGATCGTTGTGATTCCACCGATAGTTTTGTGTGGTTCAGAGTAAATGCAAAGTTGTATAAATAGGGGGGTCACCGACAATTTTTTATTAAGGCAAAAGTGTACTTCAACAGAATTTCACCTCCCGTAGAGTTCTGACTTCCGGATGACACCACACCTCTAACCTCCTTGACGTCTAAGTTGAATAAATTGTTGTTTGATACCGAAAAGAGAGTACATATTACTAGATGTAGCATGTACACCCTAGCAACATCCTCATAACTCTCAGCCACAACAAGCTAATCATACGTCTTTCGAAGCCAAGACATACGAATGTGAGCGCCCCTGTTAAAAGAAAACTCCTTGTTCAAGACCTCTTCAAAAACTTCCAAATCTCGTGCAGCAGTCATACGTGCGAGCGACAGGCTAAGAATATGAGCCGTCCATAATCTTCTGCCGATGGGAAGATGGAACAATAAGGAGACATCATCCAGAGTGATAGTTATCTCCCCAAACGGAAGATGAAATAACGATGTCTCCTCGTGCCATCTCTCAACAAATGCAGTAAGTAGTGGATCGTCGAGCATGGTGAGGGAGTAGTGAGCAAAATTAAGGAGCTCGAACTCACGTACAATTCGTCTGACCTCTTCAGGCATCGAAATCTTCAGGAAGTCCTTCAACTTCGACCCGTGCGATGTCACCTTCTGTAATGCCATGTATAATATATATCTAGAATAATACAATACACACATTTTATTTGGTACTGACACCATCATAAGCGCCTAATGGCATAATTCACATACTTGTCCATTTAAAACATAATACAAACTATGGCACAAGTCATGGAAACTAGCCAAAAATAAAATCTAAGAATAATATACAATATCCTCAATTGTATACAACAAAAGATTACATAGCGAAAATAAGCTCAACTAAGCTTTTCTTGAAACATCCAAGCATAGCTTCCACTTGTAAATCAAACCTGCAACCACACCTGAAATAAAGCAACTATAGTGGGGTGAGATACATCAAATCTCAGTGAGTTCTCTATCTTATAGATCCTCTCGGCTCTACAAGGTTCTATCAATCCTAACTCAAGTCAAGGAAAAGGGAAAATGACCTTGAGTTCACAATCTCACAATCTCACACTGTATGGAAACATGTCATGAGTCTGTTAACTCATAAATATCACACAGAAGGAATTACGTCCTGAGCCTGTTAACTCAAGATTCCTTACGAATCGATAACCTTACCAAGGCATCCCCTTTTCCCGTCCGCTTCTACGTCTAGAAGTCGACCCGAGTCATGGATCCTTGTAGTTACTTGGCATACGAAATGGATTCGGGATCATCGGCCTGTTAACTGTGAACCGTCACTTCTCATGGCCTGTTAACCATCACAAGTCTCTTTACCATATAGGCTTCATTCGTACTACACGCGGGAATTAAACCTGCCAAGTAATTGTGCATACGTTTCAGAGGAGGAGCTCGAGTCTCATGAAACTACACCTCAAGATAAATGGTTACGATTATGTGATCATATACACAACGTGATTGTATTCGACAATCACAAGGCCACAATGTCTTAAGGCCTCTTTTGCCTTACTATAAAACATAACAATTACACATGTTCCATACTAGTGTTTCACTCATTTCTATACCATTCAGAAATGGACACACGCCTCGGCCTCTCTTGCACGAGCGTTGTCATTACGTTATCTACTCTATGCCAGAACTCGTCAATGAATGCACGAGCGTCGCCATCCAGAGTTTCTATCACAAACCTAGAAGTATACCATTCCGTTTTGGGGTAAAGTTTCCTCACTCTTTCTAATTCATATTTTAAACATGCATATTTCTTTCATTCACAATTCACAATTAGATAGACATGGTATAATCACAAATATTACAAATAAACACATATAATCACACATCACTTTTCACATTTACATGGTTAACATAAATCGTAGGTTTCCTCCGATTCATTTAATCGGGTATCAAATCAATAGTTCTCACTCTTATCCCGTAGGATATTTCCACAGCTTTACATCGGCTATAAATATGCCTCGATCGGATTTACGATCCAAAAGATGTCAATTCCAACATTTCACAAAACATTACTTTCCTTCATTTTCCACTAAATAATTTATCCCACATCATACCCAATATTTCCACTTTTTATCGGATAGAGGGTCGTCATAGCTTTCTAATGTCAGCAAGAACGTCCCGATCCGAGTTACGGATCAAAAGTTATAAAGAAAACAAAACGGAAAAGCTGCCATGTTCACTTTACGAAGCTCCAGCAAGCATTCGCTTTCCTCCTTCGCAGTGCGAAGCTCTAGCGAATCAAGTTAGAAAGAAAAGGGCACAAAGTTTGCTTTGCGAACACCTGGCGAACATTCGCCTTGCCCTTCGCACTGCGAAGCTCTGGCGAACCTTCGCCTTCCTCTTCGCTAGGGGTTCGCATTGCGAACCTGTGAAAACCCATAATTTCGCAGTAACGTACAGCAGTTCATTTTCACCAATTATCTCATCCAAAACATGATCAAACACACAAGTAAACATTGAGAGATGATTACATATAGATATCAACCATATTACTCAGATTATAATTCATTTTATCCGTTAGATTTCATTTTCTCTCAATTTAACCTAATTCCAATTCGTGAGTTTCTAGCACTTAGAGTGTCTAACTAGAACCCACCTGATAATCGAAGAGGAGTTTGAAGAAGATGATGATGATCCATGAGTACCTCTTCTTCATCTTTCTCCACTTTCTCTCTCTCTCTCTCTTCTTTCTTTCCATTTCCTCTTTTCTTCTTTCTTCTTACTATATTTTTTTTCTTTTCTTAATATATATATATATATATATATATATATATATATAAAATATAATCCAATAGAGTAAAATATCCCCAATTGATATTTTGTCGTCTCAACCCAATTGATCAGTTAATGAAGGTACCTTAAAAATCTTTTCTTGAACTAATATATAATTGATCTCTTCAGAGTTCATCAGTTGCTCTATTGATCCCAAATATCAATACTTAAAGTACTTAGAGGATTCCCTTAATCCAATTTACCAAAGATAGAGCACATAGATACTCATCTGATCTCATCTGATATCCAATTGAGCATTTAAATAATATGGGGTATTACACCTTCAGTGGGATACAGTTTTGTAACAAACAAATTTAAAAAAAATTAGCAATTAGTTTTCATGGCACAGTAATAAACAAATTAAGTTTAAACATAAAAAACGTATACCTCTCTCTACCATAGTTGATACACCACATGAGTAACATACTCAGTAAGCACCGATCAGTCAATGGGCCCTCAAGAGAATCCTTCATCAGTGTGCACAAAGGGCTCAGTCGAAGGAGCCGTAACCTTTGTGTCAGTAGTAACAAATGGGATCAGATCAGCAACAACATCATCTGACTGGACCACTTCAGCAACCACCTCATCAGCCACCTCCTCAGCAACCACCTCAGCAACAACCACATTCCGCAACAGTAGCATCTGACTGAACCGCCTCATCTTGGGCTGCTCAAATGATCGTACCGGTCGACGTCGAATGGTACGAGATGCACGAAAATGACCTTGCTCATCTAACCATTTCTGGTGTGAACCGGTTGGAACCACTCGTCCAATCCATATCTGGGAAAACTCAGCCTGAGCAACCCTAGCCTGGTCTGCCACTTTATTTGTCGCTCTGCCTGCAATAGTGTCGTCCATACCTCTATATTTCACTGCAAAAGTAGGAAAAAATAAAAATTTATTAAATACCGAAAATTCTAAAATTTTCGGTAAAAAACAAAGTTTTTATAACTATCAGAAATTCTGAAATTTTTGGTAAAAAACAAAGTTTTTATAACTATCAGAAATTCTACAATTTTCGGCAAAAAACAAAGTTTTTATAACTACCAGAAATTCGGAAATTTCCAGGTGATTTTGTACCGGAAATTTTAAAATTTTCAGTTAAAATATATTCATTAATACTAGAAATTTTGAAATTTTCAATACAAAGTCCCGAGAATTTAGACATTTGCGGTAAAAAAACTTATTGATTTTGAAATTTCCGTTAATAGAATTGAAATTTCTGATATCACCCTAGAGAAATGAAATTTGCGTGTGGCAATTGTGAATTTCAAAAAAATGAGTGAAAATTTTTTACAACTACAAAATTGTCTATTTATACACAATGAGGGTGTCAGGTTCAAGTGGAGGGTGTAAAGTTAAATACTCCAAAATAGCCCAAAAGGCTCACTTGCAATGGGCTTAGTTGAATTTAAGATGAGATGGAGTAAAACTCCGTGTTTGTCTAATATCGCCTTGTTTTGGAGCTCCACAAAAGTTTCAAACAATGGTAACTCAAGCGCTATCAGTTCCTGCATTTCCCACTTTCACCATCGCTTCTCACACCAAAATCCCTTCCCAACTTGCGTTTTCTCACAGGTTCATTCATTTGAATCGAATTACCCATTGCAATTTTCACTTTTTTATTTTTATTTGAAATTTTATGCATTTATTTTCTGTAAAATTTTGAAAATCAATTGCAGAAACGCCTGCACGGTAGCTACTTCCTTGCCAAGCCCCTATGTTCATTCATCAAAAATCGGTAATTTTCTAATTTAGTCAGTTTTCATTTGGTTGCAATTCGAAATTTGTAGTTTCAGTAATTTCAGATACTAATCCATGAGTTTACTTTCAGAAATTTGGGGTTTCCTTCATAAAAATGAGTTTTTTTGTTGAAATGAAAAATGTTAGTTGTTATTTTGTTAGTGTGATGTGTATGTTTTTGATATATGCAGGGTTATCAAGTAAAACCAATGGTTTTCGTTTAAAACTTGATGAGAAAAATGCACATGATGTTAGTACAAGGTACAATTTTTTTGCCTTATTACTTCTTCAAGTGATTCATGTATATATAAATATAATGTATTTGTATGGTAAGGTACTTTTGAATACATTTATTATTGGGAAAAATCCAATTCCCAAATTGATTAAAGATAGTGTCTGATCTAGAGATTGATACCCCTCACCTTACAAATCAGTTTTGTAGGGGTGAGTTAGGTCACTCAAATTCTTATATGGTGCTGGGCGTGCCGTGAGCGTGTGAGGGGTTGTTGGAAAAAACCTAAGTCTCATGTTGATTAATACTAGAGTCTGGAAATAGTTTATTAAAAGTGACACTTCCACCTTACAAGCCGGTGCATAGGAAAAAACCTAAGTCCCACGTTCATTAAATATAGAGCCTGAAAAGACTTTATAAAAAGTGGTATCACTCACCTTACAAACCAGTTTTGTAGGGATGGGTTAGACCTAACTCAACTTTTAATAATTATTGTCCATTTTCATGACTCATGTGATTATTTAGTGGAAAGGTAAGTGCAAAGGTATAAAGGATTGAGTGAAAAGAATAAAAGAATTTTGGTTGGGAAGGTTTTGGAGGGTTTGTTTTTATTCATAACACCAAAAAAAAAAAAAAAACCTTAATTTGGGGGAACTCAAAATTTGTATTGGAGGAGGAATTTAGAGGGTTTAGGCAAATTGTTCAAATATAATTTTTATTGTTATAGTATTTCAAAAAGTAAAAATATATTAATGATAAGCACAATTTTATTATTCTAAACAGAATATTTTTTTCAAAAAATGTTAAAGATTTCTCTATATTTTTTGAAAAAATCATTTTTCAAACTCCCAAACAAAGCCTAACAGCAATACACGTAGTCTCTGGGATATTATCATTGTAGGTATTTTGTAAACGGGTATTATTTTTAGCTAACTTTATCTATACTTTTTATCCTTGAACTTTGATACAAAAAGGAACCTCTGAAATACAAATTTAATGTTCAGTCTCTTTACGTTTTTTTTTTTTGGAAGTAAGTATTAATGAATGAAGAACAACTTATTGATATTCCAGTTTACTTGTAGCTATGGTGTAATTGAAGCCAAGAAGGGGAACCCGCCAATAACACCAGCAGTGATGACTCCTGGAGGAGCTATTGATCTCTCATCTGTTCTGTTCAGGAATCGTATAATATTCATAGGACAGCCAATTAACGGACAAGTGGCTCAGAGAGTTATTTCGCAGCTCGTGACTTTGGCAACTATTGATCCAGATGCAGATATACTGGTTTGTTTTGATTTAACACTATTATTTGACCTTTAATCAATCCTAAACTAGGATTCATATTGAGCTGTTTCTATTGGCAGATGTACATAAATTCCCCTGGTGGAAGCACATACTCGGTGCTTGCAGTTTATGATTGCATGTCTTGGGTAAGATAAAGCTTTTGTCATTCCTTTGCTAGCTACTTTAAATCCTTAATAGTTAGTTTATCAATATTTTTACCTTGAAAGCATTTTTGGTGACTTCATTTTTTTAGATAAAGCCAAAGGTTGGTACAGTATGTTTCGGAGTAGCTGCCAGCCAAGCAACACTTCTCCTTGCAGGTGGGGAGAAGGGAATGCGCTATGCAATGCCAAATGCTCGCATTATGATGGGTCAACCACGATGTGGATTTGGGGTAAGAGTCAAGCTTTTGAAATTTTGTTATAGAAGATTCACTTTAGATTTTAGGAGCTGACAAATTATGAAAAAGAAAAAGTTGATACTGATTTGATGTTGGAAGAGGATAATAACAACGAAAATATGGTCCCCTGTTTTATAGTAATTTAATGGGAATTGCGCCATCTAGACTTTGAGCCAAATAATCAAATGCGCATTGTTCTCCTACCTCCCTTCAGTTTACAAATTTCTATAAAACTAGAGGACAGAAATTTCCTGATTTGAGAATAAGGCTGATGATTGACGAACCAAGTTGCATGTGACCCAGCCTTTTATTTTTTTGGAGAATCTGCAATGGATTATCTAGAAGTTATGTTAGAAAATACCTTAACAAATGAAAATATACCGTTCTTTCTTACATGAAAAACCACTATGAAGTAATTTTGGTTTACAGGTAACAGGTTGATTTATTGTTAATTATGTTAAGTTTTTTGGTCAATACTCAATAGGCTTCCTGATTGAAATTGTTCTTAATTTGATTGCAGGGTCATGTTGAGGATGTGAGACGTCTAGTGAATGAAGCTGTTCAATCCCGCCATGTTAGTCTTTCTTCCTCTGAAGTTGCACAATTCTAATGTGACAGTTGCAAAATGCTCAAATGAACTTGATTTTGCTGAAAATAAGATTTTTCATTAAGTGTCAAAAACAAAAGATTTTTCATTAAGTCTTGTCCAAGACATTTATATTTATGACAATCCTTGAAGATATAGTGTTGGGATTTGAGAATGCACTATCATGCACTGCCTCTTTAAATTCTTGTTACCTGAAAACTACTATATCTATGCTTAGGCTCTTTTTGGTAAAATATTATGGATAACTTATAGCTGGTAGTTTATAGCTGATAAACTAGTTTATTGAATTTGTAGTGTTCGGTAAAATTAGCGGTTGAACTAGTTTATAAATGTAAAATGTAGGATCTTCTGATCTTAGTTACAGTCTTATGTTTTTATCCCCTCCTAATCTTATGCAAGATCCCGATCTTGACAATCTTGCTCCACCATGCTAGAAGCTCGAATGACTTTGTGTGAAGGGGTGTGCTAGATATAAAACCATTCATGAGCCGTCCAACAGAATGAGTCATTAGAAATTTGATTAATTGCAGAAGAACATTAAGTTATAATTTTCAGTATATATGAAACTAGAAACTTCATTTTACATGATTTCTTCATGCTCAAGTTACCAAGGCAACATTTACTTGGTTCTTTTGCTTGTTATACTTTATCAAACGTTTCTTGGAAATATATGCCTGAGTTCCTCTTCTTCCCCTTTTGTTTTGAGTACAGAAAATGGATCAGATGTTTAGTGCTTTCTCCGGACTACCAATAGAGAAGGTGCAAGAATACACAGAGAGGGATAATTTTATATCTGTTTCTGAGGTAACACCAACTGTTTTTCTTCTGTAACTGTGAAATAAGAATTTAACGCGTCATAGAACAATTTCTCTAAAAAACCGAATATTCTCTTTCTAACAAGAAATGAATTAAGCCATGATATTCTCTTTCCAGCAAGAAATGAATTTTTTTACAACTGTTGATAGACAGGATCAGCAAATGTTTCCGTTAGAATTTCTAAACAGTATCTCAGCAAGAAATCAAATTTCTAACTAAATCATGCTAACAAAAACTGTATTTAAGCCTAATTGTTTTACTGTTAAAAGATTTCTTACCAGATGTTTTTGTATCTGCCTCTTGTCATCTCAGGCTTTGGAGATTGGTCTTCTCGACGGTGTCCTGGAAACTGAGTATTGAATCTAGACTATGTGCTGTATATTTGTATTTCTAAAAAGTTGATAACTGTAACTCATCTAGTTTTTCTTCTTCTACTATTATGGAGTTCGAAGCGGTTAACCCTTGTTTCTTTTTGGATTTGGGGATCTAGTTATACACCCCAAACTACTTCACAATGTTAATGTGCTATATATTTGAAACATGCTTATACGTATACATTTTAGCTACTTCTATTGAGATGAAACTTGTGTTATTAGGAAGTTTTTTGACTTATTGGAGAGTTGGAAATCATATACAATGCTTATTACAACTATTGTCAATGAATCTGAACCTCTTTGACAAGATTGAAGATCGGTTATTCATCTTTGAAAAAATGAATTCTCAATAACTAGATTACTTGAAAAAAAAAAAAAAACTCAACTTGATTCTAAGCATATTGACTTGGCATGCATTCATCTCATAAATTCAACTTCACTCACCTATGTTGCATTTTACAAACTTCATTATTATGCCATTTGTGTGTTTTAAACAGGGGTAAAAGAGAAATTAAAAGTTTTAAATACCTTTTTGTTCCGTTTAACTTATTTTTAGAGTTCAATTTCATCTCTTAACTTTAAAATCATTCAATTTGATCCCTTAATTTATCTAAGAGTCTGTTTGGTAAGACCATAAAAAGAGCTTTTAGCTTTTCAGCTCATTTTGATTAAAAAACTCTGTTTGGTAATGCATTTTAGCTTTTAGCTTTTAGTTTTTTAACTAACTTTTAGCTTTTTTTTCAAAAGATATTTGAAGTAGCTTTTGAGTTTGTAGCTTTTAGTTTATGACTTTTTAATCCAATTATATCCTTATTATTTTAACTATATATATATATATATATATATATATATATATATATATATATATATATATATATATATATATATATATATATATTATTAAAAAATTGATTTTAAAAGATTGAATTTAGAGAGATTTTGAAGAATGTTATAGAAGATTTTAGATATTATTTTTATTTATTAAATATAAATTATATAATTAATTTAGAAATAGTGTTGATAATTCTTAAATTAGTGAAACATTGGAATAGAATCAATAAAATCAACAAAGATGAAGAAAATTCAGAATATTATTATTTCAAAACTTATTTTTAGATTAATATAACTAAATTCAAAATTACAATCTTATTATTTCACATATTTTATTAAATTTCATTATAAAATTAGGAAGTAAAAAAAATTATATTTTACAAAAGAATGAGTTAACTAGACCAAGAATCGTAGTTATTACGATTACTTTTACTTTTATGTCTTCTTAAATAGCTTTATGAAATACCCTTGCTGTATATATGGTTTGTTGGTTTTTTTTTCCATTGAATTTCGTTGTCAATATATTCATACTAAATAGCAAAGTCCATAAAACTTTTATACAATTAATGCATTTACTTTTATCGAATAAAAATTAATTTAATAATATAATATAATAAGATAATGAAATCACCAATTTCTTAATTAAAAATGTATTTTTAAGTCATTTTGTAATTATCAGCTAGTGTAACAGCTAATTTACCAAACACTTAAATTAACTTTTCAGCTACCAACTATAAACTACCAACTATCAGCTACCAGCTACCAGCTCTAGTTTTACCGAACAAAGCCTAAGTTAACTGAGTGGTAGACGACATTAACTCTTGCTGATGAGGCAACAGTCAAATGAGGTGTTTGTACTTGTTGAAACCCTTCCACACTTCACTTCTTCCCCAAATCAATTTAAGATTCACCCAAACTCAATCC